>CM068302.1:32504056-32999294 GCA_034768395.1 Linum lewisii | reverse complement strand
GGGTCCCCAAGGCGGAACCCAACACTTCGTTGAATTCAGTTTTCCCCAGGGCGGAATCTAATTCATCATCATTCAAGTTCCCCAAGGCGGAACCCAGCGTCTCCTCCAAATCCGGGTTCCCCAGGGCGGAATCTATTTCATCAGCGTTCGGGTTCCCCACGGCGGAACCCAGCATTTCCTAAGGAGAAATTCTACCTCAGCAATCATGCAAATTTCACACAAACAAAAAAAAAGAAGAGAGAAGAAGGGGATGACAACTGGATAACAATGGCATTTCATTTCTCATCCTGACATGGCGGATTGACACGTTTGATACAAAGGACAAGTCAAAGGGAAGAGCAAATTTACAAGACAGAACTACGAACGCCCGCCCGACGACCCTGTCTTGTCCGCCGCAACCTATCAGCACGAGCTTTCTTCCTCAGCTCCTTGTGGCGAAGGCTCACCTCAGAGAAGGCCTCGGACAACAGCTCCTTGCGGCGGTCCGAAGGAATCACCTGGGAGTCCGCCGATTCCTCTTTGTACTCCTGCGCCATCAGCCGCCGAGACGCCGCAAAGAGCATCTGCTCTTGATTCCAGGAACAGTCCACATTCCCCCGTCGGAGTTCGTGGCGAACAGCAGCAAGGGTGTTGTCCAAAGCATCTTGCACCCGATCGCCAAGCTCCTCCGCAGTTTTCTCGGCGACGGCCTTCTCCACATCCGCCTTCAGCGCCTGAAGGGTCTCCTCGGCTTCTTTCAAGGCATGGTCGCGGCTTTCCACGTCCTTGGTTTTGGCCTCCAGGTCCTCGGCCATGACCGCCTTGACGGTTTCCAAGCGGACCACTTCCTCTTTCAAGGCGTCCCTGTCAGCTACCGCCTCCGTCAAGGCGTTCTCCACCTTGAATCGTTTCTCCTGCTCCGCCTGTAAGTCCAACATGTGTTCAGTAGCTTGGTTAGCGTGCGCAACACGGAGCAAGTCCAATTGATAAGAGGTAGTTACCAGAAGCTGGGCCGCCTCCTCTTCCATTTCCTTTTTGGCCCTGGAGTATTTGGCCTTCCATTGTTGAGAGGCGGCCCGGGCCTCCCTCAACTCAGCCTCCATCTCCTCCACACCTTGCGGCCGCTCTGCCCTGTGCGCCTGATCGGCCGACAGTAGGGCCCCGACGGTACCTAAGAGCTGCAACAGAATAAAATCCAGGCGGGTCAGACTGTGAAACGAAACAAGTACACAGAACCAGGAAATTTGAGCTTACCCTGGCCCCAATCGCCATTTGCTCCATCGCCAAGCGGCGAACCCCGTCCTCAGTACGGGGGTGGTCGATATCCCAGTCGGCCGCCAGTTGAAGGGCGGCCTGGGTGAGAACCTCACTGCCGCTAAGTGTCGGCTGCATGATAGGGAGGCGGGCAGCGCTGAACTCCCCTGACGGGGTCTCCGACCTGGCCCTGCCGCCGGTTTTCGCCTTGCCAGAGTCCTTCCTCATAATCGACTTTCGGCGTTTTGAGCGCTCCAGGTTCTGTGCGGGAGGACTCTGCTTAGAGCGTTTTCTCTCAAGGCGTTCCTTTTCCGCCCTCTCTTGTTCAGGGCGCGTCTGGTCCGCGTCCTTCTGCTGCTGATGTTGCTCAGCTCCCGAACCTTCAGGTTGAGGCTGTGTGTGGCCAACCGCCCTCCGGGACTTAGCGTTCAGCAACGCAGCGAAGATGGAACTCTCTGCAAGAACAGCAAGACAAGGAAACAGTTTAGGCACCATCATCACAATCAACATGTAAAATAGCGGCGCACTACAATGGACGCATCGCCCTCAGTTGTCGTCTGCTCACCACCGCCATCTAGCCAGTGCTTCAGAGCGTTTAGGCCCCGCTTCTTCAGATTGTAGTTCCAGGTATTCGCCCAGTCTACAATGCTGGCGTCATTCCCTGAAGACGGTGAAGTCGATTGAACTCTTCAATTGCGCCATACGACCAAGTAGGTCGAAGGCGCTCCGCCCAGGAGGCATCCTCCGGCGATTCAGCTCTCATAAAAAAGAAGCTGTGAAACCATACCGAGGACGCCTTGATGACGCCGTAGACTCCGCTCCCAGAGTACGCTCTCCTCTTTGAGAACGTAATGCCATTCTGCCCAATTTTGGCGGAGTATAGCTGGCGGAATACTCTGGCGCTGGGAGCAACATGCCTTTTGATGCATGACACCTTGAAGGCGGTCATGACCGCCCAGGCATGGGGTTGGAGCGCTCCCAAGGACGCTCCCAGAAGATCAAGAACATCCACCTCCCAGGAATCCAGGGGGAAGCGGAGGCCGTACCGAAGCGCCTCAACCCACACTCCCACCCATCCAGGTGGACAATTCCCGATTGAGCAGACTCGAGCGGGGGCGGCGTATGAGAAACGCTGAGGCATGTCGCACTCGTTCAACATTCTCGCCAGGGCGTTCGTCTTGACGTAGGGGAAGTACCCCGGCCCATACACCTCTCGGCAGTCCGCGGGCGCGCCATCCCACATCTGCTCCCAGGATAGGACCTTGTATCCGTACATTCCCACGGCTTCGGTCTGCAGCTCAAAACCCCAAGCCTCCTTGGTGAACCCGACCTGCCACGAGGCGAACCGCCGACAGACATTGGAGTTGGGTGCTTGGAACCTGGCCTCTGCCTGCCGGCGGAGCTGCTCCGAAAACACGTACTCGGCGGTGAAGTCCGCGTACGGATTAAAGATGAGATCGGAGTCCTCCGGATAGGGCATCTGCCCTTTCTGTTTGGGATCGGCGGCGTCTGATCCCTCGTCATCGACTTCTTCCTTGGACGGTTCAGGAGTCAGAGGAGGACTCGGTTGCACGGATGGGGCTGACGGCGTAGATGTTTCGGCGGAAGAATCCGCCCCTGATCCTCTCCTCCCTTCATCATAGCCTCCTACAACAGAAGTATAAGGGGCGCAAATCAGAAGAGGAGGAGGAATGAACACCAAAGGGCAGGCAGATACAGGAGCAGTTTCCGTCCTCGCCTCTCGAGAAGGGCGCGCGGCAGACCGCCGTCGTCCCCGCGTGCCCCTCAGCAGACTCTCTAAATGGTCATAATCTAAGGACGACGACGACCCACTAGACGACATCTCACACGCCCAAGGAGGAAATAGAAAGGGCGAGGCACGCAATGCAGAAATGCGAAAGAACAAAAACAAACAATGGGCGGATATAAAAATTTGAATGCAAGAAGTTTCAAAGGAACATACTTGCTTCGGCGGAAGAGGACGACTCAACATCAGAAGGCATCTTCGGTGGATGTTTTGGAAGATGGCGAACAGAGTCAAAGTAATAAGGGAAGGGCGAACTCGGCTGACAAGACAGACACGCTCAAAGAAGTTGGCAAGAAGAAAGGGCGGATGCTCTCAAAAAACTAGTTTTCAGTCTAAAGTGCCAGATCGGAGGGGGGAAACCCCATATTTATACTGGTGACGTGGGTAAGCGAAACGTCGCCAAATAGAATCGAGCCACGTGTCCCCCAGGCAGTGGGCGAATAGGCTAGTAGCCTGCACAAAGGAAAGAAAGCGTGCAAAAAGGGTGGGACACGTGCAAGTTCACCTCAAAAGAAGAGATCCACCCGTTTCGGTCACCGGCAACAGCACCGGCAACAAGTTAGAACTCGCCCTCGAACATGGTCAGGGCGGTCCGTCCCCCCAGGGCGTTCGAAGCAGTTCCATAGTATCGCCTCGAGCCTCTTACGGCCTCGAGGCCATACTGGGGGCAATTGATGGGCCCGAGTTGAATCCGCCCTCGAACATGGTCAGGGCGGTTCGTCACTCCAGGGCGTTCGAAGCAGTTCCATAGTATCGCCTCGAGCCTCTTACGGCCTCGAGGCCATACTGGGGGCAACTGATGGGCCCGAGTTGAATCCGCCCTCGAACATGGTCAGGGCGGTTCGTCACTCCAGGGCGTTCGAAGCAGTTCCATAGTATCGCCTCGAGCCTCTTGCGGCCTCGAGGCCATACTGGGGGCAATTGATGGGCCCGAGTTGAATCCGCCCTCGAACATGGTCAGGGCGGTCCGTCACTCGAGGGCGGTCCTCCGTCCGCCTCAGCCAAAGGATCACCTGTCACATCAACAGGAAACCACCGCCCATTACTGTTGACAGTGACTCGCTGCGGCCCACTCAGAGCAGGACACGTGGACCCTGCCAGACCAATGGGACCTATAAATAACAAGATCCCCCATTCAGAAGAAAAGGACAGACTTGGGACCATACGCCTGATACTACAAGCTTTCACGCTGTACGCTAAAGGCTATCGGTTCCGCCCACACCAAAGGGCTCTCGCCCGGTACTTCTCTGTAACCTATTCTCCCTACATTACCCACATACTTGTCACCTTACATATACTAACCCCTTGCACGTCCGCCCTGCAAGGTACCATCCGCCGAGACACTCCGAGGACGGATTCATTGCCTAAACCTCCAAAGAACCACAGTATTGATCCACCGGTCCAACTGGGCGGATCAAAAATCATTCATTTCCCTCTCTTTTTCTCTACTTTCTTTCTTTTTCTCAAGAATAACAAGTGTTACGAATTAAGTACCAAGTATTACATTCATTTCCCTATCTTTTTCTCTCCTTTTTATTTTTATTTTATTTTATGCCCACATAACTAATACGAAAATAATTCTCACATGTTACGAAACATGCTATAAAACCATACGAACAAGTACCAAGTGTTACGAATTAAGTACCAAGTATTACATTCATTTCCCTCTCTTTTTCTCTCCTTTTTTTTCTATTTTATGCTCACATAACTAATACGAAAGTAATTCTCAAATGTTACGAAACATGATCTCAAGCGAAACTTGCTATAACCCAATACGAAATTGGTTCTCAAAACGTTACGAAACATGCTATAAAACCATACGAACCATGATTTGTACTTGAAGAAAAATAAGAAAGAGAATAGAGAAGAAAGAAAAAGAATAGGAAGAAGAAAGAGAATGTGTTTTTCCCTCCATTTTCAAAATTCAAAATCATTTATTTCCCTCTCTTTTTCTCTAGAAAAACAAGTGTTACGAATTAAATACCAAGTATTACATTCATTTCCTTCTCTTTTTTTCTCCTTTTTTTTCTATTTTATGCCCACATAACTAATACGAAAGTAATTCTCAAATGTTACGAAACATGATCCCAAACCCATACGAAACTTGCTATAACCCAATACGAAATTGGTTCTCAATACGTTACGAAACATGCTATAAAATCATACGAATCATGACTTGTACTTGAATCATTAGAAGAAAGAGAATAGAGAAGAAAGAAAAAGAAGAGGAAGAAGAAAGAGAATGTGTTTCTCCCACCATTTTCAAAATTCAAAATCATTCATTTCCCTCTCTTTTTCTCTCATTTTTTTATTTCCCTCTCCTTTTTCCCTCTCCTTTTTTTCTCTCATGATACACAATTTTAGATTCTCTCTTTTTTTTTATTTTTCTCTCCTTTTTTCTCTCAACTACTTTCGTAGCTATTTCGTAACATTTTCGTGTTCTTCATGTTACTTTCGTAATACTTTCATGTTGTTTCTCCCTCCATTTTTAAAATTCAAAATCAATCATTTCCCTATCTTTTTCTCTCCTTTTTTTATTTTGGAATAGAGAAAGAAGAAGAATGAAGGAGAAAGACGAAAAAGAAGAAGGAGAAAGACGAAGAAGAAGAAGGAGAAGAAGAATAAGAGAAAGAAGAAGAAGAAGAAGAATCTAGATCTGGAATAGAGAAAGAAAGAAGGAAGAAGAAAGAAGAAGGAAGAAGAAGAAGAAGGAAGGAGAAGAAAGAAGAAGAAGAAAAAGAAGAGGAAGTATTACATGTGTATCATGACATCAAGTGTTACGAAATTAAGTAATATATACTCTAATAATTCGCAAAACATATACTTTGAGATCTTATTCGTATCAATTTGGACCATACTACGTAATAAGGAGGAGAAAATGGACAAGAGTTAGAACTTCAAGTAGAATACCCACATAACTAATACGAAAGTATATCTCAAACGTTACGAAACATGAACTCAAACCCATACGAAACTTGCTATAACCCAATACAAAATTAGTTCTCAAAATGTTACGAAAAATGTCTCAAACGTTACGAAACATGTCTCAAACGTTACGAAACATGAACTCAAACCCATACGAAACTTGCTATAACCCAATACAAAATTGGTTTCAAAACGTTACGAAACATGTTTCAAACGTTACGAATCATGATTTGTACTTGAATCATTAGAAGAAAGATAATAGAAAAATTGAGTACTTTTTCCTACTTTTCAGTCACTTTCTCCATCACTTTAACACATGACGAGATTACTATTTTACCCTTCTGACACTCTCATTTATTATAGACATTGATCTTGTGGGGCCAAGCTCATGGATGGCTGAGATTTGATTCAGCACCATAATGAGTCAGCACCTGACTAATTTCCACGCTATGCAATACCAATTTTTTTTTTTTTTTGATGAAAATACCAAAATCTTCAGTCTACATATTTTAGGTTCTGAAAATATAAAACACTCCATGTTATTATTTAATACTGATGAATCTCTTATACGCGTTTAAGGATACCGTATATATCGTATCGTATGTCTCTTTATATTCATTATTCAGCATGTGAGGCAGCTGTGATTGTGAAAGACAACTATACCCCAGCTGGGTTGTGGGTCCCATCTGATTCCATTCCCCCCTCGTGTTCACGATACAAGTCTTCTCAAAATTGACCACTTGAATGTTGAATCAAGTTAAGTGTCCAACACCTCAAAATATCAAAAGGAAACAATAACATTCCTAGTTAAATGGAATCAAAATCAATCTGTTTGGTGCTGAATTTTTTTAGGCCCCTGTAATTTTCCAAGTTAGATGGTATGGCTAAAATTTGAGCTTCAAATTTTAAGTCACGGTAATTATTATAAGTGATCGAGTCAAAATTTAAGTAGATCATGATAATGAAGTTGAACATATTTTTGTACAAATTTTTGTTTTTTAAACTATTTGGGTTCAGAAGACTCTGATCCCAAGCCAAATGTGCCAAAAAAAAAGCTATGAAGTAAACTCCATGAGTCAATTCGTACAAGGCTCGACAATTAATCCCTTTCCACCCGAAGATTAGCCCCGACAGTTTCCGGTAGCGACCCCGTTATGGAAAGTCTCGAACTAAGAAGCCACCATACCAAGCAGAAAAATGAACAGTGAAACGATCACACCCTGAACCCCCTTGCGGCCATGTAGAGATCATAACCAAGACCGACTCTGCTCATCAACCAGGAAGCGCCACGTGGCAGTCATCAAGCTCACCAATAAGTAGCACAGGACCCCATCACAAAGGGGACACGACACAAAACCCTCCTACACCTACTCCTCTGGCTGTATGCCCTAACTAGTACTCCAGAGACTCACACATGCCTACGAGCAACCCTTTGGTACTTCTCTGCTTCCCACGCCACCTTCCATACAATCTTAATTACCCTCACTCAACCACCTTCTTACTATCTGTTTGACTGATTACTGTGAGGTACATCCCGACGTAAGAAGTCAGACAACCTACCTCGACAATCTTCCACTTGAACCAATCCAAACTCTCTGTTACAGAACATGTACTAAACACTTGTATGAGTTTGTTAAATTTTTCAAGAATTACCACATTGCCATAAAATTTGATCATCTTTTCATAATGATCATAAGATTCTAGGAAAACAGTAAAGAACTTTGATTGATTGATCGGGTTGTCCAAATGGCATACTGAATCTAGGATTAATGTGGATTACATTATAGATTTACATCCTCTTTTAGTACCGAGTTCAAAGTGGGAAATAATGTTTATAATATTACTTGTCCAAATGTATCAATAAGACTTATCTTTCGGTGAATATGTTACTTGTAACAATGTATAAGGCTTGGAATGAGCAAGTGAGGGACCGGCAGACGGCAGTACTTTTGATCCCCATAGGATACAATTGACAAAATAGCGATGCCGATCGAACAGCACAAGTACTGATCTGTTGTCCCTAGTTAATGTCCACTTGCACAAAGTAAATGGAAGTTGCCGCCGTGCACACATGTCTGGTCGTCAAGGCTGAGTTTATATGGACAAGAAATGATTGCTTCATCCTATTTGACCCACTCTGCTTCTCTTATATCTCTATACTATAGCTATACTATACTATATAGTCAGAACCGATCCAGATTCATTAAATGACTACCAGACAACTCTATAACTTGGAATTTTCACAAGCTAGGTTGCCTTTTCTTTTCTCAATGAAGAGTAAACCGATCAATTCTGTTTTTTTGCTGTTGTTTATTCACCGCCACACCGGCAAATGAAGAATATATCACCATAACCAAAGAATATTAGCTATTGTTTTTGTAACCACTTGCATGCATTTGTGTTTTTAATAGGACCTGTTACAACGGCACTAGCGTAACAGTTAAAAGCCGTGACCTGCTCATCTGACGGGAATTGAAATTTTGTAGACTAATTTAAAATTTTATGTACCGTCAGTAGCCAATTGCGTAACTATGTCCAAAACTAGCACAATCTGACTGGCAGCCAGCGCGTAGCTAGCCAGGCAGCGCGTTACTGGCCAGGCAGCGCATAGCTGGCCAGCCAGCGCAGCGCTGGCCAGCTAGCGTAGAAACATATAAGGAATTTAGCAAATATTGACAAATAGCAATTTAGTCACTTTCTTTTCCTATTTTACAAATGAGTATTTAGTCACTTTCTTTTCCTATTTTACAAATGAGTTATTATTACTATTAATATTATTAATTTGATAATATAAGCCAACCTTGATAAAATGATAATATATATAAGCTAGAATTAATTAAAGAAAATTATATTAGCCGTCACAATCTCTTGAGTTACGGATCCCGAGGTCACGTTTGTTGGAGCCACAACGATGAAGGAGACAACGACTTCCAATAATAGTTTTAACTTTGATTCAATCAGTGCATAACCAGCGCAACACATAGCCAGACCAGCGGGAAGTGACCTCGGGTCACGTTTGTTTTAACTTTGAATTACGAATCCCAATGTCACGTTTGTCGTTGTTTTAACTTTGAATTGTTGTGCCTCCAACAAACGTGACCTCGGGATCCGTAACTCGAGAGATTGTGATGGCTAATATAATTTTCTTTAATTAATTCTAGCTTATATATATTATCATTTTATCAAGGTTGGCTTATATTATCAAATTAATAATATTAATAGTAATAATAACTCATTTGTTAAATAGGAAAAGAAAGTGACTAAATACTCATTTGTAAAATAGGGAAAGAAAATGACTAAATTGCTATTTGTCAATATTTGCTAAATTCCTTATATGTTATCTACGCTAGCTGGCCAGCGCTGCGCTGGCTGGCCAGCTATGCGCTGGCTGGCCAGCAACGCGCTGCCTGGCTGGCTACGCGCTGGCTGCCAATCAGATTGTGCTAGTTTTGGACATAGTTACGCAATTGGCTACTAACGGTACATAAAATTTTAAATTAGGCTACGAAATTCCAATTCCCCCATCTGACATCTGACTCGGTGACTGACTCTTATAGGACCTTAATTTTGGTGGTTTTATTAGCTGCTTGGTTGACTCAAGAACTGTCTGGTTAGCCATCTTATCATCAATATCAACAATATCTTTTTAACACATTAATTTTTCTACTTCTCTTTACATATTTCATTCATCAGTACTTATGCTATTCATATATAAATCTCACTTCAATCTGTTTTTACTTTTTTTTTTACTAGAAATTACCCCGCTCGATGCTGCGGAACAAAATGAAAATTCTGTATAGTTGGTCAAGTAAAATTGATAACCACCAAATTTTTAATATACACTTTTATAACTTAATAACCATAACTTTAGGTAATATCAAATTTGAAACAAAAAAAATGTACTTTTCAAATACGATGGTGAATTATTGAATCTTTTTAGATGTGATTTCTTAGTTACGTTATGGCCTCATGAAAGATTAAAAAAAAAAGTAAACGATCGTAGAATCTTCATCGTGACGAGACAAGACTCCTGCCCCCGCCGCCGTAATGTTAAGAGTTAGCCACATAGGTAAAGTCCAATCCAAAACCCAAATTGTATATCCAACACATTACTACAATATTCTATACGTTTGACTTATGTGAGATTGAAAAATGGGAGGATGAGAAAATATATTAAGCATTGAATCTTGATTTATTAGTGGTTGATGGTGAATAGACGATCATTGACGATTGATAGCATATGTATCAGTGTAAGGTGAAACTGAATTTAGTTTCATTAATTAATTACATTAATCTATATTTATTGTACCCAACTAAATGAGTGATTAATAATGTGATTATAAGCTTCATCTATATCATGATTCTAGCGAGAAAAAAAAAATTAAAACAACAATCTATTTAGAAAACATAAGATAACAATTTGTTCATGTTTATCACTATTAAAAAATCTTTCAATTTGAGAGAAGACTCAACAAAGTCCTTAGAAAAAAATTAGGATTAATATTTCCAAAAACCCTAAACTTTGCCAATATATAATAAAAATGCACTAAGTTTAAAAAACCTCATATCTATCCCGGATTTAACGCCGTTAGTCCTTATTTGTAAAATTTTTAACTTTTTGAACCAAGTGACTAACGGAATTAACTTTTAAGTTTTTTGTCTTCAAGAATCAGTAACCCAGGTTTTCCCAAATTGCATTTTGACCCTTCTCAATTCCATCCCTCAGAAAAACACCCAAAGGACTAACTGAAACTCTCGTTACAAATGGTGGTTGACGGAACCAAAGTCTCCTCCACAATACGACCGCCACCGCTGCCGGAATCTGCAAATCTGCGGTGTGGGTGAGATTCGCGGCAGCCGTGGGCTCATCTTCCTCTTCTTCCTCCTCCCTTTCTTCACTTCTTCCTCCCAAATCTCCCTCAACCTCCACCACCATCCAAACCCACCACCACAATTCCACCTCAATCTCCTCGCCAACTCCTCCATCTCCAGATCCCACCACATCAAACACCCAACAAAACCTAAACCCGATTTCACCGCCAAAACCCAGCTCACCCCTCACAGCTATGGCGGATACTCAAAATCCCTCAGCTTCGGTACCCCACCCCAGACCCTCCCCTTCGTCGTCGACACTTCCAGCATCTTCGTCTGGTCTCCTTGCCAACCCACTACCGCTGCAAGAACTGCCTCTCTTTCCCTTCTCCGACCACAGCAATCCCTTCCTTTCTCCCCGTGCTCTCCTCCTCGTCGAAGATCGTTGGATGTAGAAACCCCAGATGTTCCTGGATCCACGGCCGATTCGACCCATGCGGCGCCGATTGCGGCTACCGGAATAGCCCCCGCCGGTATTGCTCCCAGATCTGCCCGCCGTACCTCGTCTCTTACGGCTCTGGCACCGCCACTGGCGGCATCGCACTCTCCGGTTGCGGAACGTCACGGTCTCGATTTTCCTCATCGGATGCTCTGTTTACTCGTCGAAGCAGCCCGCTGGAATCGCCAGACTCGGCAGGGGGAAATCGTCATTGACGAGTCTACTCGGTGTCGCTAAATTCTCCTATTGCTTGCTCTCTCATCGATTCGATGACTCGGTTCGGAGAACCGGATACTTGATTCTCGATTCCGGGTCGAATTCGGTCAAAATGCAATTCGGGAAAACCTGGGTTACTGATTCTTGAAGACAAAAAACTTAAAAGTTAATTCCGTTAGTCACTTGGTTCAAAAAGTTAAAAATTTTACAAATAAGGACTAACGGCGTTAAGTCCGGGATAGATATGGAGTTTTTTAAACTTAGTGCATTTTTATTATATATTGGCAAAGTTTAGGGTTTTTGGAAATATTAACCCAAAAAATTATTGAAAAACTTAAAAAAATCACATGAAAATGGTGTAGGAGTTTTAGGGGATTTCATCATCATTGTATAGTAACTCCTTGTGGATAAATAGTCTATCACTATTAAAGAGAGATGACTCAATAAAAGACATTTGGAAAAACTTTAGAAGAGTACACATGATAGTAGTGTTGAATTTTTTTAGGGGATTCTACCCTCCTTATGCAATAGTAACTTCCCTTTCAACTTTTATATTCTTAATAATTCTTAATAATAATATGTAAATGATTATATGACATCGGCAAAAGATCCGGGCCCAACCTTTAAAGGTTGGACTGGTTCCAACCAAAAACCGGAGGGGTATTTTTGGTATTTTGAAAAACCGCCCCTCCTCAGCTGCGGTTCCTGTTGGAGAGAGGTTGTCGTTGTCGTCGCCGTGGTGGCCATCGAAGCCGCCTGGTATGCTACTCTCTTCAATGAAGGATCTGAGACCCTCCTCTTCCTCGACGCCGCTCGATCCTCACCTCCGGCCGCCGCCGCCTCGCCGCATCAGTAAGTACTAATTAGACTGAGAAGATGAAACCCTAGAATCTAGATCCAATTAAAATTGATTCTTACGATTGTGCCAGATGTTGTTGTGAGGGATTCGGCTTTGCTGGACAGGAATTGAAGACGTGGAGAATAGAATCCATGGGAGTGGCGGCGGGTTTCTCTATCGGAAGTGGACTAAGTAAGGATGAGTCTGACCATTTTGATCGGCGGCGAGGGGAGCTGTGGTTGTAGTAGTGGAGGAGGAGGGAGTATTAGCGCCCAGAACGCGGCTGCTTTCTGGTTGTCGGGATGGGAGGAAGGTGCAGCAGGAGCTTGTTCTGTAGTCGGAGGTGCTGCAGTTGACGATGCCGACGTTGGAGAAGGCGATGGCGGCGGTGGATGATTGGCCGAAGAGTTCATTTTCATTCACTTTTAAATTTAACATTTTCAGTCACTAAAAATTAAAAGTTAATATTTTCAATCACTGGAAAATAAAAGTTAATATTTTTAGTCACTTAAAAATATGTCATTAACAGTTTACTATTTTATTTTATTATTTTGTAAAATTTTGAACATATTGAAATAACTTTATAACTATATAAGTTGGTCAACAAAATAACATGTTACTAATTCGGTTAATTAGTTATCATCAAAATAACCTGTTAACTAGTTATTTGATCATGATGTTAACTAGTTAACTTAATTAGATAACTAGTTAACAACTTGATAACTAATTAACACGATTGGATAACTAGTTAAGTTAACCTGAGCCTAATAGATGTTAACTAGTTAACTTGATTAAGTTAAGTTAACACTTTTTTTTGCTATTAACTAGACTAATTAACACCAAAAAAATTAGTTAACTAGTTTGATAACTAGTTATCAGCTAAATAATCTCGTTAACTAGTTATCTGATCATGATGTTAACTAGTTAACTTGATTAGATAACTAGTTAACAACTTGATAACTAATTAACACGATTGAATAACTAGTTAACTCGATTGATTAACTAGTTATCATTATAAAAAAATGTTAACTAGTTATCTTAGTCATGATGTTAACTAGTTAACTCGATAAATTATCTAGTTAACTAATTTTTATAACTAGTTATCAACTCAAATCTTCTAAACTTGTTATCTAAATTATGTTGTTAACTAGTTATATGACATAATTTTTAGCTCATTGGTTGCCTTCAAATTATATGTGAATTTGTAATTTCTTGAATGGTTAACTAGTTAACAATTTGATATGTTAACTAATTAACTCGGATGGTTAACTAGTTAACAACTTGATAACTAGTTAACTCGGTTGGTTAACTAGTTAACAACTTGATAACTAGTTAACAAAAATAACTGTTATCGGGTAAAAAATTTGTTAACAAGTTAACTCGATTAGTTAACTAGTTAACTAGTTAACAACTTGATAAGTTAACTAGTTAACAACTTGATAAATTAACTAGTTAACAACTTGATAACTAGTTAACTCGGTTGGTTAACTAGTCAACAAAAATATTGTTATCAAGTAAAAATTTTGTTAACTAGTTAACAACTTGATAACTAGTTAACTCAGTTGGTTAACTAGTCAACAAAAATATTGTTATCAAGTAAAAAATTTGTTAACTAGTTAACAACTTGATAAATTAACTAGTACTTGGTTGGTTAACCTGTTAGTAAAAAAATAAAAAAACGATGTTAACTAGTTAACAGCAAAAAAAAGTGTTAACTAGTAATTTTTTTAAGTAAAATAAAATTATTGAAATTTTTTTTTTTTTCAAAAAGAAGAAAATTTCGCCGGAAAAGTTGTCGGTGACGGCTGGTCAAGGTAAATATTAATATATTTAAAGTAAATATAAAAATTAAATAGTGTGTGTAAAGTCCTAAATACTCCTAACAATCTAGACCATTAGATTGGTCAAATAGTCAAAGTGTGATCTAATGGTTGAGAAAAGGTTGGAAGGCTTCCAACCCTTGGAAAGGGTTGGAGCCGGATCTGCAGCCATATGACATCAATTGTGACGTAGCTAGAAATATTTTTTAAGAGAGTTCACATTAGGAAATACGATATAAAAATACGGCAAGCACTCCGGTACCCACGGGGTACCGGTACCCTAACACTCTAAATTCACATTTTTAAATGCTTAAAATTCAAATAACGAGTACTAAATCCATTGTAATAAATCACGAGCAGTAATGAATAATGCTTACCCCCTAAACACTGAATTTTGACCCTTAATACTACCTCATAGACTCAAATCCTAAATCGTATGTAAAAGTACTCTAACTTTTGATCAAAAGTCCAAATTAAAATATCATAAACTCCCAAAATAAACTCGAAACCCCAAACGCTATATCCTTACCCCTGAACACTAAATTCAGACCCTCAAACTTTAAAATTCAAACATAATTGGGATGAAATTTTAGTATTAGGGTACCGGTACCCAGTGGGTACCGGAGTGTTAACCATAAAAATACTATATAATTAAATAAAAGAAAATATAGTTTTAAGATTAGATTATAAACTTGTACAATACAATTATAGTCTAACACAAATTGTTCACAACCAACTATATTATTTTCTTAAACAAGTATATGAAATAATTATTTAAATAAAATTAAATATTTTCAATTAAACCTAAAATTATTGCACAATTCATTGATTTATTCGTGAATTCAGAAAATACATTGCTACGATCCCTAATTTTCTTCATCGAGACCCTAATTGGCCACTAAGATAATGATTTCTTTGACATACTTTTTCAATTAACAAAGCGACGAGACTAATGAGCCTACATACCACCCACTGGCATTTATGTTTAGTCGTAGTCAGTATCATTCGATCGTTGTAAGAAAGAAGATGTTATGTTTCACTTCCCAATCCCATGGGGCCTAATTAATTAATTAATTGGTACTAAATACACAAGTATTATGTATAATGGGTAATGCTCCGATGCCCAATTAAAAAAGTGGGGTACCAGTTACCCCTACTAACGTTTTGGTGAATAAACATGCTTATAACATCTTGTTTTTTCGAGGATAAGAATCTACATGTCATTAAAGGATATATATGGTGATTTGAACAAAAAACCAATTTGGTAGAGATGATAATCTATCATATTAGGAGAAAATGCAGTTGTAGAGAAAAACTTGAAGAACATCGAGTCTAATCTTATATCATGATGACTAAAAATTTCAACCTAACTTAATTTAGACTTATTAAGATTAAAAGTATGGTTCAATGAAACTATCACTCTAGATAGCACACACGTCAGTGGGGGTAACTGATACACCCACTTTTAGTGGGGGCACTGGAGCGTTCACCTATGAATAATACATATTATTATATAATATATGATGAGTTTGCGAAAAAATCCAAAAAATAAAATTAATAAGTAAAGTCGGTACTACAAGCTATACCTTTGTACTGCATGAATGTTTTATGTTACCTGTCACACTTGTAGATGAGATCCAGAAGATGATGAACAACTACTAGTGGGGTACAAAGGCTACTAGTGGTGTTGGAATTTCCTGGATCAAGTGGGAAAGATTGTGTACTCGTAAGGAGCATGGGGGTTTGGGGTTTTGAGACCTAACAGGATTCAACCTTGTGATATTGGGCAAACAAGGTTGGCATTTTTTGGCTACCATACTCTGGTTGCAAAAGTGTGCAAAGCTAAATACTACCCTAAATGGGACTATTTGTCGGCCCTTGAAGGATTAAATCATAGCCTTGTGTGGAGGAGTATCTGGTCAGCTCAGCAAGTCGTTGATGGGGTATCCGTTGGAAGGTGGGGGATGGGCGAGTTATAAATATCTGGAACCAGCCATGGGTTCAACAGTAGGAGGATATGTGGATACAAACACCCATTGTGCAAGGTATGGAGGATGCTACGGTAAATGATCTAATGATACCGGGGTACCAGCATGGTATGAGAAATTAATTTTGACGTCTTTAGTGATTCAGATGCGCAGCGACTATACTTGAACTACCGCTGGCTGACATCAACTAGCCTGACGAGCGTATATGGCATCTTAAGAAGAATGAGATTTATTCCGTTCAGTCTGTATACTGACTATCGATGGACAAGCTGTTGGATAGACCAAATTGGTGTGTGTTGATGGAGCTTGGACGAAATTGTGGAAGTTGTAGCAAACCACCAAAAACTAAACATTTTGGTAGGAAGAGATGTTGTCCCAGCCCGATTTGCTATCCAAAGGAAAGATATTCTGGCATCTATGGAGTGTGGTGTGTACAATGGAGGACTGGAGGATGCATGCAACCTGTTTATTGGGTGCGCAATGTCCAATGAATGTTGGAGACGAGCAGGCATGCAAGATAACAGTGAAGAAAGTCTGACATGATGCTTTGTTTTCTCGGAGTGGGTTGGACATTTTCTCCACACCTTCTGGACACATGTGAAGGAAAATACAATGGATATCTTATGGAGCATACGACGAGAACGAAACAATAGGGTTTGGAAGAACAAAGCGATGGTGGTCAAGCTGGGTGGTGAAGGTCTGGACGCGGTGCAAGAGTGGCATGAAGTGAGACGCAAGGTGACTTCGACCATTAATGGCGAGCATCGGGGGTGTGATACGACGCTGCAAAGAAGTCATGGCACACAAGATCATTTATAGTGTGCGGTTTGCTATGAGGATTCAGAACAAGGTTGTATATGAACTGTTTAGGTGATCGTGTTCGATTACGACACTTATTTAGGGTGAAGTTCAATCGGGTTGGATGATATATTTGTTGAGTTTTGTACTATTAAACACGTTTTGAATTAATAATATTGAGACCTACTTTCCAAATAAATAAATAAAAATAATTAAATATTTTGTGTATAGCCAACCAACCGGGTGCTGATCCCCATCCAACCCTTTCCAAGGGTTGGAAATTCCAACCTTCATTTTTAACCATTAGATCACCTTTGACCCTTTGACCAATCCAATGGTCTAGATTGTTAGGGGTATTTTAGACTTTACACATATAATTTAATTATTATATATAAATAAATTAATTAATTTTTCCAGCGACCAGCAGCTCATCTCCGGCGACCTGCAACTTTTCCGGCGAAATTTTTTTTTTTGGAATTTTTTTTGAAATTTTTTTTCAATAATTTTTTTTACTTCAAAAAAATACTAGTTAGCATTTTTTTTTTGCTGTTAACTAGTTAACAGTGTTTTTTTAACTGATAACTAGTTAACATCGTTTTTTGTTTGATAACTTGTTAACAGATTTAACCTGATAACCAGTTAACAATGTTTTTTTTATTGATAACTAGTTAACATGATTTTTTTTATTGATAACTAGTTAACATGATTTTTAAACTGATAACTAGTTAACAATATTTTTTATTAGGTAACAATGTTTTTTATTGATAACTAGATAACATCTTTTATAAAAAATTAGTTAACTAGTTAACACATTATTTTGCTGTTAATAGTGTTTTTTTAACTGATAACTAGTTAACTTGGTTTTTAACTGATAACTAGTTAACAACATTTTTTGTTTGATAACTTGTTAACAAATTTTAACCTGATAACTAGTTAACAAGATTTTTTTGTTAACGGGTTATTTTAACTAGTTAACATCATGATTAACATAACTAGTTAACATTTTGTTAAGATGATAACTAGTTATCAAATTTAGTTGACTAGTTATCATAACGATTTGGTAACTAGTTAACATCACGATTTGGTAACTAGTTAACAAGATTATTAGATAACTAGTTAACGAGATTATTTGATAACTAGATAACATCATGATTAGTTAACTAGTTATACGAACTAGGTAACTAGTTAACAGTGTTTTTTTAACTGATAACTAGTTAACAATGTTTTTTATTGATAACTAGATAACACTTTTTTAAAATTAGTTAACTAAATAACACTTTTTAAAATTAGTTAACTAGTTAACAAAGCCTTTTCCTTGATGACATAAACATAAGTGATTGATTTTATGAACAATCCCTACAATATTTTTAAACAACAAATCAGTCACCTAACTTTTCCTAAATGCATTTTGCTCCTCTTCTTCCCCAACCTTCATCCGCCAACGTCTGCTTTAATTCACCAAATTCAATTCACTAAATGATAATAATCACAACCTTTGCCAACACCTGCTTCAATTAATGGCTAATAATAACAACCTTGACAATCATTCAAACCAATAAACCCTTTCTAATCTTCCCCTGTTTCCCAATCTTCCTCTGTTTCCCAACTGATCTGAACTGAAACAAAATAAGGAAACCAACCATTAATGTCGACCTCAATCAAGATGACAATGGAAAGCACAGCCTTCGCGAAGGGGAAAACGCCTCTGATCACCGAGACTACCTACAGCGACGACGGTGTGAAGGAAAGATCAATGATCCATGGCAGCAAGGGAGAAGCAGGGGTGGATTTCGTGGGGGTGGTGGGGCTATGCTTGGGAGGTGAAACGAGCTGCGAACGGACAATCACTAGCGGAAATGGATCTGCCGGCGGCGACGAAGGTGGCCATCTCAACTACTTTCTTGTTCCTTTCGTTGATGGAGAAATGGGCTGAAAGTGGCGACGAAACGCCGGGTGAGCAAGAAGGGAAGAGGAAGGGGCTGGTACCGTCGTCGACGAGTTTACCGATTTTGCGGATCGGCGACGGCTGAGAAAGAATTGAAGAGGAAGGGAAAAGGTGGAGCGGCGGCTGTTGGGAAAGGGAAGGAGGGAAGGAGGTTAGGGTTGCTTTAATTTTTTCTAAAATACCGATTTTGCCCCTCCGGTTTTTGGTTGGAAACCGGTCCAACCTTTAAAGGTTGGGTCCGGATCTTTTGCCCAACCAACCCAATAAAAAACTAAATCAAATATTAATGATCATAAGACTGTCACAAACTGTTTAAGGTGTGGTTCTTATCAACCGAACATCAATTTGTAGCAATTAATTTTCAGGCAGTTCATCCCCATTAACCTCTCATCTAGATATTATAGTCACTTTGTAGAGTTTTTTAGATTTTAGAATTAGTTGTTAGGGTTGTTGGCGAACTAAGTTTGCGAACTAATTTTCAAGTTAGTTGTTTTCTAACTTAGAACAAATTCATCAAAATCAAAGTTGACTTGTTATTTTTTAGGCAAGTTTGAATTGGAAAATTAAAAGGCATGTGAAGTTTGAGCTTGACTCCAGTTTCAGAAACAATGATTTTTTTGTTGCATCCAATGCAACAATTATTATCCACTATTAGATCTTAGTTGCTAATCTTGTGATCTCAGTCATTGGCGGAGTCAGAAATTAAGTTAAGTGGGGTCCCGTTAAAGAAAAGTAAAAAATATATATAAATGTGATTTATAAAAAAATGTAAAAATATAATGTAAAAAAACTAGAAAAAACATTATTATTTATTTATAACGATTCACGTTGTGTTTTCATATTTTGAAAGTACTCTAAAATACATTCATTGTTCAAAGTATCTACCACATCTTTTTCGATGAATCTTGTTAAACAATCGTACAAAAACTCATCACCCATTCGATTTCGGAGGTTGTTCTTCACATAAGTCATCGCAGAAAAAGTTCTTTCCACATGCAGTTGTTATCGGTAAGATCAATGTCATTTTCAAAAGCAAGTAGACTAATAGATACACAAAATTTTTTTTTTGTCATTTTCATATACAACAACTCAATTCCTTTCAATTCTGTAAAATCCTCATTAGTTTATTTATCAAAGATATAAGTCTCGAGTTGATGTTAAGAACTCAGTAGGATAAAATAAGCTTTGAATGTTATTTGGATTCTTATCACGTGTTTTCTTAGTCCTATAAATATCATACATGTGCTATATATGCAATAATAGTTGAGTAGCCTGATGGTTAACACTAATGCTTCCTACGTGTGAGGCTATGGGTTCGATTTTGGGAACTGATGACAAACCTGGAATTTTAATGGCACATTCTATTCCAAGTGGACCCCATATAGTGCTGTGGCTCTCCGCCTATGATCTGAGTCCTATGTTTATAACTCTAAGTTGGATTTTTTCCAAAAATAGGCTTGGGCCAAAATTCAATTCCCAAAATAGGCTCATGTACGGTCAATTCCCAAAGTAGGCTTGTGTGCTCTCCAATGATCCTGAGTCTCCGTACTTGTTCTCTAACTACATAAAATGGCGATCATTGTTTATCGCCAATATAAATGGCGATTTACACCATCTGACACAACAGCACCAAAAATCGCCATTTATATTGGCGATTTCAGCACTGAAAATCGCCAATATAAATGGCGACTTTCATGTCTGACACAACAGCTGAAAGTCGCCATTTATATTGGCGATTTTTAGAGCAAAATCGCCAATATAAATGGCGATTTTCAGCTGATGAAACAGTGGAAAGTTTGTCTGACACTTTAACTTTCAAATAGAGTGAAATAGCACTTTGGCCTCTCTACTTTGTAAACTTAACAAATAGCCCCCTATTGTATAAACTGCTCTTTTTATCTTTCATTTTTTGACCAATTTGTATTTTGGGTCCTTCCATTTCAACTAACGCTTCATGATGTTAAATATGTGCACATAGATTCTATTTTGAGATTTTTATGTTCGTATGCTTGAATCCTAGCTTCGCCATTGTTTTGAAATACGAACATAAAAATCTCAAAATAGAATCTATGTGCACATATTTAACGTCATGAAGCGTTAGTTGAAATGGAAGGACCCAAAATACAAATTGGTCAAAAAATGAAAGATAAAAAGAGCAGTTTATACAATAGGGGGCTATTTGTTAAGTTTACAAAGTAGAGAGGCCAAAGTGCTATTTCACTCTATTTGAAAGTTAAAGTGTCAGACAAACTTTCCACTGTTTCAGCAGCTGAAAATCGCCATTTATATTGGCGATTTTGCTCTAAAAATCGCCAATATAAATGGCGACTTTCAGCTGTTGTGTCAGACATGAAAGTCGCCATTTATATTGGCAATTTTCAGTGCTGGGTGTAAATCGCCATTTATATTGGCGATAAACAATGATCGCCATTTAATTTGGCGATGTACGCGTCCAATCAGCACACACAAGCCTACTTTGGGAATTGACCGTACATGGAGCCTATTTTGGGAATTGAATTTTGGCCCAAGCCTATTTTTGGAAAAAATCCCTCTAAGTTATTTACTTTGTTAAAGTTTGGTCCCATTTTTTAATCACCGAAAAGTTTCTAGACGGATTTCCCCATGACACGAGCCTTCGTTGGAGAAAATTTTTTCACCCACTCGTCGTCATTAGATCTATGATTCCGGGGAAAAAAAATTTAGAAAAAAATATTTTTCTTGAAAAATTTCCCGATGTCCAGTCTGTACATTTTGTATAAACCACACATACAAACTGTATACACTTCATACTGATGGTTGTACAAGTTGTATACACACTGTATACACTTTGTACGAGAGTTATACACTCTGAAATTATTTTTATACAATTTGTACGAGAATTGTATACATTTTGTAAGTCAACTATACACTCTGTGTATATTTTTGTACAGTTTTTACGAGAGAAGGAACAAGTGAAAGATGAGGATCGTAGATTAAGTGGATGGCTGAGATTGATGTTGTTTTGGAGACAACATTTGAAATGTTGTCTCCGAAACTAGACTCGGATGAGCTTAACTCATTAACTATCATTGATAAGCCAAACTCGAACTAAATTCAAACTTTGTTCATTGAAGGCTACACGCTAAAAAATATTAATGAATGAAGCTAAAAAAATAATTGAAATGGCACTTGGCCTTGAGCATCCCTAGTTGGTTGTAGTTATATTTGCAAAATACACATGTGATTATATTTTAATAATTTTGTACACTTGTATTTATATTTAAAGAAAATAATAAAATCATGCACACATATATCATATATGTGTGCCAAACCAAATGCGTGTTATCATCATCAACGTAAAATCTAAGTTAGCGATAAAAGTTCCCCCACACGTTACAAACAATCATCAGCCTGTTTGGGGTTAATAATTATTAACTCTTTACAAATCATAACCTTAATTAATACTGGATTTCCAAAGTAAGTTAAATATGCAGCTGTAGCAGACCCCCCCTCTGCAATACAACCGACACCGCTATTTGGCATGCCATAAACAATCTCCACGTACACCTCTTTGTTTGTTTCCCCTTTTGTCTGCAGCTGCTAACTCACTAACTCTTATCACTCATCATCATCCTATATTTGATACTGCAATTAAACAAACTTCTGATTACATTTGAATTTGATTCACAGTTACACAGCTCAGTAGGTAAGAGCATCCACACTAAGGATTGCAAATCAACTTGCAAGATGACATGGTAATTCTTTGCAATTGCAAAGTGAATTGCATTGGTGTGGGAACTCTCCAAATAATGCAAGCTTGCTATTTTAGCAATTCACTTTGCAATTGCAAGTGTTGGCCCATGATGATTTAAATGAATATTTAATGTAGTTGAATGATTAGTGGTCATTTAAATGTAGTTGATTAGATAAATAATTTAATTATACATAACATGATAGTGGAAGATGAGCGAGATTCATATATTCGTCAATTTGATTATACAGATGATGAAGTGAACTTTAGTGTATCCATGCCTACGGTTTCTCAAAATTGTCTTCCCGCGTACGAGGAGTATCTTCGAAATCATACAAGGATACGTAGTAGGTCAACAAATAGTCAACTTCAAGCAGATTTGATAGAAGAGCTATGGAACCGATTTGGAGACGAGGAGGATGATGACTAATATGTACTTGTATTATTCGTATGCTATTTATATTTGTGTTGTATGAATATTGTGTTTAAGTTATTAATAAAGTCACAAACTCGTGAAATTGTGAAGTACAATATTTTTATTCGTAGTAATGTTAATTTGTATGAATAAAATAAATTATAAATGTCATCATTTCTAAATAAATATTATAATTAATATTTATTAGTTTCATTAAATGTATAATTAACTATAAGTAAAATAATGAAGATAAAAGTAATTGAATGAAAAGAGAGTATGGTCCTACCAATTGAAATTGCAAATGAATTGCATTGGTGTAGAGTGGATGAAATTAAAAGTGAGTAGATTGCAAAAATTAATGAGGTGACAGTGGGGACCATTTTTGCAATTACAAGTGAATTGCATGAGTGCGGATGGTCTAACACATTCAAACTGTACATCTAATTCACTAGACTAACCTAATCTTCTAGTTAATCCAAATTTACAGCAGCAGCATATCTCGAAAGCAGTAGTAGTAATTACTATTTCTGATTATTAACAATTAAAGAAACAATAGGAAGAGTTAGAGAGGAGGATCTGTTCTGTGCCGTCCCCACCCCAACACAGGCTATACCTGCTCTCTGTTTTCCTCTTCCTTCCTTGTGTTTATTTAATAAAATAAACAAAACAAATAAAATAAAATAAAAATGGAAATTCATCCACCTCCTCGGCTCAGCTGTACAGCAGGAACCTTACTTAGCTCCAGACCGTATATAATGGCGGGTAAGGCAAGGTTTCTCCAGCTTACACCATTTAATTTCACTGATACTGGTACAGATATTAGTCTCTCCATGGCTTCTCCTTCTCCCTCTCGCCACCACCGCCATTTTTCTTTCCTTCCCTTCCGCCTCCTCTCTTCCCTCTTTCTCATTTCCTCCATTTCTTTTCTCCTCTTCCTCCACGCCTCATCCTCCCTCTTCGTACACGCCACTCAAAACCACTACTGGAATCCCACCGCCGCCGACTCCTCCGTCGACGTCGACCCCCTCAAGCTCATATTCACCTCCCCTGCTAAGTTCTGGACCGACGCGATCCCCATTGGCAATGGCCGCCTCGGTGCCATAGTCTGGGGCGGCGTCCTTAATGAAACTCTTCAGCTCAATGGTATTTTATTAAATGATTCATTCAATATTTTACTGAATGTTCGTTCAGCTTTGTGGATTGGCTGATTAATTTTATTGGTTTCTTTTATTTTATTTTTGGGGTTTAGATGATACGTTGTGGACCGGAGTTCCCGGAACTTACACCGATTCCAATGCTCCGGCGGCACTCGCGGTGGTTAGAAAACTCGTCAATTCAGGTCAATATTCTCAAGCTTCCGCCGAGGCTCTTAAACTGTCAGGAACCCCGTCTCAGGTCCGTTTTCCCTTCAAACCATTTCTATTATTGGAAACTAAATTAAAGTTAAGCGGATGAATGTACAACTAGATGTATCTAATTATTACCAGATCCTTGTCTTCATTCCAGTATGAATGTCTTACTAATTTTAAATCTTCCTTTAATTCTTCTTTTGTTGGGTATTGCAGATTTACCAATTGCTTGGGGACATAGTGCTTGAATTCGATGCTTCCCATAGGAATTACGATCCGAAAACTTACCACAGAGAGCTGGATTTGGACACTGCTACTGCAACTGTAAAATATACAGTTGGGGAGGTTGAATACACAAGGGAGCATTTCGCTTCCAATCCCAATCAAGCAATCGTGAGCAGGATTTCAGGGAGCAAGCCAGGGTCTCTATCATTTACTGTGCACATGGATAGTAAGATGAATCACACTTCCTCACATGTAGAGGGGAAACACCAGATTCTATTGACAGGAAGTTGCAGGGGGAATCCCAAGGGAATTCAGTTCACTGCAATGCTAGATTTGAAGATTGGAGGAGGCAGTGGAGCAGTGATCAATGTTCTTGAAGGCGGGAAGTTAAAGGTTGTTGGCGCTGATTGGGCGGTTTTGGTTCTTGTGGCTTCATCTTCATTTGACGGACCATTCACTAGTCCTGTTGATTCCAAGAAGAACCCAACTTCAGATTGCCAAAAGGGGTTGAACTCGCTAGCTGGTGTGTCGTATTCTGATCTGAGAGCTCTGCAATTGGGGGATTATCAGAGTCTGTTCCATCGCGTTTCGTTGCAGTTTTCTAAAGGCTCCAGCAGTGATTCCCGGAGCAGTTTGTCAACTGCGGAGAGGGTGAAATCTTTTAAAACTGATGAGGATCCATCTTTGGTGGCTTTGATGTTCCAGTATGGTCGGTATTTGTTGATTTCGTGTTCGAGGCCTGGAACCCAGGTGGCAAATCTCCAAGGCATCTGGAATAAGGATATCAACCCACCATGGGAGTATGTTTAATTTATCTCCTTCCTTTGGTCTTCATGTTTTTAAAAATTCATCGATGAAGAAAGGCAGCTTAATAATGTTCTCGTTTCTTTATCTTAGTGGTGCTCAACATTTGAACATCAATCTGCAAATGAACTATTGGCCAGCGCTTTCCTGCAATCTCAAGGAGTGTCAAGAACCATTGTTTGACTACATGTCTTCCCTTTCAGTCAATGGGAAGAAGACCGCTAAGGTAAGTCGTCCCTCTCTCTACTCACATGACCTTTTTCCTTCACTTCTTTAGCCCTTTCTTCTGACCTTTTTCTCAATGGTGGCAGGTGAACTATGGAGCAAATGGCTGGGTAGCACATCAGGTGAGTGACATATGGGCAAAAACGTCCCTGATCAAGGAGATGCAATATGGGCTATGTATCCTCTTGGTGGATCTTGGCTTTGTACACACTTGTGGGAGCATTATAGTTATACAATGGACAAAGTAAGCTCCTGTAATTTCTCATCTAAGTCGTCTCCTTCACTCTGGTTTATTTATGCAAAATGTGTGATAAAATTGTTCTGTTCATTAGAACTTTCTCGAGAAAAAGGGGTATCCTTTGTTGGAAGGATGTGCTGAGTTTCTGCTAGACTGGCTAATCGAAGGGCCTGGAGGATATCTGGAAACCAATCCATCAACTTCCCCAGAACATAAATTCATCGGTCCAGACGGCAAGCAAGCAAGTGTTAGCAACTCAACAACCATGGACATGTCAATCATAAGACAAGTCTTCTCAGATATAGTATCTGCTGCTGAGGTAATTCCACCTTTCACAGCATAGTTCCAGGTTTTCCAGTTTTTTGCTACGTGGGTGAGCAACTTATCTCTAGTTGACCACAAACAGGTTCTAGGAAGAAAGAGTGATGAACTCATTCAGAAAGTTGGCCATGCTACAACTCGCCTTCCTCCCACAAAAATTGCCAAGGAGGGTACTATCATGGAATGGGTACGTATATAACCATGAGTCCATGACCAGTGTTCCGGAATTTTACTCAAACGTTAAAGCGTAATCTTGCTGATAGCTGACTCGTTCTGACGTTCTGTTGGTTTAATTTTCGTACAGGCTTTTGATTTCAAAGACCCAGAGCCTAACCACAGACACGTGTCTCATCTCTTTGGGCTGTACCCTGGCCATACCATTACTCCACAGGACACTCCAGCCCTCTGCAATGCTTCAGAAAATACTCTGATCAAGAGAGGTACTGTACCGAATGCGTTGATACTCTCCCGACTCCGAGTCTAGTTGAGAATCCCATTTCCTCAACTTGATAACCTCATTGTACATCTGTTGCAATAGGCGTGGAAGGCCCAGGATGGTCGACGGTGTGGAAAGCTGCATTGTGGGCAAGGCTACAGAAGAGTGACAAGGCATATCAGATGGTTAAGCATTTGTTTAACCTGGTTGATCCTGCACATGAAGGTGACTATGAAGGGGGAGTTTTTAGCAACTTGTTTACCGCTCACCCGCCCTTCCAAATTGATGCCAACTTGGGGTGAGCTGAACATCTATTCTTATTCCTTTAGGTTGCAATTATTATGTATTCAGCAACTTGACTTAACATCCCATGATCGTCCCTCGGATTGCAGCTTCTCTGCAGCAATAGCAGAGATGTTAGTACAGGGCACGGGGACTGATCTGTTCTTACTCCCAGCTCACCCACGCGACAAGTGGCCAAATGGGTGCGTAAAGGGGATAAAAGCGAGAGGAGGGGTGACGGTCAACCTGTGCTGGAAAAATGGTGAGCTTGAAGAAGCTGGTCTTTGGTCAACAGAAGGGAACTCAATCCAACAGTTGCATTATAGAGAAAAGATGGTGAAAGCAAGTATAGTATCGTGTAATGTATACACATTCAATAGAGAGTTAACACTTACAAGAACAGAGTCCCTTTCACAAGTTGATTCTTCTTGTTGAAAGATTCGACTCAAAAAGTATAGATCGATCTCACAACAGAGGAGCATTCTTTTAAAATTGTTAGGAGGTAGAGATCTCTTTGCATAAATGAAGGTCTAATCAACTTGTTAGACAGTCTTTAATTTTTTTACCAGAGGTCCTGCCTCTGTGTAATTCGAATGAAGCACATGTAATGAAATTACAAGAAAAATTCGTCCATAGTTCAGATTTGGGTTTCATTATTTCTTTACCTTGGAATACATAAATAAATAGAAATGAATGAAAACATTTTTTCTTTACTGAGAATTGAATTGCAACTCTTCTGCTTTGATGAGACCTTAGAATGGAAAGCAACAGAAATGAGAATGTGAATTTGGCTGACGCTAAGCACCCACAGTAAGATCGATACAAAAAGAGATTGTTATGAGCTTTCCAGTGTAAAAAGAATCATGAAAACTGCAACGGTGAACGGTGTTAGCAGTTATTAATCTGGGGACGTTAGTAAGTGTAAGAAGCTATGCATTCTAATTTTGGTAGTAGCAAGCTGCTACTACTACGTTTGTTTGGGGTCGATTCTTTCCTTCAATATTATTGGGGCCCACGGACCCTTGGCCCAATTGTTTGTTTTTTTTTTTACGGCTAGTGTTGCTAATGTTATGAACATTTGTCGTTTTCTGCTGTGAATGAGCAAATATATACCATGTTCATTGTATTCAAAGCTCAATAGAATTAGTTCTGGCATATTATAAATATCGAATTTCTCATAGTATCAAAGCAACGGTTCATGTATCTATATCTTCTTTATCTCTTCATATAATTCTATCAAGCCTCAATGACAAAATCCAACGGAAACAAATAAGGAATGGATGGCAGCTCATCCTTGGTGGACATCCACTCTTCGTATCACCTTCATGCCACAGATCATCCAGGCCAAATATTCGTTTCAGATCTTCTCCATGATACAAACTACGGTGAATGGTCGGGAGACATGGTTGATGTCCTCTTAACGAACAACAAGTTTGGATTCGAGAACAGGACTCTTCTGAGGCCTGTAGATGACGACAAAGAGTTGCCTCATTGGGAACGTTGTGACGCGCTTGTTCGAGGATGGTTGAAATCGTCGATGACTCCAGAGCTTCGCCGAAGTGTGCGCTATGCCACTACACCTGCACAACTTTGGGACGACTTGAAGGAGCGATTTGGACACGGCAGCGAGCAGCGTACCTACGAGCTTCGACGAACTCTAATCCTTCCGCGGCAGGAAGATCTAGGTGTATCGACATACTATACCCGACAACATGCCTTGTGGGACGAACTTCAAGCCCTATTGATGTGAACCCTGAAGTCGCCTGTCCGAGACCCGATCACCTTCTTGGTGTAAACCATGGCTAAAGTCGCTCCGAGACCCGATCACCTTCTGTTGACGTCAAGCACTCTAGTTGAATCTATGGAACCAGGCGGATGCATACTAAGACCCACTAGCATACGTAGTCTAGGAACCTTAGTTTCCAGTCGGGGGCGCCACTACAGAACGGGGAGAGCTTCTGCTAATAAGCCTAACCTAAGCAATGCAACAACTCGCAAAGACTTGAGGGAAAGAACAAAGTTCTGAATTTTATTAATCAAAGGGAATCTGTTTTACAAAGAAGGCCGGCGGCCTTTATTTATAGTAGAGGATCCGTGAACAAACTCGACAAATCCTCTTTAGACTCCAACTCGGAAATAATAAAATAAATAACTAGAGTCCTATTTAGAAAACTAAAAAGACTCAAAACTTCCTAAATAATCGTTTGTCAAAAGGGAAATCCGACTCAAACATTAAAAGGGAAAATACTAAAAATAGACTCGGATAACCCAAATCCAGCAAAACCGGCTAAAAACCCTAATCTGTGTTCGCTCTAGATTAGGTAATCGGACGCGAGTTCGTGCTGGGTGTGGATTCCGTGTCTGCTCCGGATGCTGATGCCGCGTCTGGATCGGATGCTGATGCCGTATCCGCACTGCGTCTGGTTGCTGATGCCGTGTCCGCTCCGGCTCCGGTTTCCTTGTCCGCCACAGACAAGGTCTTCAATCCCTCCCTCAGTTCAGCTCTGACTTGGGTGGCGATTGTTGGAGGTTTGTCTAGGGGCCACAAGGTATCCAAGGCCGGTGGAAAACCTCCAAAGGCCCGAGCCGTTGTTGGCTCGGCCTAAAGCGCCTCTTGGTATCTGATGAACACTTTTGGCGTGCTTCAAATAACTAACCTACCAAGGTAGACTAGATCGTATTCTACTCGAGGTCTCTTCTTCTTGTCTACTCAAATATGTTGGCAATTTATTAAGGTTAAAACACTTTGTGCGTGGTGTGAGTTCCACGACTTCTAATCTAATGAACAAAGGAAAATAAAAGGCAGAAATATTAAAAGGTTGACTAACGAGAAGATAAACGAGCTTAGATTTCGAATCCCCCTTAGATCACCAAGGCAATGACAATCACAAGACCAGCGGTTTTCAATTCTAATTCAATCAATTTCTAACACCACCATAACTCCTGACCCTTAGGTTTAAGACCGGCGAACGTTCGCTCTATCCGTTCTGACTACCACGATTAATTAGCCGCCCGGGTACGGTCGCCTCTCGCAACGACTTAACTAACTGGTGCAATTACTAACGATTTATGAGTTACTCTTGCAGTGGATTAACCCTAACTAGTTCCTACGAAAGGTAGGTTAATTTGTTGAATTGATGTTTTAAAGAGAGGCGAGCGTTCGCTTCTATCCTCAGCTTAACAAGAATCTAAACTAGGTGATCAAGGAAGACAATTTTATGCGCCAAAGCAGGGAAGCTGTCTGGCGACTAACCCTAGCTTGCATAAACCTAATCTAGGCGACCAACCAGAAGAGAAACATAAACAATGAAGAACAAAACAACCATGCAAAGAGAAACTGATTGAACTTCGAATCTAATTACCGCCAATTCGTGACCGCTTTAAAGCCCTGTGTCACTTAGGGTTCATCTAATCTAAGCTCTACAAGTTCAGCTACTCATAACGATAATAGCAGAATCAAAGGCAACAAAGGAAATCATCATACAGAGGAAGAACATATAAGAACTGAAAAACCTAATTCTGACGACTCCGGCGAAGCTTCGATCTCCTGGATCTTCAACTTTGAGCTCCGAGCTCTCCGAGGTGGAAGGATGGCGTCATGATCTCTCCACGGATCTTCGAACTCTCTAAACTCTATCTATCGACCCTAAGGTCGTGGCTAATCAGCCAAAATTCGTGTGTATTCAATCTGGCTTCAAAAAGTCTATATATAACCCTAGAAACCCTTTACAAGTTGGAAAAGGATGAATTTTCCCGTCTGGGGAGCTTACACGGTGTGTAAGCGCATAGTGTATTTAGCTTACACGGCATGTAAGCTCCAAAACGCAGCGTTTTGAGCTAGGCAGCTCTCCAACTTGTTTCGATCATTCCCGCTCCGTTTGAACTCCGATTTGGTCTCCGTTTGAAGCGCTGGACTCATGAGAGAGTCCTCTATAATGTGGTAACCTAGGAGCCCAACATAAAATCTCACAGAAAGGGTAAAAATAGGCAAGAAATATATAATGTACGCACTAGGAGCCGATAATCACAAAGTTACGACAAATGCACCAAATACTCATCAAAATGGCATCAAAGGGTATGAAATGTTGCTTAAATGGGGCTGATAATCACGTCAAATCGAGTGTCATCAATACCCCACACTTAAACTTTTGCTTGTCCTCAAGCAAACTGAACTAGAACACACTGAAATTCACAAATGACACGAGATTAAACTGATATTCAATTCTAACGATTTGGTTTAGACTGTTCCACGTAGAAAAGGTGACCTACACATGTAAGAACATCAACCAAACAAGTTTAGATCACACTATTTTCTGCACACTTCAAGTAGTAGTTTTAACAAAGCACGTTTCTTGGGAAAACAATTAATCATGATTAACTGACTATGATAACACCAATTCTAATAAGAAAAGACTTTAAGCTCTAGCCATGATGTGGACGCGGAGGTAGGAAAAGTGACGTGGCTATCGAATCGACTTCATCTGTTTCTAGATCTGTACGTTACATGTTCTAGCTAGGACCGATTTTAACAACAATTTATTTCAAGTTTCAAACTTCTTCCTTCAATTTATTTACTGCATACTAGTGCTCGATACCAAACACTTCACTTAGGTGTTGGACCTGCCTAGCTCACAGTATTTGTGCTTATGCTAGTGCTCAACCGAACACTTCACTTAGGTGTCGGGCTTGCCTAGCTTTATTTTCAGCACTTTAAAGAACTTAGCATTGATTTGCACAACATTATTACTTGATTTAACGATTTAGCCATTTGATCCTAGCTAGTTATAACTTTTTACACAAGATTTCGAATTGGATTTCCGCCTAATCTCAAGCCACAATCACAGGTGAACAAATATGGAGTGGAAAAACATGGGAGAAGCTAGCATTTATCATCTTAGAACGGTGTTATCGAGCTTTGTTATTAACAAGTCAATCAATTCAATTAATTCAAGTTTCAACTACCGAAGTGATTTGTGATCTGTTCTGACCTAGACTCGTTTAATATCAGTTCCGACACGTTGGTTACAGGTTCTAAGTGGAACAGTCTAGACGTCATTGTTCAAAATTGAAGTCAATTTAACATCAAAAGTCAAGAATTGAGCAATTCTTTGCTAGAGAAATTTCAAATATGAACCATAGAATCACAGAAAATCAAGCAAGATCATGCATAATCCTAGAATCCTATACCCCACACTTAAACGGTTCTGTGTCCTCACGGGACTAAACTATAGTAGAGAGATACGAAGAACCTGTGACGATATGGTGGGTGTAGGGGATGAACACAGAGAGTCCGGAGTAGAGCGGAGTAGCTACTCAAGTTCCTACAAAAACAAAAACAACAAAAAGATCAAAAGGATACCGGGACAAGTGTCCCGGATCCACACAGAATAAAAGTCGAACAAAGAAGGTTTAGGGGAATTTGAAAATATTTTGACTCTTTTTTTTTTCAAATTCACGGCACGACACTCCTAGAGCAATCTAGATCATCCAAGCTCAATCAGTTCAGAAAAAATCACACCGAAACAGTAGGCACGCAAAACGAGGTAGACCAAAATTAAACTCGTCAAAATTCAACAATCACCATGTCAAAATATTCGAAATTGAAAACCCAACAACTAACCTTTTAGACACGACTCAAGAAGATGGACGGAAAGCGACGAAGTTGGCCAAAAACGTGAAAAGCTTGTTTCGGGGATAACCGGAGCTACAGAGCTCCGATTTGGACGATCAAGTATGCGTTAGAATCGGACCGAAAAAAGGAAATTGATTTTCAAAACAGACACAAGTTTTCAGCGAAAAATTTAGAAGTTTTCACCGAAAACTTCTTCAAAAATAGGCAAAAATAAAAAAGGATGCTACTGTTCAAAGTTTAAGCAAAGTTTTGGGCGAAATTTTTTTATTTTTCGCCGAAAATACTTTTTTTTTTGAAAACTGATTTTTTTTTAAAAAAACCTAATAGAAAACAAATCAAAACGAAAGGAAATTAAACTGACACTTTGGCTCCCCCGAACCTGACTCGAACGACGAAAAAAAAAGGCTGACTCAAAAATTCAAAAAAAATGGACTCCAGCCGTGGGTTGCCTCCCACGAAGCGCTCTCTTTTAACGTCCTTGAGCCGGACGGTACCTGTTAGGGACCCCAACTTAGGAGTTCCTTGAAATCAATCGTCTTCTTCAAGGCCAGCGGTTGAGTGCCATGTAGCACTCCAGAAGGGTGATGCAGTCGATAGTGCTCTAATAGATCACGGTTCTGGTTGGATGACCAGTTATTCTCGAATTCTCCTACTGGAGGAGGAAAGAGGTAGTACGGCGCGACATGGTCAATGAGCTCCATCTTCTCTACAGGTTGACTCGGCGGAAGTGTAGGTGAGGGTATCTCCTCAATCTCTATGTGCTCCTCTTCGGCTTCAACTTCAGGATGGATTGGCTCTATGTCTTCATCAACCACCACCGTCAAGGATTCTTCTAGCTCATAATAGTCATGGATAGGATCATCATCTTCTTCTTCGAACAGCTCTTGAGCGTCTTTTGTCATTAACTGCTTTGGTTGCTCGAGCTTGATGTCCGTCGTGATATGAGCTTGTAATATTGTAGAGATATTATCCAAGGCGGATAGGGTTCTCGACGAGCATTGTTGATGTTCATGAGCTTGTAGAATGATCTCTTCGTTATCTCTAGCGCCACTTTGTTGTGCTTGTCGGTGTATCTCTTGGTAACCTTGTAGTATTGAAGAGATCTTATCAAAGAGGGAGTCAAATCTCGCCGTCTGTTGTTGTTGTTGATGTAGCATTTCTCAATAATCGTCGAGATATGGTGCTTCATTGATGTACCACTCTTGGTACTGGTCATCCCACCTGTTATTCTGCATAATCAAAACTAAGAAGCACTACCCAGGTAAATCATGGAAATATGGAGGAAAATTAAATGGTAAGGCGGAAAGGTAGAAGAATAATTTGCCAACTCTTCTTTCAAACAATTAGAAGAGTCCCCGGCAATGGCGCCAATTTGATGACATGCTTTTGGCGTGCTTCAAATAACTAGCCTACCAAGGTATACTAGATCGTATTCTACTCGAGGTCTCTTCTTCTTGTCTACTCAATTATGTTGGCAATTTATTCTTGTTAAAACACTTTGTGCGTGGTGTGAGTTCCACGACTTCTAATCTAATGAACAAAGGAAAATAAAAGGCAGAAATATTAAAAGGTTGACTAACGAGAAGATAGGCGAGCTTAGATTTCGAATCCCCCTTAGATCACCAAGGCAACGACAATCACAAGACCAACGGTTTTCAATTCTAATTCAATCAATTTCTAACACCACCATAACTCCTGACCCTTAGGTTTAAGACCGGCGAACGTTCGCTCTATCCGTTCTGACTACCAAGATTAATTAGCCGCCCGGGTACGGTCGACTCTCGCAATGACTTAACTAACTGGTGCAATTACTAACGATTTATGAGTTACTCTTGCAGTGGATTAACCCTAACTGGTTCCTACGAAAGGCACACTCCAATGAATAGGTTAATTGGTTGAATTGATGTTTTAATGAGAGGCGAGCGTTCGCTTCTATCCTCAGCTTAACAAGAATCTAAACTAGGTGATCAAGGAAGACAAGTTTATACGCCAAAGTAGGGAAGCTGTCTGGCGACTAACCCTAGCTTGCATAAACCTAATGATAACACTCGATTTGACGTGATTATCAGCCTCATTTAAGCGACATTTCCTTGCTTAAGACATGGTTTTTAGGGTAGAATAACGAATATTCAATCAATTGCCCTATCTCGTGCCATTTGTGTTACTTTGGCCCATTTCGGGTCTATTTGATGGTTTTCTAGTGTTTTTATGTTAGCACAGGTTTTTGCTGTCAAATAGAGTAGCCAAGGACGTGTCTAAGGCGTTGGAACCTCGAGGAATCGCACCGGAATCGATCCAAGGAGCCAACTAAGTCAAACAAATTTCTGCCCCGGTTTACAAAGGAGTTTTCGCCGAAAATCCCTTAGTATTTTCGGCGAAAATGCATGAAGAAATCCACTGATGTCAACCGAAGGTTATTTTCGGTGAAAACACTAAGTTTTCGCCGAGAAGTGTTGGACCAAAAATCACAGAGAAATCAGCCGGCGGTCATCCACTTTTACAAAGGAATTTTCGGCGAAAATTCCTTAATATTTTCGTCGAAAATCCTAGTTAAAATCCAGCGGTTTAGGGTTAAGTATAAATACTTAACCGGCGGCCCAAAATCATAACACTGAAAAGGACTTTTCATAATATACTTTCATACCAATTACTTCAAGGATTCTCGGAGAGTTCTGAAGGAGAGTTGAGAGTTCAAAGAATCGTGGAGAGATCGTGACGCCATCCCTTCACCTCGGAGACTCGGAGCTTGGATTGAAGATTACCGGAGAGTGAAGCTTCATGAATTCGTCAAATTAGGTTTTACAGTTCTTCTCTGTTCTTCCTACCTGAGATGTATTCCTTGCTTGTTTTCGATTCTCTTGTTTCTGATATGAGTAGCTAAACTCGTAGAGCTTAGATTAGATGAACCCTAAGTGACCCAGGGCTTTAAAGCGGTCACGGATCGGCGGTAATTAGATTCAAAGTTCAATCAGTTTCTCTTTGCATGGTTGTTTTGTTCTTGATTGTTTATGATGAACCTAAGATCGTTGTTCGGGTTCAAACAAATAACTAACAAAGCTAACAAAGCTAGGGTAGATCGTATTCCAGGGGTTTCCTCTACTTCCTTACTCAAAGGTGTTGGCAATTTAATTCAAGTTTAAACACAGGTTGTGCTTGGTGTGAGTTCCACGACTTCTATACTAAAATACAAAGATGATTCGAAATGAGAATTAAAGCGAAGAAAGATTGAAGATTGAAAGGTTGACTAGAAAGATGACAGACAAGCTTAGACTTCGAATCCCCCTTAGATTACCAGAGCAACATCAGTCAACAGACCAACGATTTTCGATTCTAGTTCATTCAGTTCATCGACACCATCATAACTCCTGACCCTTAGGTTTAAGACTGGCGAACGTTCGCTCTATCCGATCTAGCTACCACGATTAATTAGCCGCCCGGGTACGGTCGCCTCTCGCAACGACTTAACATTACTGGTGCAAATTCTACTGATTAATGAGTTACTCTAGCAATGGATCAACCCTAATCGGTTCCTACGAAAGGCACGCTCCAATTATAAGGTTGATTGTTCGATTTGGTGTTTTAAAGCAAGGCGAGCGTTCGCTTCTATCCTTAGCTTAACAAGAATCTAATCCAGGTGGCCAAACCAGACAAGAAACACAGAAAACGAAGAACAAATCAAACATGAAAGATGAAACTGAATGAATTTCGAATCTAATCACCGCCGATCCGTGGTCACTTAGGGTTCATCTACTCTAAGCTACACAAGTTTAGCTACTCATATTCAATACAGCAGAATCAAAAACAGACAAAGAATACATCTCAGGTAGGAAGACAGAGAAGAACTGTAAAACCTAATTTCGATGCTTCCTGGCAGCTTCAATCTGCTGACTCTTCAACTCCTAGCACTGACTCTCCGAGGTGGATGGATGGCGTCACGATCCGTTCCTGGCTCTTTGAACTCTCACCACTTGCCCTGTCTCTCTCCCCGTCTTGGTTTGTGTGTGTGTGTGTTAAGTGATTCCTCTTTTTCATTAGCCTCCAAATTCTGTATTTATATCAACCCGAAATTTTCTGATTTCAACTGGGATTTTCGCCAAAAATAGTAGAGGAATTTCGGTGAAAACTTCTTCCTACTCGGGGCAGTGGATTCCTTCTTACGTTTTCGGCGAAAACCCAAGGGTATTTTCGCCGAAAATACATGTGTAAATGGGGCAGGCGTTTTCTTTGACTTGAGCGATTTCTCTAGTTGATTTATGTGTGATTCTTCGGGGTTCCAACGTCTAAGACACGTCCTTGGCTACCGTATTCGATGGCAAAAACCTGTGCTAACATAAAAACACTGGAAAACCATCAAATAGACCCGAAACGGGCCAAGGTAACACAAATGGCACGAGATAGGGCAATCGATTGAATATTCGTTATTCTACCCTAAAAACCATGTCTTAAGCAAAGAAATGTCGCTTAAATGAGGCTGATAATCACGTAAAATCGAGTGTCATCAAATACCCCACACTTAAGCTTTTGCTTGTCCTCAAGCAAACTGAATAGAAACGCTCATGTTCATAAATGATAAGATCGATTAAATTGGAGCTCAATCAAACACAATGAATTATTAGACAGATCGATCCTAGAACAAGAAACCTAACATGGCATAACAGATCAGCCAAACTGCCTGGTTCACTAATAAACTGCACACACAAGTAATTAGCAACCAATTATGCACGAATTGACCTGACCGACCAGACTCCTCACACAGGATATATATAGTACAATGGGAACTCTCACTCTCTGTGTTTAAGGACGTGTTTCTGCTCTCGATCATTTTCTGTTACCGAATTCTGTCATAGGTTTGCATTTCGACCACATCTCCACCACTGTGACAACACGAGTATCTAGTCAAGAAGGACTTCCCTGCTAGGACCGTAATGAATACTACACTACTCGGGTTTATATTGAAATGGATGATGGGAATGAATGATGATGGCTTTGTGCGGTGTAGCTTTCGACTAACTTCCCTCGAATCTAATCTATGGCTTCCTACCGTCTAACCAAACACGGGTGGAATAATGAACGCTCGTCCTATGATACCCTCAAGCAACCTAGCACTTATTCTTTTTCTTTACACGATTTTTTTTCTTTTCTTTTGAACTTTTTCTTTTGACTTCGTTCTTCCATTTGTAGGGAGAAGAACGTTTTATTTGAACTAAACTTTGAACTTTTTCTGACTTTCTTTTCTTCATTTTTTTTTCTCGAAATTTTTCTCTTTTTCTTTCTTTTACTTACTTTTTTCTTTTGTGCCTATTTTTCTTTTAGTTGCTAGAGGGGTTTACACGTCTGGACATATTAGCTAAGACCACCTGTTTAATGGCTATAGGCAGGTTACCACAAACCGACTTCCGGTAGGTCAATCTAGAACTACAACCACAGGGGATCAACAGAGAATGAAAGAATGGGAAATGGCTGTAATGTATTATCGAACCGAAAGAACAGGCCAAGCTCAAGGGTCTAAACCTAGTGGATTTTATCGTTTGGTAGGCTATCTGGCTTAGTAGCTGAATCTAGGTGCCCCTATCCTTCTAGAACTCGTGTCATCGTGTGGTCTCGAGTAGGTCTCATGCAAATTCTAACTCATTCAAGTAAACAGAAAACCACTCAGAAAGAATTAAAATTGCAAGTTATGTGCAATGGATCAAAAGCTCACAGTTGGTTTGCTAGTCGGATTCGGTCATTTTCATGCAATCAAGGCTACAAACTACAAGTGTGATTTTAAAATTCTGTTCTGACCAGACAATTTAGCATCAAAGTATACAAGTTGGTTCTCAAGTTCTAGGTTAAGCAGTCTAAGCATCATTATGAAAGTTTGAACAACAACTTAACATCAAAAATCAAGAACTGAGCCATTCTAATGCTAGAGAGACTGGAATGGAATCACGAGGCACACAAATAATGCAATTAAGGGCAATCAAGTTCATGCAAGGTTCTCTAGCATCCTACCCCACACTTAAATCAGACTGTGTCCTCACAGTGAAGGGACTAGAGTTCAGAGTGAAGTAGAAGAACCTGGATCGAGATGATTGGCGTAGTGGATGAGCACGGGTCCTCGGAGTGGAGGAAATCTACCCAAGCGAAGCAAAGGGAATCTCCCTACTGCCTACAAAACAAAGACAAATGAAACATAAAAAGGAAACCGGGACAAGTGTCCCAGATCCACACAGAAAAAAGTTGGACTGAAATCCGAAAAGAATAAATAAAAAGAAGACACCAGAAAAGGAATACAACCCGATCACTGCTGGTCCGGTGAACCGGGAGGTGGGAAGTGGAGAAATTCGCCGAGCTGGCGTTGCCACGCCATCTGTGCCTCATACCGCCGGTCGTCGCGGCGCATATGTTGCTGCATAATAGTCCACCGCGCCTCTTGAGTTGCGTTGTCGGTGATGCGCCACTCCTGAAGTCGCTCGTATAACTCTCCAACATCCGCGGGGTGATGTCGGGGCTGCTGGGGAGGCGCCTGGTATGGATCGAGAATGTGTGGCGGCGACTGGTGAGCATACCCTGCCTGATGGTATGGCGAGGGTATATAATCTTGGAATTCCGGTGGCGGCTGCGGCTGCTGCTCCTTAGCATCATCTTCTTCCTCCGACTCGACCACAGGCTGGAGTGGAGGATCAGCTGCTACATGGGGACTGAGGTCGAGTTCTAAGTCGTACTCAACCGCCAAGTCTCCTCCAACGGTCCTAACTGGGTGTCGTGGAATGTGCGGGCCATACTCATGGCTGATGCCGAAGGAGAGGATGAGCTGTCCTATGAAGTTCCCCCCCAAGAGCCTGCGCGGTGACGTCTTCCTCCTGGTCTTCTGGCGGAAGATGCGAGCCAGTACCCAGCCGGGGTGTAGAGGGTAGCTCTCTCGGATGGCTCGGAGAAGAATGAGCTCCTCCTTGAGGATATGGTGGCGATCCTTGTCGGGTGCATATAAAAGGGATCTACGCCAAACCATATGAATAAATTTATAGAGCGGGTGAGAGAGAGACTTAACTGAGTTGCCCGCTCCGAGGCGATCTCCAGGCACACCTGTCATGTGGCTCCAGAGCGCGTGGTATTCCTCCTCGTCATCATCCTCTCCCCAACCGAGGTGATGATCGTGATAGTGCTCATAGGGGATGCCGAGATGAGCGGCAAACTCATCGTAGGTGAGCTGCCTGTACACCCCACCAAGATAGAAGGTCACAACCTTCTGGCGCTGCTTCCTCTTGTGCTCATCCAGATCAAAGGTTGCCCAGAACTCCTGGAGGGCAATGTCTGGGAACTCGGCGGCGATGGTGGTCAGCTCGAGGAGACCAGCCGGTGCTAAGGCGTCATGCACGTTCCGGTGGTAGTCCTCATCATGATCGAAGAGGGAATCCATGGACAGAGGGCGCACGTCAGCTCCCCGGACGTGCTCGAGCTTCTGGAAGCACTCGAAGTAGAAGTCAGGTAGACGGGCGATAGTGCGATGGTACCCAGCCCGCCGAGGGAGTGCAGGTGGTGGACCCAGAACAGCAGGTGTGACGGGAGCGGCAGCTCCTGAGCTCGAGGCGCCATCAAGTCGCGCCTTAGTCCTGCGCTCATAAGTGGTGTTCCTAAAACCAGAATGAAAACAGATTAGTCAACCAAAACCTTACCCCACACTTAGTAGAAAAACTCAATTTCACAAAGAAATGAGGGAAACTAAGTGGGGGTAAGCAAAGCGGAGTAACCGGTAATTATAGACAGTAAAATACATACTTAGGAACAACCAGAATCGGATAAGCACAATCAGAGTTCAAAAAGTCAAACCGACATTTAGAAAGTCAACGTTTAGGCATATCGAACCCTAATCATGGCAAGACTATCATAACTTGGAGAATGACGGTCAAATATGATCTCAAATGGCACGCACGATAATCTTAACGAGAATGAACACATACGACAGCCAAACGATCAAATACAGTTCATGGTCAAACCGACATTTCTCACAAAAGTCAACATCACATGAATCAATCCTATGCATAGCAACTTATGATCAAATGATAAGGAAATTAAGCACGAAACTCCCTAAGCATGCTAGAACAGTTCTACAAGTTCAGCTAACCTAGTTCACACGAAAACAGTCGGCACGCAAAACGAGGCAAACCGAAAAGTCAATCGAAAGTCAAACCCGATGAAATTCAGCAATCTATATGTCAAAAGATTCGTATTGAAAAGTTCTACAACTTACCTTGAAGTCATGACTGCTAAAAATGAACGGGTTGAGAGGAATCGGTGAAAAACGTTGAAAATGAGGGTTTCGGTGAACTGGAGCTGCAAAGCTCCGATTTGGCTGTTCTAGGGCTCGATGGATTCGGAATTGGGAGGGGAAGGGAGCGGCGGCGGTTTGAAAGAGTGGATGGTCGGCGATTTTTTTTAAAGATAAGGGGGGAGGTTTCGGGTTGTTGAACGAAAATGAGTGAATGAGAGAGAGGAAGTAAATCCGGATTTTAAAGGAATAGTGAGGTGATTTTCAAAATTATTTTCGGCGAAAATAAGAGGGTGGTTGCGCCGATTTTTTTTTTTGATGAATTCGCCGAAAATTTCAGTTCAAACACACGGATTTTCAAGTGCGTTTTCGCCGAAAACAAGAACACTTTTTCGCCGAAAACTTTAGTTCAAAAGCACTGCTTGGTTTTCAAATCGATTTCGCCGAAAACATAATTCATTTCGGACCGAAAATAAGAGATAGGGAGAATCAGTGAAAACCAAAAGACGATTTCACCGAAAATGGGGTTTTAGTTTCGCCGAAAATTTTGAACTGTTCGGGTTGAAAATATTTTCGCAAATCCAGCCAACTTCAGTAAATCACAGTTAAATCCAAAAAAATCGGAAAGACCTCAATCAACTTGCGACTGACTTATGACACACATACTCTACATGAAAAATAATAAATCAAACAAACTGACACTTTTGGCTCCCCCGAACTGACTCTAAATTACCAAGTTCGACAAAAAAATTAAAACAGACTCCAGCCGTGGGTTGCCTCCCACGAAGCGCTCTTTTATTAACGTCCTTGAGCTGGACGATACCTGGACGGTATTAGGAGACATCCCAACTCAGATTCTCCTTCACGCTCACGTCGGAGTTCATGAAGTACAGCTTCGGGACTGCTCCGGTAAGCGTGAATCTCTTCCCGTTTACATGTAAAAGCTTGGTACGTCCATCGGGAAGATGATCAACGAACTTGAACGGTCCGAACAGTTCTCTGGAGAGGTCATCCTTCTGGAGTGTGATGATGGAAAGAATGAGGACTGTCGGCTTCTTCTTTTCTTTAATCTTTGGCTTGTTATCACCAGGATCGGTGATCGTTAGTACTTCCTTAGGAGATGCTTTCGGCTTCTCCTTCCATACTTGTTCCGGCGCCGGTTGCTCGGAACGAAATGGTGGTGCAGCTGCCTCGATGGAAGACGGCGGAATTTTTGGTCTCCAGACCATTTGGGTCTTCGTCTTCTTGTTCTTTCCTTGAGGTCTTCTCGGTGGTTTAGAAGAGGCTTGCAGTTCCTTCTTCTTCTTCTTAAGCGGCTTCTGAACCGAAATTTTTGGCTTCTCCTTAATAACCTGTTCAATGCCTGCAGCAACAACTGATCTAGAGACACTAGAAGAAGCATTAGTAACGGAGTTGACCGGAGTCAACCCCACAGTTTCAACAGCTAGGCAGTGAGATTCTTCATTCTTGGAGTTATATTTCATGCCATCTTTAAGACGGAAAGTTTTTGTTTCTTTACCAACTCTTAGAGTTAAAGAACCATTTGGAACGTTAATATTCATTCCAGTAGTAGCCATGAAAGGTCGACCTATGAGTATGGTGGAATCATCCGTACTAGTATCCATAATCACATAGTCAGCTAAAAACGTGAACGGACCACATTTAGTAATAACGTCTTTAATCTCTCCCTTAGGGGTTTTAAGTGATCTATCAGCAAAGACGAGTTGCATACTAGGCGGTTCAAGTTCTCCTAGGTTTAACTTTTCAAACAGGCTCATAGGCATGACATTAACAGACGCTCCTAGATCAACTAAGCAACGTTCGATCTCAACATCATTGATTACCAAAGGCAAAGTAAAAGAACCAGGATCATATAACTTAGCTGGATATGGAGAGACAGGTTTCTTAATACGAATGTCAGGATATCCTTCCTTGTTCCCCTTCATGCCAGTCTCGATCCTTGCATTTGGCAGCAATGCTCTAGGAAAAGGAGGCTTCACGACGTATGGTGCAAGAGGAGGATCATCCTCCTTAGGCGCCGGTTCCTGTTCTTCTTCTTCCTCCGGAGTTTCAGCGATCCTGCGTAAGACAGAACAAGCATCAGCAATTAGGTTTGGAAGTTTTCGAGCAGTTACCATTTTAGCCTGTTCTTTTCGCGGATTCGGCTCTGTCTTGCTTGGAAGCTGGCCAAATGGTCGACCAGATGCTAGCATGCTCGAGATGTTATTCACGGCTTGCTCAATTCTTTGCCCAGATGCTATCTGTTCTTGATTGAGAAGAGCTTGAGCCTTGAACTGACTGTCATGATCATCGAGTCTGGTGATGATCTGGCTGAGCTTCTTATCCAGGTCACTAACATTGTTCTCTCTTTGATGCTGCTGCCCTGGATAGGTATTGTTGAGATATTGATTCTGGCGATTACCAGGAGCAGTTCCATAATTACCCAGGTTGCGATGCGGCGGCTGGTAGACACCTGCCGGCGGATGGTTAGGCTTCTGATCCTGAGCTGGACCAGCCGGGCGGTTATTCTGGTTCTGGTTATGATTGGCGCCAGCATTGTAGGGAGGTCTGTCTTGATAGTTCCCTTGCTGTCTGAAGTTACAATAACCAGCATAACCATTCTGATTATTAACGAAGCCTTGTTGGATGAAATTTACCTCTTCGGCAGACCAGACTTCTGCCTTACCAAAATTCTGACAACGGCCTTCGTTATGTGCGCAAGCTCCACACCACTCACAATCAGCAACATAGACAGAAGCTACTGGCGGCTTGATCGGTGTGGTAGACTTCTTCAGATGCTTCTCTACCTCTACGTTGATTGTAGCTTCGAGATCTAGCTTGCTCCTTGATCCTTCAGATTGTCGCTCCCAGTTCCTTGACTTGGAAGCACAGTTTGCGAAGTGAAGAAGAGCAGCTTCAGGAGTGAGTGTAGTGCAATCCCCTTCAGCTAGAGAATTGACCCACTTGGCAGATTCTTCTCGAAGTCCACGAGAGAAGATTTCAGCTAACTGCCTCTGCTCGAATCCATGATGAGGGCAGGTGTAGAGAAGTTCTTGGAATCGATTCCAAGTATCATACAAGCTTTCTCCTTCTTTCTGGGAGAATCTGGAAATGCTGTCCTTGATGGCAGTTGTTCTGGCCGGAGGGAAGTATTCTTCAACAAAGTCCTGAGCCAGAGTATCCCAGTTAGTGTAGTAGCCAGGTGGTTTACCAGTAAGCCACCTCTTAGCAGCGCCTTTCAGAGAGAACGGAAAGGCTCTCAGACAAAGAGTGTTTTTGTCGAGGTTCCCGCTCTTGAAAGTACTGCAGAGATCAAGGAAGTCTGCAAGATGAGTGCAAGGATTGTCTAGGGGCCTGCCTTCAAACGGTAAATCCCTAGAGATCATAGTCATGAATGGAATCTTGATCTCATAGTCAGGATCTCCTTCTATGCGTGGAACGGCAATGGCAGATCGAACGCTAGTCGCGCTCGGCTTGTTATAGTCTGCTAGACTCTTCTGTGCAGGTGGTGGTGGCGGCGGTTGATCGCCATTTGGTGGTAATCTATCGCCCATGGTAGGAGATGGAGGAGGTGAGAGCGACTCGGTGTACGAAGCGGATGAAGATGACGGTACATGTGAAGATGGAGATGCGGAACTCTCCTTCGGTTCCTCGATCTTGATTGGAGTGATCAATGGATTGGATCTGCCTTTCTTCAGAATCTGTGATCGTAGAGGTGTAGCTGAACTGCCTGGTCTCTCTGCACTCTTGGCCTGTTCGGTTTGAGAGCGAGTCCAAGGACGGTGAGGCATACACCTGTAAACCTACAGATAACAAAGACAAACAAAACCAGTGTAAAATCGAAGTGGGTGGAAAAATGAAAGATGGAAAATAGAAGAATAAATTGCCAGTTCTTCTTTCGAACAATCAAAAGACCTTCCCCGGCAACGGCGCCAATTTGGTGAACCTTTGTCGTTGAGGGTTCAACCAAATAAACTACTAATGCTAAGAAAAAGCTATAGCAGATCGTATTCTGAGGGTCTCCTATGACTGACTACTTCAAAACTGACAAAGTACTCAAATGCAAACACGTTGTGCGTGGTGTGAGTTCCACGACTTCTATTTCTAAGAAATGCAGAGAAATTAAAACAAATTAAACTAAAGCATATTGGGAATTAGGGTTTGAAAACAAGGATGACAGACGAACTTAGACTTTCAATCCCCCTTCGTTCCCCAGAGCATTGGCAATCAACAGATCAGCGGATTTCGATTCTCATTCAATCAATTACTAAGACACCACCATAACTCCTTACCCTTAGGTTTAAGACCGGCGAACGTTCGCTCTATCCGTTCTAACAACCAAGATTAACTAGCCGCCCGGGTATGGTCGCCTCTCGCAACGACTTAATTAATTGGTGTAATTACTAATGATTAATGAGTTACTCTTGCAATGAATTAACCCTAACCGGTTCCTACGAAAGGCACGCTCCAATTATAAGGTTAATTGTTCAATTTGATGTTCTAAAGTAAGGCGAGCGTTCGCTTCTATCCTTAGCTTAACAAGAATCTAATCTAGGTGATCAATCCAGACAAGAAACATGAACAATGAAGAACAAATCAAACATGAAAAAAATTGATTGAATTTTGAATCTAATCACCGCCGATCCGTGACCGCTTTAAAGCCCTGGGTCACTTAGGGTTCATCTAGTCTAAGCTCTAACGAGTTTAGCTACTCATGATCATTACAAAAGAAACAAAGACAAAGAAAGAGTTCATCATTCAAAGGAAGAACAGAAAAGAATCTGAAAAACCTAATTTAGACGACTCTGACAGACTTCGATCTTCGGTAGATTACACTCCTAGCTCCGGTTCTCCGAGATGGAAGGGATGGCGTCACGATCTCTATCCGGCTCTTCGAACTCCAACTCTTCGCCCCAGAACTTGAGAGGATTCTCTGAATTCTGATCTCGAAAAGTTGTATTATGATTAATTATGTTCTCTTTTCTTTGGGCCGCGGGTTAAGTATAAATACTTAACCCTAAATTGGCCGAATCAGCCTAATATTTTCGCCGAAAATAACAAGGTATTTTCGGCGAAAATCCTTGTTAAAATGCACGGCCCCCTTCGATTACAAAGATATTTTCGCCGAAAATTACCTATTGATTTCGGCGAAAATAATAGTACAAATCGACTGACGCCAAGTGAAGGAGATTTTCGGCGAAATCGATCAAGTGTTCGAACCGAGAAGAAAAGGAGAGAGATCAATTCCATTCACAAGCATATTTTCGGCGAAAATATCCCTATATTTTCGGCGAAAATAATAGAGGAATCCGGATCTGATAGGGTTAAGTATAAATACTTAACCCGGCGGCCCAAAGAAGATATACAATCATAATTCGCAAAATACAACTTTTCGAGATCAGAATTCAGAGAATCCTCTCAAGTTCTGGAGCGAAGAGTTAGAGTTTGAAGAGCCGGATAGAGATCGTGACGCCATCCCTTCCACCTCGACGAATCGGAGCTAGGAGTGTTATTTACCGAAGATCGAAGTCTGTCAGAGTCGTCTAAATTAGGTTTTTCAGATTCTTTTATGTTCTTCCTCTGGATGATGAACTCTTTCTTTGTCTTTGTTGCTTTTGTAATAATCATGAGTAGCTAAACTTGTTAGAGCTTAGACTAGATGAACCCTAAGTGACCCAGGGCTTTAAAGCGGTCACGGATCGGCGGTGATTAGATTTGAAATTCAATCAGTTCTTTTTCATGTTTGATTCGTTTTTCATTGTTCATGTTTCTTGTCTGGATTGATCACCTAGATTAGATTGGATAGAAGCGAACGCTCGCCTTACTTTAGAACATCGAATTGAACAATTAACCTTATAATTGGAGTGTGCCTTTCGTAGGAACCGGTTAGGGTTAATTCACTGCAAGAGTAACTCATTAATCATTAGTAATTACACCAGTTAATTAAGTCGTTGCGAGAGGCGACCGTACCCGGGCGGCTAGTTAATCTTGGTAGTTAGAACGGATAGAGCGAACATTCGCCCGTCTTAAACCTAAGGGTAAGGAGTTATGGTGGTGTCTTAGTAATTGATTGAATGAGAATCGAAATCCGCTGATTTGTTGATTGCCAATGCTCTGGGAACGAAGGGGGATTCAAAGTCTAAGTTCGTCTGTCATCCTTGTTTTCAAACCCTAATCTCCAATATGCTTTAGTTTAATTTTTAATTTCTCTGCTTTTCTTAGAGTTAGAAGTCGTGGAACTCACACCACGCACATCTTGTTTACTTTCGAGTATTTTGCCAGTTTTGAAGTAGTCAATCTTAGAAGACCCCTGGAATACGATCTACCCTAGCTCTCGTTAGCTTGGTAGTATTTGATCAACCGCTTCTGCGACGTTCATCAAATTGGTGCCGTTGCCAGGGACTTCTTTTGATTGTTCGAAAGAAGAACTGGCAATTTATTCTTCTAGTTCCCATCTTTCATTTTTTCACCCACTTCGATTTTACGCCGGTATGTTTGCTTTTGTTGCTTGTAGGTTGTTCTACAGGTTTATGAACCGCTCGATCGCTCATTCTCAGTTTCAGCCGGGTAATTCTACTCCACCGAAGAAACCGCGAGCTCAGAAGCAAGTCATAGTCATTCCGCCTACACCACCTATCCCTAATACGATTGAGGAGTTGAAGGAGAACTCCTCATCTTCATCCGCTTCATCCACTACTTCAGATTCACCACCACCTTCTCGTCCCGTACCAGTTGCTCAGCGCACCATGGCAGATTACTGTAGACCAATTGCGACTAACTTTCGAGCTAGCGTCGTTGTGCCGCACAACGATGACGACCCTGATTATAATATCACAATCTTCATCCTGAACATGGTCTCTAAGAATCTTCGATTCGAAGGAAAGCCGCAAGAAAACCCCCGCACACATTTGGAGAACTTCCTAGACATGTGTGAGACGTTTAAGAGCGGGAATCTCAGCAAGAACAATCTTTGCTTGCGAGCATTCCCATTCTCTCTTAAAGGCAACGCCAAGGTATGGCTCGGCTCGAAACCACCTGGCTACTACACTGACTGGGATAATCTAGCTCAGGACTTCATAGAAGAATACTACCCCCCTTCAAGAACGACATTCTACAAGGATAGCATCGCTAGTTTCTCTCAGAAGGAAGGAGTAAGCTGATACGATGCTTGGAACGAATTCCAGGAGCTTCTCTCTGAATGCCCTCATCATGGATTCAACCAGAGTCAGCTAGCCGAAATCTTTGCCCAATGTATGAATAAGAAAACAGCTGAATGGGTCAACATTTTAGCTAAGGGAAACTACACAACACTTGAACCAGAAGCTGCTCTACTTCACTTTGCGGACTGCTCATCTAAGTCCAGAAATAGGGAGAGACAGTTTGGAGTAGCCAAGAGTCAACCAAGCAGTGAAGATCAGATTAAGATCGCAGTGCAGAAACACATGGAAGAGATCTTCGGAACATCTAATAATTGGTCTAGAGAGGAAATTAATTTCATTGATCCTGGTCCTTTTACATTACCTTTAATCATTAATGGCATTGCAGTTGAGCGTAGTTTGGTTGATCTAGGTGCATCTATAAATGTCATGCCTATGTGTTTATATAAGAAATTGAACCTAGGTGAATTAGAACCGGCTAGTATGCATGTAGTGTTCGCCGACAGGACTCTAAAAGAACCTAGAGGAATAATCAAGGATGTAATCACTTGTTGTGGCCCTTTCCGATTTTTCGCTGATTATGTAGTAATGGATACTCGAGAGACATATTCTACCCTTCTCTTAGGCCGGCCATTTATGGCGACAGCCGGTATTAACATTAATGTTCCAAATGGTTCGTTAACATTAAGAGTTGGGAAGGATACTGCAACATTCCGTCTCAAGGATAATATGAAATACATTCCTAAGGGAGAATCACATTGTTTATCCGTAGAAACTGTGGAATTGGCCTCGGTCAATTTCATTACTGACATCTCCTCTAGTATTCCTAGCTCGATTGTGACTGCAGGTGCTGGACAGGTTACCAAGCAGAAACTAAAACCTGTTCCTCAAACGCCGCCGAAGAAGAAGGAACTGCAAGCCTCTTCTAAGCCACCGAGCACTAAATCGAGCAGGCCTCGGGGAAAGAACAAGAAGACGAAGACCCAAATGGTCTGGAGGCCAAAAATTCCGCCGTCTTCCACCGAGCCAGCTGCACCACCAATTACTTCCGAGAAACCGGCGCCGGAACAAGTATGGAAGGAGAAGCCGAAGGTATCTCCTAAGGAAGTACTGACGATCACCGATCCTGGTGATACCAAGCCGAAGATAAAAGAAGAGAAGAAGCCGACAGTCCTCATTCCTTCCATCGTAACACTCAAGAAGGATGACCTCTCTAGAGAACTGTTTGGACCGTTCAAGTTCGTCGATCATCTTCTCGATGGATGTACCAAGCTTTTGCATGCAAACGGGAAGAGATTCACGCTTACCGGAGAAGTCCCAAAGCTGTACTTCATGAACTCCGACGCGAGCGTTAAGGAGAATCTGAGTTGGGATGTCTCCTAATACCGTCCAGGTATCGTCCAGCTCAAGGACGTCAATAAAAGAGCACTTCATGGGAGGCAACCCACGGCTGGAGTCTGTTTTAATTTTTGTTGAACTTGGTATTTCAGAGTCGGTTCGGGGGAGCCAAAAGTGTCAGTTTGTTTGATTTATTATTTTTCGTGTAGAGTCTGTGTGTCATCAAGTCAGTCTCAAGTTGATTGAGGTCGTTCCGATTTTTGTCGATTTAACTGTGATTTTCTGAAGTTGGCTGGATTTGCGAAAATATTTTAAACCCGAACAGTTCAAAATTTTCGGCGAAACCACCCTTATTTTCGGCGAACCCGATTTTAAATTTTCAAACCCGGTCTCCTATTTAACACTTTCGGTTCGAAAAGCTGTTTGTTTTCGGCGAAACGATTTTTGAAGACCAACAACCATTTTAATTAAAATTTTCGGCGTAACCATATGGTTATTTTCGACGAAATTACCTTCGAAAACCCGGCAGTGCATTTGAACTAAAATTTTCAGCGAAACCACCCTCTTATTTTCGCCGAAAACTCTTTTGAAAATCACCCCACTATTCCTTTAAAATCCGGATTTACTCCCTCTCTCTTCCCTTTCATTTTCGTCACAAAACCCGAAAACCCTCTCCCTTTCGTTTTCAAAACCGTCGCCGACCACCCACCTCTTTAAAACCGCCGTCGTTGCCATTTCCCGCCGCCGCCATTGTCGCCGACCACCGCCGCTCAACTCCCCTCCCCATTCCGATTCCATCGAGCCCTAGAACAGCCGAATCAGAGCTCTACAGCTCCAGTTCACCGAAACCCTTGTTTTCAGAGTTTTTCACCGATTCCTCTCAACTCGTTCATTTTTAGCAGTCATGACTTCAAGGTAAGTTGTAGAGCTTTTCAATACGAATCTTTTGACATATGGATTGCTGAGTTTCGTCGGGGTTGACTTTCGGTTGACTTTTCGGTTTGCCTCGATTTGCGTGCCGACTGTTTTCGTGTGAACTAGGTTAGCTGAACTTATAGAACTGTTCTAGCATGCTTAGGGAGTTCCGTGCTTAATTTCCATATCATTTGATCATGTGTTGCTATGCATACGATTAATTCCTTGTTATGTTGACTTGTGAGAAATGTCGGTTTGACCTTGAACTGTATTTGATCGATTGGCTGCCTGATGTGCTCATTCTTGTTCATATTATCGTGCTTGCCATTTGAGATCATATTTTACCATCATTCTCCAAGTTATGATAGTCTTGCCATGATTAGGGTTCAATATGCTTAAATGTTGACTTTCTAAATGTCGGTTTGACTTTTGAACTCTGATTGTGCTTATCCGATTCTGGCTGTTCCTAAGTATGTATTTTACTGTCTATGATTACCGGTTACTCCGCTTTGCTTACCCACTTAGTTTCCCTCATTTCTTTGTGAAATTGACTTTTTCTACTAAGTGTGGGGTAGGGTTTTAGTTGACTAATCTGGTTTCATTCTGGTTTAGGAACACCACTTATGAGCGCAGGACTAAGGCGCAACTTGATGGCGCCTCGAGCTCAGGAGCTACCGCTCCCATCACACTCGCCGTTCTGGGTCCCGTACCTGCACTACCCCGCCGAGCTGGATACCATCGCACTATTGCCCGTCTACCTGACTTCTACTTTGAGTGCTTCCAGAAGATCGAGCACGTTCGGGGAGCTGACGTGCACCCTCTGTCCATGGAGTCCCTCTTCGATCATGACGAGGACTACCACCGGAATGTGCATGACGCCCTAGCACCGGCAGGTCTCCTAGAGCTAACCACCATCGCTGCCGAGTTCCCAGACATTGCCCTCCAGGAGTTCTGGGCGACCTTTGATCTGGATGAGCACAAGAGGAAGCAGCGCCAGAAGGTTGTGACCTTCTATCTTTGTGGGGTATACAGGCATCTCACCTACGATGAGTTTGCTGCTCATCTCGGCATCCCCTACGAGCACTATCACGATCATCAGCTAGGCTGGGGCGAAGATGATAACGAGGAGGAGTACCACGCGCTCTGGAGCCACATGACAGGCGTACCTGGCGATCGCCTCGGGGCGAGCAACTCAGTTAAGTCGCTCTCTCACCCTCTCTTTAAATTTATTCATATGGTTTGGCGTAGATCCCTTTTATATGTACCCGACAAGGATCGCCACCATATCCTCAAGGAGGAGCTCATGCTTCTCCGAGCCATCCGAGAGAGCTACCCTCTACACCCCGGCTGGGTACTGGCTCGCATCTTCCGCCAGAAGACCAGGAGGAAGACGCCACCTCGCAGACTCTTGGGGGGCAACTTCATAGGGCAGCTCATCCTCTCCTTCGGCATCAGCCATGAATATGGCCCGCACATTCCACGACACTAAGTTAGGACCGTTGGAGGAGACTTAGCGGTTGAGTACGACTTAGAACTCGACCTCAGTCCCCATGTAGTAGCAGATCCTCAACTCAAGCCTGTGGTCGAGTCGGAGGAAGAGGATGATGCTGAGGAGCAGCAGCCCCAGCCGCCGCCAGTATTCCAAGATTATATACCCTCGCCACATCATCAGGCAGGGTATGCTCCCCAGTCGCCGCCGCACATTCCCGATCCATACCAGGCGCCTCCCCAACAGCCGCGACACCACCCCGCAGATGTTGGAGAGTTGTACGAGCGACTGCAGGAGTGGCGCATCACCGACAACGCCACTCAAGAGGCGCGATGGACTATTATGCAGCAACATATGCGCCGTGCCGACAGGCGATATAGAGCACAGCTGGCGTGGCAACGCCAGCTCGGCGAATTTCTCCACTTTCCACCTCCCGGTTCACCGGACCAGCAGTGATCGGGTTGTATTCCTTTTCTGGTGTCTTCTTTTTATTTATTCTTTTCGGATTTCGGTCCAACTTTTTTTTGTGTGGATCCGGGACACTTGTCCCGGTTTCCTTTTTATGTTTTATTTGTTTTTGTTTTGTAGGCAGTTGGGAGATTCCCTTCGCTTCGCTTGGGTAGATTCCCTCCGCTCCGACGACCCGTGCTCATCCCCTACACCAATCATCTCGGTCCAGGTTCTTCTACTTCACTCTGAACTCTAAAATTAGTCCTGTGAGGACACAGTCCGATTTAAGTGTGGGGTAGGATGCTAGAGAACCTTACATGAACTTGATTGCCCTTGATTGTGTTTTGTGTGTGCCTCGTGATTCCATTCCAGTCTCTCTAGCATTAGAATGGCTCAGTTCTTGATTTTTGATGTTAAGTTGTTGTTCAAACCTTCATAATGATGCTTAGACTGCTTAACCTAGAACTTGAGAACCAACTTGTATACTTTGATGCTAAATTGCCTGGTCAGAACAGAATTTTAAAATCACACTTGTAATTTGTAGCCTTGATTGCATGAAAATGACCGAATTCGACTAGCAAACCAACTGTGAGCTTTTGATCCATTGCACATAACTTGCAATTTAAATTCTTCCTGAGTGGTTTTCTGTTTACTTGAATGAGTTAGAATTTGCATGAGACCTACTCGAGACCGCACGATGACATGAGTTTCTAGAAGGATAGGGGCACCTAGATTCAGCTACTAAGCCAGATAGCCTACCAAACGATAAATCCACTAGGTTTAGACCCTTGAGCTTGGCCTGTTCTTTCGGTTCGATAATACATTACAACCATTTCCCATTTCTTTCATTCCCCTTTGATCCCCTGTGGTTGTAGTTCTAGATTGACCTACCAAAAGTCGGTTTGTGGTAACCTGCCTATAGCCATTAAACAGGTGGTCTTAGCTAATATGTCCAGACGTGTAAACCCCTCTAGCAACTAAAAGAAAATCGGCACAAAAAGAAAAAAAGTAAAGTAAGAAAAGAAAGAAAATTAAAAAAAAATGAAGAAAAGAAAAATCAGAAAAAGTTCAAAGTTTAGTTCAATAAAACGTTCTTCTCCCTACAAATGGAAGAACGAAATCAAAAGAAAAGTTCAAAAGAAAAGTTCAAAAGAAAGAAAAAAAAATCGTGTAAAGAAAAATAAGAATAAGTGCTAGGTTGCTTGAGGGTATCATAGGACGAGCGTTCATCATTCCACCCGTGTTTAGTTATACGGTAGGAAGCCATAGATTAGATTCGAGGGAAGTTAGTCGAAAGCTACACCGCACAAAGCCATCATCATTCATTCCCATCATCCATCTCATTATAAACCCGAGTAGTGTAGATTTCATTACGGTCCTAGCAGGGAAGTCCTTCTTGACTAGATACTCGTGTTGTCACAGTGGTGGAGATGTGGTCGAAATGCAAACTTATGACAGAATTCGGTAACAGAAAATGATCGAGAGCAGAAACACGTCCTTAAACACAGAGAGTGAGAGTCCCCATTGTACTATATATATCCTGTGTGAGGAGTCTGGTCGGTCAGGTCAAATTCGTGCATAATTGGTTGCTAATTACTTGTCGTGTGCAGTTTATTAGCGAGACCAGGTAGTTTGGCTGATCGGTATGCATGTTAGGTTTCTTGTTCTAGGATCGAGCTATCTAATAATTCATTGTGTTTGATTGAGCTCCAATTTAATCGATCTTATCATTTATGAACATGAGCGTTTCTATTCAGTTTGCTTGAGGACAAGCAAAAGCTTAAGTGTGGGGTATTTGATGACACTCGATTTGACGTGATTATCAGCCTCATTTAAGCGACATTTCTTTGCTTAAGACATGGTTTTTAGGGTAGAATAACGAATATTCAATCGATTGCCCTATCTCGTGCCATTTGTGTTACCTTGGCCCGTTTCGGGTCTATTTGATGGTTTTCTAGTGTTTTTGTGTTAGCACAGGTTTCTGCCGTCAAATAAGTAACCAAGGATGTGTCTAAGGCATTGGAACATCGAGGAACTGAACCGGAATCGATCAAAGGAGCCAGTCAAAGTCAAATAGAATCCTGCCCGATTACAAAGATATTTTCGCCGAAAATTACCTATTGATTTCGGTGAAAATAATAGTACAAATCGACTGACGCCAAGTGAAGGAGATTTTCGGCGAAATCGATCAAGTGTTCAAACCGAGAAGAAAAGGCAGAGAGATCACTTCCATTCACAAGCATATTTTTGGCGAAAATATCCCTATATTTTCGGCGAAAATAATAGAGGAATCCGGATCTGATAGGGTTAAGTATAAATACTTAACCGGCGGCCCAAATAAGATATACAATCATAATTCGCAAAATACAACTTTTCGAGATCAGAATTCAGAGAATCCTCTCAAGTTCTGGAGCGAAGAGTTAGAGTTCGAAGAGCCGGATAGAGATCGTGATGCCATCCCTTCCACCTCGACGAATCGGAGCTAGGAGTGTTATTTACCGAAGATCGAAGTCTGTCAGAGTCGTCTAAATTAGGTTTTTCAGATTCTTTTCTGTTCTTCCTCTGGATGATGAACTCTTTCTTTGTCTTTGTTGCTTTTGTAATAATCATGAGTAGCTAAACTCGTTAGAGCTTAGACTAGATGAACCCTAAGTGACCCAGGGCTTTAAAGCGGTGGATCGGCGGTGATTAGATTCGAAATTCAATCAGTTCTTTTTCATGTTTGATTCGTTCTTCATTGTTCATGTTTCTTGTCTGGATTGATCACCTAGATTAGATTCTGGTTAAGCTAAGGATAGAAGCAAACGCTCGCCTTACTTTAGAACATCGAATTGAACAATTAACCTTATAATTGGAGTGTGCCTTTCGTAGGAACCGGTTAGGGTTAATTCACTGCAAGAGTAACTCATTAATCATTAGTAATTACACCAGTTAATTAAGTCGTTGCGAGAGGCGACCGTACCTGGGCGGCTAGTTAATCTTGGTAGTTAGAACGGATAGAGCGAACGTTCGCCGGTCTTAAACCTAAGGGTAAGGAGTTATGGTGGTGTCTTAGTAATTGATTGAATGAGAATCGAAATCCGCTGATTTGTTGATTGCCAATGCTCTGGGGAACAAAGGGGGATTCAAAGTCTAAGTTCGTCTGTCATCCTTGTTTTCAAACCCTAATCTCCAATCTGCTTTAGTTTAATTTTTAATTTCTCAGCTTTTCTTAGAGTTAGAAGTCGTGGAACTCACACCACGCACATCTTGTTTACTTTCAAGTATTTTGCCAGTTTTGAAGTAGTCAATCTTAGAAGACCCCTGGAATACGATCTACCATAGCTCTCGTTAGCTTGGTAGTATTTGATCAACCGCTTCTGCGATGTTCATCAACATCCCACGCCGCAGAGATACGTACCGTTGGAGGAGATTTGGCGGTCGAGTACGACCTCGAGCTGGACCTCAGTCCCCAGGTAGCAGCAGATCCTCCCCTCCAGAGTGAGGATGAATCAGAGGAAGAAGATGATTCTGAGGAGTCTCAGCCTCAGTTCGAGCCAGAGTTTCATGACCATACTCCCTCGCCACACCATCAGGCAGGGTATGTACACTAGTCACCGCCGGCCATCCCAGACCCATATCAGGCACCTCACCGGCAGCACCACCCGCATCCCGCGGATGTTGGAGAGCTGTATGATCGACTGCAGGAGTGGCGCATCACCGACAACGCCACTCAAGAGGCGAGATGGACTATTATGCAGCAACATATGCACCGCGCTGATAGGCGGTATGAGGCATAGATGGCGTGGCAACGTCAGCTCGGCGATTTCCTCCACTTTCCACCTCCCGGCGCGCCTGACCAGCAGTGATCGGGTTGTATTCCTTTTCTGGTCCTTTCTTTTTATTTATTCTTTTCGGATCTCGATCCAACTTTTTTCTGTGTGGATCCGGGACACTTGTCCCGGTTTCCTTTTTATGTTTCATTTGTTTTTGTTTTGTAGGCAGTAGGGAGATTCCCTTTGCTTCACTTTGGTAGATTCCCTCCGCTCCGAGGACCCGTGCTCATCCCCTACGCGAACCATCTCGGTCCAGGTTCTTCTACTTCACTCTGAACTCTAGAATTAGTCCTGTGAGGACACAGTCCGATTTAAGTGTGGGGTAGGATGCTAGAGAACCTTGCATGAACTTGATTGCCCTTGACTGTGTTTTATGTGTGCCTCGTGATTCCATTCCAGTCTCTCTAGCATTAGAATGGCTCATTTCTTGATTTTTGATGTTAAGTTGTTGTTCAAACTTTCATAATGATGCTTAGACTGCTTAACCTAGAACTTGAGAACCAACTTGTATACTTTGATGCTAAATTGCCTGGTCAGAACAAAATTTTTAAATCACACTTGTAGTTTGTAGCCTTGATTGCATGAAAATGACCGAATCTGACTAGCAAACCAACTGTGAGCTTTTGATCCATTGCACGTAACTTGCAATTTCAATTCTTTCTGAGTGGTTTTCTGTTTGCTTGAATGAGTTAGAATTTGCATGAGACCTACTCGAGACCACACGATGACACGAGTTCTAGAATGATAGGGGCACCTAGATTCAGCTACTAAGCCATATAGCCTACCTAACGATAAAATCCATTAGGTGTAGACCCTTGAGCTTGGCCTGTTCTTTCGGTTCGATATACATTACAACCATTTCCCATTCCTTCATTTCCCTGTTGATCCCCTGTGGTTGTAGTTCTAGATTGACCTACCGGAAGTCGGTTTGTGGTAACCTGCCTATAGCCATTAAACAGGTGGTCTTAGCTATTATGTCCAGACGTGTAAACCCCTCTAGCAACTAAAAGACAAATCGGCACAAAAGAAAAAAAAGAAGAAGAAAAGAAGCAAGTTTCGAAAAAACGAAATGAAGAAAAATCAGAAAAGCCAAAAAAGTTTAAAGTTTTTAGTTTAATAAAACGTTCTTCTCCCTACAAATGGAAGAATGAAGTCAAAAGAAAAGTCAAAGAAAAAAATTTGTGTAAAAGAAAAAAATAATAATAAAAGTGCTAGGTCGCTTGAGGGTATCATAGGACGAGCGCTCATTATTCCACCCGTTTCTGGTTAGACGGTAGGAAGCCGCATATTAGATTCGAGGGAAGTTAGTCGAAAGCTACACCGCACAAAGCCATCATCATACATTCCCATCATCCATCTCATTATAAACCCATGTAGTGTAGAATTCGTTACAGTCCTAGCAGGGAAGTCCTTCTTAACTGGATACTTGTGTTGTCACAGTGATGGAGATGTGGTTGAATTGCAAACTTATGACAGAATTCAGTAACAGAAAATGATTGAGAGCAGAAACACGTCCTTAGACACAGAGAGTGAGAGTTCCCCATTGTACTAAATATTTCCTGTGTGAGGAGTCTGGTCGGTGAGGTCAAATTCGTGCATAATTGGTTGCTACTACTTGTCGTGTGCAGTTTATTAGTGAGACCAGGTGGTTTGGTTGATCTGTATGCATGTTAGGTTTCTTGTTCTAGGATCTATCGATCTAACAATTCATTGTGTTTGATTGAACTCCAATTTAATCGATCTTATCATTTGTGAACATGAGCGTTTCTATTCAGTTTGCTTGAGGACAAGCAAAAGCTTAAGTGTGGGGTATTTTGATGACACTCGATTTGACGTGATTATCAGCCTCATTTAAGCGACATTTCTTGCTTAAGACATGGTTTTTAGGGTAGAATAGCGAATATTCAATCAATTGCCCTATCTCGTGCCATTTGTGTTGCCTTGGCCCGTTTCGGGTCTATTTGATGGTTTTCTAGTGTTTTTATGTTAGCACAGGTTTTTTCCGTCAAATAAAGTAGCCAATGACGTGTCTAAGGCGTTGGAACCTCGAGGAATTGCAACAGAATCGATCCGAGGAGTCAATCGAGTCGAACCAAAGTCTGCCCCGGTTTACACTAAAATTTTCGCCAAAAATACCCTAGTGTTTTCGGCGAAAATGCAAGAACAAATTGACTGATGCTCATCAAAGGAAGTTTTCAGCGAAAACCCTAAGTTTTCGCCGAGAACAATTGGACCAAAAATCACAGGAGAAAAGCAGCCGGCAGACCATCCATTTACACTAAGATTTTTGGCGAAAATCCTTCAATATTTTTGGCGAAAATATCAGGCAAAATCCGGCGGTATTAGGGTTAAGTATAAATACTTAACCGGCGGCCCAAATCAAAGAGACCTTTTTCACAACAACATAATTACCAACTAATACCGAACTTCAGAATTCTCCCAAGTTCTGGAGCCGAGAGTTTAGAGTCTGAAGAGCTGGAAAGAGATCGTGACGCCATCCCTTCCATCTCGAAGACTCGGAGCTAGGATTGCAGTTTATCGAAGATCAAAGTCTGCCAGAGTCGTCTTAATTAGGTTTTTCAGATTCTTTTATGTTCTTCCTCTGGATGATGAACTCTTTCTTTCTCTTTGATTCTTTCGTGATGAATATGCGTAGCTAAACTCTCAGAGCTTAGACTAGATGAACCCTAAGTGACCTAGGGCTTTAAAGCGGTCACGGATCGGCGGTGATTTGATTCAAAGTTCAATCAGTTTCTCTTTCATGTTTGATTTGTTCTTCATTGTTCATGTTTCTTGTCTGGATTGATCACCTAGATTTGATTCTTGTTAAGCTAAGGATAGAAGCGAACGCTCGCCTTACTTTAAAACACCAAATCGAACAATTAACCTTATAATTGGAGCGTGCCTTTCGTAGGAACCGGTTAGGGTTAATCCACTACAAGAGTAACTCATAAATCGTTAGTAATTCCACTAGTTAAGTTAAGTCGTTGTGAGAGGCGACCGTACCCGGGCGACTAATTAATCTTGGTAGTTAGAACGGACAGAGCGAACGTTCACCGTTCTTAAACCTAAGGGGAAGGAGTTATGGTGGTGTCTTAGAATTGATTGAATGAGAATCAAAATCCACTGATCTGTTGATTGCCAATGCTCTGGGGAACGAAGGGGGATTCAAAGTCCAAGTTCGTCTGTCATCTCTGTTTTAATCAACCAATTTTCATTCTGTTCTTAGTTTCAATTTTTAATTTTTCTGCATTTCTTAGAATTAGAAGTCGTGGAACTCACACCACACACGAAGTGTTTAAACCTGAGTAATTTGTTAGTTTATTTGAGTAGTCAATCATTAGAAGGCCCGTGGAATACGATCTACCCTAGCTTGTTAGCTTTGTTAGTTATTTGATTGAGTCATCAACGACCAATTCATCACTAGCCCGGGGCTGGCTTTCTTGACTTGGTCAGGATGACCAAGTGAGCTCTTGATTCAGTGATCAGGGGTCTAAGGAACATGTCAGAATTTCTCTAGGCCGTTTGTCTCTACTTCCTCTCCATTATGTGAAATTTCTCCTTCTTCCTCCATAGCCTCTCCTTCTCCTTCATCATCGGTCACCACTTCTCCTTCCCTCATCGCCATTTCCCTTTGATTAGAATAGTCCCTTGCTATGTGCCCTCTTCCTTGGCATTTGAAACACAAAATCCCACTAGGTCTAGGGCTAGAATTTTGAATAGTAGGAACATTGGAGGAAGGTGTTACCCGTGGGGTGGTGCTAGGTTTGGGTCAGCCTCCGGTGCCTCTGCTAGTGCCTGGCCTCCATGGGGGAATGCTGGCGCCTGAGTTTCCTCTGCCAGGTATGGTGGCAGGGGGTGTAGGTCTTCTCCCAAGGCCACTCTTCAACTCTCTCTCCACCCGAATAGCTAGGGCTACTAGGTCATCATAGACAACATAATTAATTAATTTGACTTGGTGCATGATATCCTTTTGTAGGCCGCTTGTAAACCTAGCTACTCTAGCCTCTTCATCCTCCTTGAGGTCAAGTCTAGTCACTAGTATCTCAATCTCCTTGTTGTACTCCTCCACAGACATGGTTCATTGCTTCAAGGCTTGAAGCTTGGTGTGCAAGTCTCTTGTGTAGGCTGCTGGCACAAACCTTTTCCTCATTCTCCTATTGAGCTCCCTCCAAGACTCAATCAGATTCTCCTCCTCTCTCCGAAACGGTCTTTTAATCTGACTCCACCACAGAGCAGCATAGTGAGTGAATTCAATGGTGGCTATAGTTACCTTCTTTCTCTCAGAGTAGTTGTGGCACTCTAAGAAGTCTTCCATGCTTCTCTCCCAATTAAAGTACTCGTCAGCATTGGATTTCCCTGAAAACTTGGCACCGTGAGCCTGACGCTGCTCACATCATCATCAATCTCCTAGACAATTCTTCTGGCCCTTCGGTTGAGGTCATCATGAGGTCCAACTTTATCTGCCTCTCTTTCTTCAACCTTTCTTTCCATTCTGGCTAGGGCAACTTGCAAATCAACCAGGGTTTGTGCTATGGTGTTGACGTTGGCCTCCACGTTGTAAATTCTCTCTTCTTCCATGGTTAATTCAAATACAATGAAAGCTACAAGTTTCTCTACCCCTCTTCTTAAGATCAACCTATAATGAAAGGAAATTTAGGGCAAGGTGGCATTGCCTTTTGTTTTATGTTTTCTACTCTTTTTTTGTGTATTTTTCGTTTGATGGTATGATTGGCCACTAGCTTTTTCTTTGCCTTACAATATACTTCGAACAAAATTGAAAATAGATGAAATTTTCTAACAACTTTTCTAAGAACAATGAAATAAAGATATGGATCCAAGTAAAACCTGGAAACTGGGATAGATTGGCAGTCCTAGTGTTGAACCGAGGCTCTGATACCAAACTGATGTGAACCCTGAAGTCGGCTGTCCGAGACCCGATCACCTTCTTGGTGTGAACCACAGCTAAAGTCGCTCCAAGACCCGATCACCTTCTGTTGATGTCAAGCACTCTAGTTGAATCTATGGAACCAGACAGATGCGTACTAAGACCCACTAGCACACGTAGTCTAGGAACCTTAGTTTCCAGTCGAGGGCGCGACTACAGAAGGGAAAGAGCTTCTGCTGATAAGCCTAAGCAATGCAACAACTCACAAAGACTTGAGGGAAAAGAACAAAGTTTTGAATTTTATTAATCAAAGGGAATGTGTTTTACAAAGAAGGTCAGCGGCCTTTATTTATAGTAGATGATCCGTGAACAAGCTCGACAAATCCTCTTTAGACTCCAACTCGGAAATAAATAAAATAAACAACTAGAGTCCTATTTAGAAAACTAAAAATACTCAAAACTTCCTAAATAATCATTTGTCAAAAGGGAAATCCGACTCAAACACTAAAGGGAAAAATACTAAAAGGTAGACTCGGATAACCCTATTCCGGCAAAACCAGCGTAAAACCCTAATCCGTATCTGCTCCGGATTAGGTAACCGGTCGTGAGTCCATGCTGGGTGCGGATTCCGTGTCCGCTCCGGATGCTGATGCCGCGTCTGGATCGGAAGCTGATGCCGTGTTCACACTGCGTTTGGTTGCTGATGTCGTGTCCGCTCCGACTCTGGTTTCCTTGTCCGCCATGGACAAGGTCTTCAATCCCTCCCTCAGTTTAGCTCCGACTTGGGTGGCGATTGTTGTAGGTTTGTCCAGGGGCCACAAGGTATCCAAGACCGGTGGAAAACCTCCAAAGGCCCAAGCCATTTGTTGGCTCGGCCTAAAACGCCTCTCGGTATCCTCCGTGCCCAGGACTAGCGCCTGTGGCTGGCTCCACGTTGGGCCTTCTTCCATTTCAGTCAGGCCATTTGAGTTCCTCTTTGATAAGGTCTTCAAAAAGGTCTTCAGAGGTTCTCCTAGGGCTGTTCCGAGCTTGGGGCTCGTGGGGCTTCGCTAGGAGCCTAGTCTTGGTGCTAAACCTGATTCGGCGCCCAGGGCGGGTCCTGACTTTAGGCCTTCTTCTTGTCCAGCCAAGCTTTCCAACTTCCTTCTTTGACGTTCTTCCAGGAAGGCCTCGAGGCGATCCCAGGGCTGGCCTGTGTCCTCTGGGTCCGTGGTGATTGCTTTAGGGCTTACTTCTGATCCCAGCTCCGGCCCGAGGCTCGACTTAGTGCTTGGCTCAACAAGACTTATATTTGCATCAAATCATGATACGTGGGCTACCATGATACACGAGCCCACTAGCGATACACCGGCCGCGCTATGGACACGCCCAAAGATACCATGAACCAGAAGCCAGAAAAGAGCTTTAAGACCAAGGTGACCGCATATGTGGACGCCTGAAGCTTCGGTGGCAACGAGGAGGATGACAAAAAATGCAGCGGACCAGATGCATGGTGCTGAGGAGGTTCACGTCAGGTGTCGTGCCGACTAGAGCAAAGGATGGACACTGCTAATACGCGTCACAACCGATCTGGAGGCTAAAACAGGTGACACGCCTCAACTGGATCCTGAGAGTGAATTGGCCAAGGGAACATGGCCTAGAGAAGCTGAGTAGAAGATAGAGGCCAGAGCGCTACACGGAGGAAAGGCCGACCCAGCAAGCCAGATTGCGACGCGATACATGGAATCCGCGCCACAACCGGATTACCAGAAATCCAACCCAGGCACGAATTACACACACAGCCGGGAATCCGACCGCATAAAGGATTCCGTGCCAAGCAAGGAGAATTGAATGCCACGCGAAGAATCTCTCTTTTCCAAGTCCCTATGGGAGTAGGAAAACATGGGAATACACTGTCTTTGCCGGATCAGGAATATTTTGGCCGGATTAGGGTTTTTCACCCGGTTTAGAAGTTTTCCTTATTATTATTAGTTTCCTTGTTAGGATCAGAATTTTCTTACTTTTTAGATAGTTTATTCGGAGTTTTTTATTCCTTTAGAAGTAGAAAAGTACAAGGAATTGGAGAGCTTGTTCACCGACCCTTGTACTATAAATATAGGCCTTTGTACCACGATTAAAGGGAGACCTTGATTAATAAATTTGAATTCAGGAACTTATGTTCTTTGTTTCCTTCAAGCTTTTGCTCGTTGTTGCTTAGCTTAAGGTTGGTTTATCGTGACTCAAGGTATTCACCCTTGACTGCGTTGCACCATTTGATATGGACACTTATGGTTCCTAGCTCTCTATAGCTAGTGGGTCCAAGTACTTTCCATCCTAGTTTGAGATTGGCTCAATTGTTTTGTTATCAAGCATATTGGTATAGGGTCACCGCCCACGGTTGCGGATCGTTTCATATCAAATCACATATCTTGAGCCTACACCAACTCCAACCAGTGCCCAAGGTTATCATCTTGTCCTAGAGATGAACATCACCGTCAAATCAGTGCAGGATAAAAGATTTCACCTGACATTCCAGCTTTCCGGGTAACTGCAAATCCTTCTTCAAAAAAATTAGTCATGGCGTTTCAAACCTGTCAGCGAGCCATTGATAATGCCACAAGGAATTAGAAGCCAGACCGCTCGTCAATGAGATGCTTAGCTTGTCGACGAACTAGCCATATTAGGAAGAGTGCTTCATAGTGATTGGCTATCCCAACTGGTTGTGTGACCGACCGACAATGAAAAGAAAGCGAACGAGCAACGTCAAGATTAATCACGGGCATCCCAATCCATCGTTGAAATCCATTAACGGACTGACGGATGAGCAAATGACTAGGCTGATGGCGCTCCTCAACAACCCAACTGCTCAACTGGGTCCATTTGAGACATCCAGAGATACCATGTCTGGTAATGATATCGATAAACCTTGGACATTTGATTCTTCTTGTATAGATCAAATTATTTACACCCTAGGTCAGTTGCAGGACAGTGTCATAACGCTCGCCTATCCACTGTTCGAATCCCAAATGGATCTCAAGTTCATTGGATGAATTGGATGCATAATTCTTGGTCCACAACTGAAACTTAATGGAGTCCTCCATGTGCCAAACTTTGAGTGTAATCTTGTATCCATTAGAAACTTACCAACGAGCACAACTGTGTAGTGACATTCTTCTCGGATGGCTTTTTGGTACAAGAATTACAAACGAGGAGCTTGATTGGACAAGGTAGACTCTAAGGCGGGCTTTATACTAGACTAGGGACGTGTCGAAGCAACAAGTGGAGATGGCGACAAAAACAACTACAACTTATTCCAGTCTTTGGCATCGGAGTTAGGACACCCTTCTTTTGAGAAACTTCAAAGCTTATTTCATCGTCAAAACATTGGTTATTGTAATTCGATCGACAATTGTAATGTTTGCATTCAGGCTAAGCAAACTCGTCTCTCTTTTCCGAGTAGTTCAATACAACAAAAGCATGCTTTGAGTTGATTCACTATGACATTTTGGGTGCCTACAAAACCTCATCTACCACAGGAGCCCATTACTTCGTCACTATTATTGACGGTCACAGTCAGGCTATTTGGGTTTATTTAATGAAGCATAAATCAGAAGTCGGTACTATTCTGCCATCATTTTGTACTATGATAGAATCTCAATTTTCTCAACGGGTAAAGTGCCTATGGGCTGATAATGGTCCTGAATTCAGCTCTCATCTTGTTCAAGATTACTACACAACTCATGGGATTATTCTTGAGAGAAAAAATTGTCAACAAAATAGAGTTGTGGAGAGAAAAAATTGTCACCTTCTTGAGATGCCACAAGCTTAACGATTTCAAGTCGGACTCTGCCTACATCATCAACTGAATGTATACTCCCGGATGCCTACATCATCAACCAAATTTCGACCAAACCACTTAATAATCAGGTGCCTTACTCGTTGCTTCTTGGTAAGGAACCGAGATACGACCATCAACGAACTTTCAACTGTCTCGTTTACAATCATGATAACAGGAAGGGTACACACAAATTTGCGGAGCACGTCCATGTAAGTGTGTTTATGGGATACCAGAATGGTCAGAAGGACTATCGAGTTTATAATTTGGCTAGTGAACAAGTAATAACGTCTCGAGGTGTGATTTTTGTGGAGAATCGATTTCCATTTGTTGAACAATCTATGAAAGAACACACACCAATTCTCCTTGAATCAGTAGGTGCCAACCATGCACAAGTGCCTCCTGTGGAGATATCACTTGATACAATATTCTATACAAATCCACCACTAACTACAGGAGACGATGAACATGAAAATCAAATTGTTCATGATGATTGCGCAACCCAAGAGCACAATTTGAGGAGGAATACACGTCATCATCGGTTATTGATTGCACTTCGTGATTACGACACTCCCTTCCAGAATCACTACTTGTCCCTGACTCTACCCAACGACAAGCTCCACTAAGGTCCTGTTTCCAACTTTGTAAAGTATGACAAGTTCACACATAATGATATGAACCAATCCGCAACCGTGGGCGGCGAACCTATGCCAATATGCTCAGTAACAACAAAATCGAGTCAAATCTAAGAAACCTGGATGGAAAGGGCTTGGACCCACTAGCTATAATGAGCTAGGAACCCTAAGTATCAAGAGTCCAACGGTACCACGCAGTGAAGGGGGAAAACCTTGAGTCACGATAAGCCAACCTTAAGCTAAGCAATAACAAGCAAAAGCTTGAAGGAAAAAGAACATATGTTCCTGAATCAAATTTGATTAATCAAAGTTTGCCTTCAACCGTAGTACAAAGGCCTTTATTTACAGGACAAGGGTAGGCTGAAAGGCTCTCTGAATCCTTGTTGTATTCTACTTCTAAAATAATAAACAAAGCTGAAAACTATCTAAATATGAAGAAAATTCCTATCCTAACAAGGAAACTACGAAAATAAGGACAAAACCATAAACCAGCAAATAATCTCCTAATCCGACAAGGTAAAATCATTCCCCGGTTTTCTTTCTCCAAGAAGGACTTGGAAAACTGAGGTTCACGGGCACGATTTCAGCTTTCCTTATTCAGCACGGAATCCTGATCGAGGTCAGATTCGCGGTCCTTTAGGGAATCCGTGTCACGGGCGGATTCCTGGTAATCCGGTTGTGGCGTGAATTCTGTGTATCGCTCCGCGGTTCGGTCCTTGGGTGCGGCACAACTCTCAGCTCCAGGTGACATGGTACTCGGCGTGAACCTCCTCAACACCATGCATCCAGTTCGTTGCATCCCGTGGTTGTCCTCCTCATGTCCACCTAAGCTCTAGGCACGTATGCGATCACCTTGGTCTTGAAGCTCTTCTCTTGGCTTCTGGTCCACGTTTTCTCCAGGCGTGTCATTGGCGTGGCACGTGTATCGGTGGCCAGATCATGTATCATGGTGGTGCACGTATCATCCCCTTCTTCTTGTGAGGATTCAACCTCGAATTTGGACTTGAAAATTTGTCATAGAAAGGAGTAAAGTTACCAACATTGAAGGTGGCACTCACACCATAAGAATCTGGTAAATCAACAGTATAAGCATTATTGTTGATCCGTTGTAACACGGTGAATGGTCCTTCTCTTCGGGGCAACAACTTGGACTTCCTTTGCTCATGGAACATTTCCTTCCTGAAGTTGATCCACACTTGATCGCCAGTGTAACACCCGTCCCGAATCAACCTGGTGAAACCCGTGGTTGAACCAGTCATCGGTATTACCAAGTAAAACCAACATAAATCACGCGGTAAAACCAAGTTTAAAGAGAAGTAAGCGTATGAGGCCTCCATAAATCCATGAAAAACATAAAAATGCGTACAATCCAAACTCGATCGTAAATCCATAGAAAACCAACAAAACCCTCGAAAGTACATAAAACCCCCCAAAGTATATATGGTCAACTGAAAAGAGAGAACGAGTCAACTCCGAGTAAACTCCAGTCTTCACCTCATCACTTCAAGCTGGGACTTCTCAAAATCAACCTCCACCTCAGAACACTAACGACTCCACCCGCTGGCCACGAGGTCCTGTAAGGGAAAGGGATCAATTTCCTATTGAAATTGAGTGAACCCACCGAGCCTACCTACACGTTGTCCTAAACCAAAGGAGCGGTTCCAAACTCCGCACAAGACATCGACAATGGAACCTAACTTGACCCCTTACAGATTTTAGCATCCTAAAGCAGTCTAGGTGATCACGTAGGTTAAGTTCTTTATTCTCATTCACAAGAAACATCATAAATATAATCACGAACAAAGCAGCATACAAATCATAGCACATGATTCACAACCAGTTCACAATCATCATTCATACACACATCATCACACATACACACAACCAATCACATATTAATTTACTAGATGAGTTATTAGGCGCCAAAGAGTTATCCACACCACCACCGACTGGCTGACGCACCCCCTATCACATGGGAGGTCCTCGCTCCCCTACCGCATGGGAAACACATTATCATCATCATCACAATCTCTCATCGAGTAATCCATCAACCCCCTTCACACCCATGTCAAGGAGATCCACCCCAGTGGATCAGACTCAAAAAACCAGTATCTCGGGTGGGGTAGTGTGGGCTCCTTCCGATTTTACTTTCATATGCAATTCACTACACATACAATTCCATCACAGCACATACAATTCCACCACAACGCATTCCATCCACGAGTTCACAATCCATCCTTATAACGCCACACTCTTATCACATTTCACAGCTTGACATCACAATCACACATTAGGGTAATCGGCTAGCTCACCGGCCACCCTCACCTGCAAGTACAAGGGTAGCCATGCCCTGTTCCTCTTTCTCAGAACAACCCCACATTGGCAGGGTTATTTTCTTGCATCCACAACTGACAGTTCATAATATCATATCACTTGCACACAAAACACCCAATTCACCCTATCGCTCAATTCTATGCCAATTCATTTCATCCAAGCCCCCAACCATAGCAATCATCAAGCAATCAATCAAAAACACATTCACACAACAATTTACCCCTTTTACTCTCATCATTTTTATGCAAATCCTAGCATTCATCTAAGTCGAAGTTACAACTCCTCACACTGTCCAAACTACCTAACAATGCTAAGCCCTCACCTAGAATAGAAGACGAGGCTCTAATCGTCTTCTAGTTCCTCAGAATATTGGTTTTCCCAACTCCAAACTCGTAGCCTGTTCCTTCTCATGAATGCGACCTACACCCAGAAACCACAAATTGAGATTAGTGATCTCTTCTCCTCGTTGCTAGGAACGCATAGCAACAAACGGATTGGAATTCTGATCTCTACAACTCCCGGAATCACCTTCTGAAGCTTGGCCAAATTTGGTTGGTCAAGAGGTTTTTGTGGAAAGAGAAAAGAGTTGAAAGTTATGAAATATTGTCAGCCATGTGTCATCTTCTGGACATCTCAACGAACTTCGTTGGAAAATAGTGCACGACCTTGTATCTCAGATACACGGCTTATACCTTAAAGACACACGGCGTGTGTTCTTCATTGCATAGAACACTCACTTGTAACCTCAACCCAACTTAAACACGGACGTCCCAGACCTCAATGGGACCTCAGAGGCACTAATTTCAACCCTCTAATCACCCGAACTTGAGTTCTAACCCATCCGGTTGGACGGGGATGTTACAAGTCTCCACAACTTCAAGGATTTCGTCCCCAAAATCACTCCTAACTCATCCTAGCAACATGATACCGAAAAACGCAGCAAAGTGCAGCAACTCAAACATCACATTGGCACCCGAAATCCCTAACAACAACTCAACAGCCCTACCTTGTAAGGCTACCAACCCTTCTCACCCGAAATCTCAACCTTACACAACTGAACACAACCACCAAGCAGAACTTAAAGCTCACTTAGAATGAAGCACAAAACGAGCAAACTCAAGAAGAAACTAAAGCGAGGTAATACCAGAAGCATAAGCTTCCACCAACTTCGGATACCGCCTCCTCATACTCTCCTCGGTCTCCCAAGTGGCCGACTCACTCTCGTGATTCCTCCACACCACCTTGAGCTGGGGAATCTGCTTGTTCTCAGAACCCGAACTTGCCTATCCATGATCGCCACTGGCTTTTCCTCATAAGTCATTTCTTGCTCAATCTCCACATCCTCCGGCTGAATCACATGCGAGGGGTTCCCATGATACCGCTGAAGCATGCTCACATGGAACACATTGTGTATACTTGATGACACTCAATTTGACGTGATTATCAGCCTCATTTAAGCGACATTTCTTTGCTTAAGACATGGTTTTTAGGGTAGAATAATGAATATTCAATCGATTGCCCTATCTCGTGCCATTTGTGTTACCTTGTCCTGTTTCGGGTCTATTTGATGGTTTCCTAGTGTTTTTATGTTAGCACAGGTTTTTGCCATCGAATAAGTAACCAAGGACGTGTCTAAGGCGTTGGAATCTCGAAGGATTGCACCGGGATCGATCAAAGGAGCCAACCAAGTTCAAACAAATCCCTGCCCGATTTACAAAGGAATTTTCACCGAAAATTTCCTTGTATTTTCGGCGAAAATATCATCACAAATCGGCTGTTGGCAACTGAAGGAATTTTCGGCGAAAGAAGGAAGTTTTCGAACCGAGAAGAAAGTTCAGGAGAATCAGCCGGCGGGACTTCCATTTACAAGCAAATTTTCGGCGAAAATAGTTCATTATTTTCGGCGAAAATCCTAGAAGAAATCCGACTGGGCTAGGTTAAGTATAAATACTTAACCGGCGGCCCATTAGAGTGAGGATCAATAATTTTTACATCAGAATACTTTTCGAATCAGAATCCTACGATTTTCTCTGAAGTTCTGGAGCGAAGAGTTAGAGTTCGAAGAGCCGGAAAGAGATTGTGACGCCATCCCTTTCATCTCGGAGAACCGGAGCTAGGAGTGTAGTTTACCGAAGATTGAAGTCTGTCAGAGTCGTCTAAATTAGGTTTTTCAGATTCTTTTCTGTTCTTCCTCTGGATGATGAACTCTTTCTTTGTCTTTGTTTCTTTTGTGATAAACATGAGTAGCTAAACTCCTTAGAGCTTAGACTAGATGAACCCTAAGTGACCCAGGGCTTTAAAGCGATCACGGATCGGCGGTGATTAGATTTGAAATTCAATCAGTTCTCTTTCATGTTTGATTTGTTCTTCATTGTTCATGTTTCTTGTCTGGATTGATCACCTAGATTAGATTCTGGTTAAGCTAAGGATAGAAGCGAACGCTCGCCTTACTTTAGAACATCGAATTGAACAATTAACCTTATAATTGGAGCGTGCCTTTCGTAGGAACCGTTAGGGTTAATCCATGCAAGAGTAACTTATTAATCATTAGTAATTGCACCAGTTAATTAAGTCATTGCGAGAGGCGACCGTACCCGGGCGGCTAGTTAATCTTGGTAGTTAGAACGGATAGAGCGAACGTTCGCCGGTCTTAAACCTAAGGGTAAGGAGTTATGGTGGTGTCTTAGTAATTAATTGAATGAGAATCGAAATCCGCTGATCTGTTGATTGCCAATGCTCTGGGGAATGAAGGGGGATTCAATGTCTAAGTTCGTCTGTCATCTCTGTTTTCAAACCCTAATTTCCAATCTGCTTTAGTTTAATTTGTTTTAATTTCTCTGCATTTCTTAGAATCAGAAGTTGTGGAACTCACACCACGCACAACTTGTTTGCATTCGAGTATTTTGCCAGTTTTGAAGTAGTTAATCTTAGAAGACCCTTGGAATACGATCTACCCTAGCTTTTGTTAGCTAGGTAGTATTTGATCACTGCTCTGCAGCTACACCAAATTGTCGCCGTTGCCGGGGTCTTCTTTTGATTGTTCGAAAGAAGAACTGGCAATTTATTATTCTACTTTCCATCTTTCATTTTTCCACCCACTTCGATTTTACGCCGGTATGTTTGCTTTTGTTGCTTGTAGGTTGTTCTACAGGTTTATGAACCACTCGATCGCTCATTCTCAGTTTAAGCCGGGTAATTCTACTCCGCCGAAGAAACCGCGAGCTCAGAAGCAAGTCATAGTCATTCCGCCTACACCATCTATCCCTAATAAGATTGAGGAGTTGAAGGAGAACTCCTCATCTTCATCCGCTTCATCCACTACTTGAGATTCACCACCACCTTCTCCTCCTATACTAGTTGTTCAGCGCACCATGGTAGATTACTGTAGACCGATTGCGACTAACTTTTGAGCTAGCGTCGTTGTGCCGCACAACGATGACGACCCTGATTATGATATCACAATCTTCGGCCTGAACATGGTCTCTAAGAATCTTTGATTCGAAGGGAAGCCGCAAGAAAACCCCTGCACACATTTGACGAACTTCCTAGACATGTGCGAGACGTTTAAGAGCGGGAATCTAGTAAGAAAAATCTTTGCTTGCGAGATTTCCCATTCTCTCTTAAAAGCAACGCCAAGGTATGGCTCGACTCGAAACCACCTGGCTACTACACTGACTGGGATAATCTAGCTCAGGACTTCATAGAAGAATACTATCCCCCTTCAAGAACGACATTCTACAAGGATAGCATCACTAGTTTCTCTCAGAAGGAAGGAGTAAGCTTATACGAAGCTTGGAACGAATTCCAAGAGCTTCTCTCTGAATGCCCTCATCATGGATTCAACCAGAGTCAGCTAACCAAAATCTTTGCCCAAGGTATGAATGAGGAAACGGCTGAATGGGTCAACATTTTAGCTAAGGGCAACTGCACAGCACTTGAACCAGAAGCTGCTCTACTTCACTTTGCGGACTACGCATCTAAGTCCAGAAATAAGGAGAGACAGTTTGGAGCAACCAAGAGTCAACCAAGCAGTGAAGATCAGATTAAGATCGCAGTGTAGAAACACATGGAAGAGATCTTCGGAACATCTAATAATTGGTCTAGAGAGGAAGTTAATTTCATTGATCAAGGCTTCACCAAGGATCACATAGGCTACCCCGACTACCATCAGTTCAGAACACCTCCTCAACAACAGGGAAGCTTCCCTGAGCGTCCTCCTTCCAACTTTGGATTCAACCGGAGTCAGAATCAATGCTGGGAAAATAGTTATCAAGATCCTCCCAGATTCGCCAAAGCACATCAACCTCAGAATTTTACGTCTGAAGACATGTGGGAGAGGAAACTAGCCCAGAAGTTTGATCTGATTGCAGCACTGGTGAACCTGTCGTTGGGGGTTCAACCAAATAACTACTAATGCTAAGAAAAAGCTATAGCAGATCGTATTCCCAGGGTCTCCTATGACTGACTATTTCAAAACTGACAAAGTACTCAAATGCAAACACGTTGTGCGTGGTGTGAGTTCCACGACTTCTAGTTCTAAGAAATGCGGATAAATTAAAACAAAATTGAACTAAAGCATATTGGAAAATAGGGTTTGAAAACAAGGATGATAGACGAACTTAGACTTTGAATCCCCCTTCGTTCCCCAGAGCATTGGCAATCAACAGATTCAGCGGATTTCGATTCTCATTCAATCAATTACTAAGACACCACCATAACTCCTTACCCTTAGGTTTAAGACCGGCAAACGTTCGCTCTATCCGTTCTAACTACCAAGATTAACTAACCGCCCGGGTACGGTCGCCTCTCGCAATGACTTAATTAATTGGTGTAATTACTAGTGATTAATGAGTTACTCTTGCAGTGAATTAACCTAACCGGTTCCTATGAAAGGCACGCTCCAATTATAAGGTTAATTGTTCAATTTGATGTTCTAAAGTAAGGCTAGCGTTCGCTTCTATCCTTAGCTTAACCAGAATCTAATCTAGGTGATCAATCCAGACAAGAAACATGAACAATGAAGAACAAATCAAACATGAAAAAGAACTGATTGAATTTCGAATCTAATCACCGCCGATCCGTGACCGCTTTAAAGCCCTGGGTCACTTAGAGTTCATCTAGTCTAAGCTCTAACAAGTTTAGCTACTCATGATTATTACAAAAGAAACAAAGACAAAGAAAGAGTTCATCATTCAGAGGAAGAACAGAAAAGAATCTGAAAAACCTAATTCAGACGACTCTGGCAGACTTCGATCTTCGGTAGATAACACTCCTAGCTCCGGTTCTCCGAGATGGAAGGGATGGCGTCACGATCTCTATCCGGCTCTTCGAACTCTAACTCTTCGCTCCAGAACTTGAGAGGATTCTCTGAATTATGATCTTGAAGAGTTGTATTATGATTAATTATGATTCGTCCTTCGTTTTGGGCCGCCGGGTCAAGTATAAATACTTAACCCTAACTGATCCGGATTGGCCTGATATTTTTGCCGAAAATAACCAGGTATTTTCAGCGAAAATCCTTGTGTAAATGGCCGGTCAGTCAGCTGAATCCTTCTGTCCTTTTCGCTGAATAGGTTTCGGCCCAAAAACATAATGTTTTTGCCGAAACCATCCTTCACTTGACATCAGTCGATTTGCACTAATATTTTCGCCGAAAACAATAGGTTATTTTCGGCGAAATCTTCTTTGAAAACGGGCAGGATTTTGTTTGACTTTGATTGGCTCCTTTGATTGATTCCGGTTCAATTCTTCGATGTTCCAATGCCTTAGACACGTCCATGACTACTTTATTTGACGGCAAAAACCTATGCTAACACAAAAACACTAGAAAACCATCAAATAGACCCGAAACGGGCCAAGGTAACACAAATGGCACGAGATAGGGCAATCGATTGAATATTCGTTATTCTACCCTAAAAACCATGTCTTAAGCAAAGAAATGTCGCTTAAATGAGGCTGATAATCCCGTCAAATCGAGTGTCATCAAATACCCCACACTTAAGCTTTTGCTTGTCCTCAAGCAAACTGAATAGAAACGCTCATGTTCATAAATGATAAGATCGATTAAATTGGAGCTCAATCAAACACAATGAATTATTAGACAGTTCGATCCTAGAACAAGAAACCTAACATGCATACAGATCAGCCAAACTACCTGGTCTCACTAATAAACTGCACACGACAAGTAATTAGCAACCAATTATGCACGAATTTGACCTGACCGACCAGACTCCTCACACAGGATATATATAGTACAATGGGAACTCTCACTCTCTGTGTTTAAGGACGTGTTTCTGCTCTCAATCATTTTCTGTTACCGAATTCTGTCATAGGTTTGCATTTCGACCACATCTCCACCACTGTGACAACACGAGCATCTAGTCAAGAAGGACTTCCCTGCTAGGACCGTAATGAATACTACACTACTCGGGTTTATAATGAGATGGATGATGGGAATGAATGATGATGGCTTTGTGCGGTGTAGCTTTCGACTAACTTCCCTCGAATCTAATCTATGGCTTCCTACCGTCTAACCAAACACGGGTGGAATGATGAACGCTCGTCCTATGATACCCTCAAGCAACCTAGCACTTATTCTTTTTCTTTACACGATTTTTTTTTCTTTTCTTTCTTTTGAATTTTTCTTTTGACTTCGTTCTTCCATTTGTAGGGAGAAGAACGTTTTATTGAACTAAACTTTGAACTTTTTCTGATTTTTTCTTTTCTTCACTATTTTTTTCGAAAATTTTCTCTTTTTCGTTCTTTTCTTTTCTTTTGTATTTTTTTTTAGTTGCTAGAGGGGTTTACACGTCTGGACATATTAGCTAAGACCACCTGTTTAATGGCTATAGGCAGGTTACCACAAACCGACTTCCGGTAGGTCAATCTAGAACTACAACCACAGGGGATCAACGGGGAATGAAAGAAATGGGAAATGGCTGTAATGTATTATCGAACCGAAAGAACAGGCCAAGCTCAAGGGTCTAAACCTAGTGGATTTATCGTTTGGTAGGCTATCTGGCTTAGTAGCTGAATCTAGGTGCCCCTATCCTTCTAGAATTCGTGTCATCGTGTGGTCTCGAGTAGGTCTCATGCAAATTCTACCTCATTCAAGTAAACAGAAAACCACTCAGAAAGAATTTAAACTGCAAGTTACGTGCAATGGATCAAAAGCTCACAGTTGGTTTGCTAGTCGGATTCGGTCATTTTCATGCAATCAAGGCTACAAACTACAAGTGTGATTTAAAAATTCTGTTCTGACCTGGTAATTTAGCATCAAAGCATACAAGTTGGTTCTCAAGTTCTAGGTTAAGCAGTCTAAGCATCATTATGAAAGTTTGAACAAGAACTTAACATCAAAAATCATGAACTGAGCCATTCTAATGCTAGAGAGACTGGAATGGAATCACGAGGCACACATAACACAATCAAGGGCAATCAAGTTCATGCAAGGTTCTCTAGCATCCTACCCCACACTTAAATCGGACTGTGTCCTCACAGGACTAATTCTAGAGTTCAGAGTGGAATGTAAGAACCTGGATGAGGACGGTTGATTTCAGAGGGTGAGCACGGATCCTCGGAGCAGAGGGAAGTGTAGCAGAACCTGAAGCAAAGGGAGTCTCCCTACTACCTACAAAACAAAAAACAAATGAAACATAAAAAGGAAACCGGGACAAGTGCCCCGGATCCACACAGAAAAAAAGTTGGACCGAAATCCGAAAAGAATAAATAAAAAGAAGACACCAGAAAAGGAATACAACCCGATCACTGCTGGTCCGGTGAACCGGGAGGTGAAAAGTGGAGAAATTCGCCGAGCTGGCGTTGCCACGCCATATGTGCCTCATACCGCCGGTCGGCGCGGCGCATATGCTGCTGCATAATAGTCCATCGCGCCTCTTGAGTGGCGTTGTCGGTGATGCGCCACTCCTGCAGTCGCTCGTATAACTCTCCAACATCCGCGGGGTGGTGTTGCGGCTGTTGGGGAGGCGCCTGGTATGGATCGGGAATGTGCGGCGGCGACTGGTGAGCGTACCCTGCCTGGTGGTGTGGCGAGGGTATATAATCTTGGAATACTGGCGGCGGCTGGGGCTGCTGCTCCTCAGCATCATCTTCTTCCTCCGACTCGACCACAGGCTGGAGTGGAGGATCTGCTGCAACGTGGGGATTGAGGTCGAGTTCTAAGTCGTACTCAACCGCCAAGTCTCCTCCAACAGTCCTAACTTGGTGTCGTGGAATGTGCGGGCCATATTCATGGCTGATGCCGAAGGAGAGGATGAGCTGTCCTATGAAGTTGCCTCCCAGGAGTCTGCGAGGTGGCGTCCTCCTCCTGGTCTTCTGGCGAAAGATGCGAGCCAGCACCCAGCCGGGGTGTAGAGGGTAGCTCTCTCGGATGGCTCGGAGAAGCATGAGCTCCTCCTTGAGGATATGGTGGCGGTCCTTATCTGGAACATATAAAAGATATCTACGCCAAACCATATGAATAAATTTATAGAGCGGGTGAGAGAGCGACTTAACTGAGTTGTTCGTCCCGAGGCGGTCGCCAGGTACGCCTGTCATGTGGCTCCAGAGCGCGTTGTACTCCTCCTCGTCATCATCTTCGCCCCAGCCTAGGTGATGATCGTGATAGTGCTCGTAGGGGATGCCGAGATGAGCGGCAAACTCATCGTAGGTGAGCTGCCTGTACACCCCACCAAGATAGAAGGTGACAACCTTCTGGCGCTGCTTCCTCTTGTGCTCGTCCAGGTCAAAGGTTGCCCAGAACTCCGGAGGGCGATGTCTGGGAACTCAGCAGCAATGGTTGTCAGCTCTAGGAGACCTGCCGGTGCTAGGGCGTTATGCACGTTCCGGTAGTAATCCTCGTCATGCTCCTGGAGTGACTCCATGGAAAGAGGGCGCACGTTAGTTCCACGGATGTGCTGAATCTTCTGGAAGCACTCAAAGTAGTAGTCAGGTAGACGGGCGATAGTGCGATGGAGTCCAGCCCGACGAGGGAGTGCGGGTGGAGGACCCAGAACGGCAAGTGTGACGGGAGTGGCAGCTCCTGAGCTCGAGGCGCCATCAAGTCGCGCCTTAGTCCTGCGCTCATAAGTGGTGTTCCTAAACTAGAATGAAACCAGATTAGTCAACCAAAACCTTACCCCACACTTAGTAGAAAAACTCAATTTCACAAAGAAATGAGGGAAACTAAATGGGGTAAGCAAAGCGGAGTAACCGGTAAACATAGACATTAAAATACATACTTAGGAACAGCTAGAATCGGTTAAGTACAATCAGAGTTCAAAAAGTCAAACCGACATTTAGAAAGTCAACATTTAGGCATATCGAACCCTAATCATGGCAAGACTATCATATCTTGGAGAATGACGGTAAAATATGATCTCAAATGGCAAGCATGATACTATGAATGAGAAAGAACACATACGACAGCCAAATGATCAAATACAGTTCATGGTCAAACCGACATTTCTCACGAGTCAACATAACAAGGAATCAATCCTATGCATAGCAACACATGATCAAATGATATGGAAATTAAGCACGGAACTCCCTAAGCATGCTAGAACAGTTCTATAAGTTCAACTAACCTAGTTCACACGAAAGCAGTCGGCACGCAAAACGAGGCAAACTGAAAAGTCAACCGAAAGTCAACCCCGATGAAATTCAGCAATCCATATGTCAAAAGATTCATATTGAAAAGTTCTACAACTTACCTTGAAGTCATGACTGCTAAAAATGAACGAGTTGAGAGAAATCGGTGAAAAACGTTGAAAACGAGGGTTTCGGTGAACTGGAGCTGCAAAGCTCCGATTTGGCTGTTCGAGGGGTCGACGGGATCGGATTGGAGAGGGGAAGGGAGCGGCGGTGATCGGCGGCGGCGTCGGCGATGGGAAGCGGCGGCGACGGCGGTTTTAAAGTAGAGGGTGGTCGGCGATTTTAAAAAGATAAGGGGGGAGGGGGTTTCCGGTTTTTGAACGAAAATGAAAATGGATGAGAGAGGGGGTGGTTCCGAATTTTTAAAGGAATAGTGGTCTGATTTTCAAAATTATTTTTGGCGAAAAGAAGAGGGTGGTTTCGCCGAAAATATCAGTTCAAATACACTGCCGAATTTTCGAAGGCGTTTTCGCCGAAAATAACCATATGGATTTGCCGAAAACTTTAGTTCAAATCACTGCTTGGTTTTCAAAATCAATTTCGGCGAAAACATTATACACTTCGGACCGAAAATATTGAACAGGGAGAATCAGTGAAAACCAAAAGGCGATTTCGCCAAAAATAAGGGGTGATTTCGCCGAAAATTTTGAACTGCTCGGGTTGAAAATATTTTTGCAAATCCAGCCAACTTCAGAAAATCACAGTTAAATCCAAAAAAATCGGAACGACCTCAATCAACTTGCTACTGACTCAATGACATGTAGACTCTACACGAAAAATAATAAATCAAACAAACTGACACTTTTGGCTCCCCCGAACCGACTCTAAAATACCAAGTTCAACAAAAATTAAAACAGACTCCAGCCGTGGGTTGCCTCCCACGAAGCGCTCTTTTATTAACGTCCTTGAGCTGGACGATACCTGGACGGTATTAGGAGACATCCCAACTTAGATTCTCCTTCACGCTCGCGTCGGAGTTCATGAAGTACAGCTTGGGGACTTCTCCGGTAAGCGTGAATCTCTTCCCGTTTGCGTGTAAGAGCTTGGTACGTCCATCGGGAAGATGATCGACGAACTTGAATGGTCTGAACAGCTCTCTGGAGAGATCATCCTTCTTGAGTGTGACGATGGAAGGAATGAGGACTGTCGGCTTCTTCTTATCTTCAATCTTCGGCTTGGTATCACCAGGATCGGTGATCGTTAGTACTTCCCTAGGAGTTGCTTTCGGCTTCTCCTTCCATTCTTGTTCCGGCGCCGGTTTCTCGGAACTAATAGGTGGTGCAGCTGGCTCGGTGGATGACGGCGGAATTTTTGGTCTCCAGACCATTTGGGTCTTCATCTTCTTGTTCTTTCCTCCAGGTCTGCTCGGTGGTTTAGAAGAGGCTTGCAGTTCCTTCTTCTTCTTAGGCGGCTTCTGAACCGATATTTCTGGCTTCTTCGTAGTATCCTGTTCAATACCTACAGCAACAACTGATCTAGAGACACTGGAAGAAGCATTAGTAACGGAGTTGACCAGAGTCAACCCCACAGTTTCGACAGCTAGGCAGTGAGATTCTTCATTCTTAGAGTCATATTTCATGCCATCTTTAAGACGGAACGTTTTCGTTTCTTTATCGACCCTTAGAGTTAAAGAACCATTTGGAACGTTAATATTCATTCCAGTAGTAGCCATGAAAGGTCGACCTATGAGAATAGGAGAATCATCTGTACTAGTATCCATAATCACATAGTCGGCTAAGAACGTGAACGACCCACATTTAGTAGCAACGTCTTTAATCTCTCCCTTAGGGGTTTTAAGTGATCTATCAGCAAAGACGAGTTGCATACTAGGCGGTTCAAGTTCTCCTAGGTTCAGTTTTTCATATAGACTCGCAGGCATAACATTAACAGACGCTCCTAGATCAACTAAACAACGTTCAATCTCAACATCATTGATTACAAAAGGCAAAGTAAAAGAACCAGGATCAGATAACTTAGCTAGATATGGAGAGACAGGTTTCTTAGCATGAATGTCAGGATATCCTTCCTTGTTCCCCTTCATGCCAGTCTCGATCCTTGCATTTGGCAGCAATGCTCTAGGAAAAGGAGGCTTCACAATGTACGGTGCAAGAGGAGGATCATCCTCCTTAGGCGCCAGTTCCTGTTCTTCTTCTTCTTCTGGAGTCTCAGCGATCCTGCGTAAAACAGAACAAGCATCAGCAATTAGGTTTGGAAGTTTTCGAGCAGTTACCATTTTAGCCTGTTCTTTTCTCGGGTTTGGCTCTGTCTGGCTTGGAAGTTGGCCAAATGGTCGTCCAAATGCTAGCATGCTCGAGATGTTGTTCACCGCTTGCTCAATTCTTTGTCCAGATGCTATCTGTTCTTGATTGAGAAGGGCTTGAGCCTTGAACTAACTGTCATGATCATCGAGTCTTGTGATGATCTGGCTGAGCTTCTTATCCAGGTCACTGACATTGTTATCTTTTTGATGTTGCTGCCCTGGATAGGTATTATTAAGATATTGATTCTGGCGATTGCCAGGAGCAGTTCCATAATTACCCGGATTGCGATGCGGCGGCTGGTAGACACGTGCCGGCGGATGGTTAGGCTTCTGATCCTGAGCTGGACCAGCCGGGCGGTTATTCTGGTTCTGGTTATGATTGGCGCCAGCATTGTAGGGAGGTCTGTCTTGATAGTTCCCTTGCTGTCTAAAGTTACGGTAACCAGCGTAACCATTCTGATTATTAACGAAGCCTTGTTGGATGAAATTTACCTCTTCAGCAGATCAGACTTCTGCCATACCAAAATTCTGACAACGGCCTCCGTTGTGTGCGCAAGCTCCACACCACTCGCAATCAGCAACATAGACAGAGGTTGTCGGCGGCTTGATCGGTGTGGTAGACTTGTTCAAATGCTTCTCTACCTCTGCCTTGATAGCTGCTTCCAGATCTAGCTTGCTCCTCGATCCTTCAGATTGTCGCTCCTAGTTTCTTGACTTGGAGGCACAGTTTGCGAAGTGAAGAAGAGCAGCTTCAGGAGTGAGTGTAGTGCAATCCCCTTCAGCTAGAGAATTGACCCACTTGGCGGATTCTTCTCGAAGTCCTCGAGAGAAGATTTCAGCTAACTGCCTCTGCTCGAATCCATGATGAGGGCAGGTGTGGAGAAGTTCTTGGAATCGATTCCAAGTATCATATAAGCTTTCTCCTTCTTTCTGGGAGAATCTTGCGATGTTATCCTTGATGGCGGTTGTTCTGGCCGGAGGGAAGTATTCTTCAACGAAGTCTTGAGCCAGAGTATCCCAGTTAGTGTAGTAGCCAGGTGGTTTGCTAGTAAGCCACCTCTTAGCAGGGCCTTTCAGAGAGAACGGGAAAGCTCTTAGACAAAGAGTGTTCTTGTCGAGGTTTCCGCTCTTAAAAGTACTGCAGAGATCAAGGAAGTTTGCAAGATGAGTGCACGGGTTGTCTAGGGGCCTGCCTTCAAACTGTAAATCCCTAGAGATCATAGTCAAGAATGGAATCTTGATCTCATAGTCAGGATCTCCTTCAATGTGCGGAATGGCAATGGCAGATCGAACACTAGTCGCGCTCGGCTTGTTATAGTCTGCTAGACTCTTCTGTGCAGGTGGTGGTGGCGGCGGTTGATCGCCATTTGGTGGTAATCTATCGGCCATGGTAGGAGATGGAGGAGGTGAAAGTGACTCGGTGTATGAAGCGGATGAAGATGACGGTACAGGTGAAGATGGAGACGAGGAACTCTCCTTCGGTTCCTCGATCTTGATCGGAGTGATGAATGGATTGGATCTGCCTTTCTTCAGAATCTGTGATCGTAGAGGTGTAGCAGAACTGCCTGGTCTCCCTGCACTCTTAGCCTGTTCGGTTTGAGAGCGAGTCCAAGGACGGTGAGGCATGCACCTGTAAACCTACAGATAACAAAGACAAACAAAACCAGTGTAAAATCGAAGTGGGTGGAAAAATGAAAGATGGAAAATAGAAGAATAAATTGCCAGTTCTTCTTTCGAACAATCAAAAGAAGTCCCCGGCAACGGTGCCAATTTGGTGAACCTGTCGTTGGGGGTTCAACCAAATAACTACTAATGCTAAGAAAAAGCTATAGCAGATCGTATTCCGAGGGTCTCCTATGACTGACTACTTCAAAACTGACAAAGTACTCAAATGCAAACACGTTGTGCGTGGTGTGAGTTCCACGACTTCTAGTTCTAAGAAATGCGGATAAATTATAACAAAATTGAACTAAAGCAGATTGGAAATTAGGGTTTGAAAACAAGGATGACAGACGAACTTAGACTTTGAATCCCCCTTCGTTCCCTAGAGCATTGGCAATCAACAGATTCAGCGGATTTTGATTCTCGTTCAATCAATTACTAAGACACCACCATAACTCCTTACCCTTAGGTTTAAGACCGGTGAACGTTCACTCTATCCGTTCTAAGTACCAAGATTAACTAGCCGCCCGGGTACGGTCGCCTCTCACAACGACTTAATTAATTGGTGTAATTACTAGTGATTAATGAGTTACTCTTGCAGTGAATTAACCCTAACCGGTTCTTACGAAAGGCACGCTCCAATTATAAGGTTAATTGTTCAATTTGATATTCTAAAGTAAGGCGAGCGTTCGCTTCTATCCTTAGCTTAACCAGAATCTAATCTAGGTGTTCAATCCAGACAAGAAACATGAACAATGAAGAACAAATCAAACATGAAAAAGAACTGATTGAATTTTGAATCTAATCACCGCCGATCCGTGACCGCTTTAAAGCCCTGGGTCACTTAGGGTTCATCTAGTCTAAGCTCTAACAAGTTTAGCTACTCATGATTATTACAAAAGAAACAAAGACAAAGAAAGAGTTCATCATTCAGAGGAAGAACAGAAAAGAATCTGAAAAACCTAATTCAGATGACTCTGGCAGACTTCGATCTTCGGTAGATAACACTCATAGCTCCGGTTCTCCGAGATGGAAGGGATGGCGTCACGATCTCTATCCGGCTCTTCGAACTCTAACTCTTCGCTCCAGAACTTGAGAGGATTCTCTGAATTCTGATCTCGAAGAGTTGTATTATGATTAATTATGATTCGTCCTTCATTTTGGGCCGCCGGGTTAAGTATAAATACTTAACCCTAACTGATCCGGATTGGCCTGATATTTTTGCCGAAAATAACTAGGTATTTTTGGCGAAAATCCTTGTGTAAATGGCCGGTCAGTCAGCTGAATCCTTCTGTCCTTTTCGCCGAATAGGTTTCGGCCCGAAAACATAATGTTTTCGCCGAAACCATCCTTCACTTGACATAAGTCGATTTGCACTAATATTTTCGCCGAAAATAATAGGTTATTTTCGGCGAAATCTTCTTTGTAAACGGGCAGGATTTTGTTTGACTTTGATTGGCTCCTTTGATCGATTCCGGTTCAGTTCTTCGATGTTCCAATGCCTTAGACACGTCCATGGCTACTTTATTTGACGGCAAAAACCTGTGCTAACACAAAAACACTAGAAAACCATCAAATAGACCCGAAACGGGCCAAGGTAACACAAATGGCACAGATAGGGCAATCGATTGAATATTCGTTATTCTACCCTAAAAACCATGTCTTAAGCAAAGAAATGTCGCTTAAATGAGGCTGATAATCACGTCAAATCGAGTGTCATCAAGCACGGATGAAGGAACACGAAGAAAAGTTTAAAGCCCTAGAAGCTTTTAACCAAGGACAGATCGCACAAGGACAGAGAATAGAGAGCATGATAAATAAAGTTGCTAGCCTGTTAGCCAACCTTCCTCTCTTCAACCAGGCGCCGTCTCAAAATGACTCCTCCGAGAAGAACGAGCAAGCTAAAGTCATCACAACCAGGAGCAGTGAGCAGAACAGCCTGGAGAAGAAGAAGGGAGCACTATCCGTTCTCTCTACGAGAGAGTGTTCAACGATCGTCTCTCAATCACCACCCATACCTATCCCAGCTAAGTGCTCTGATCCTGGTCCTTTTACATTACCTTTAATCATTAATGGCATTGCAGTTGAGCGTAGTTTGGTTGATCTAGGTGCGTCTATAAATGTCATGCCTATGTGTTTATATAAGAAACTGAACCTAGGTGAATTAGAATCGGCTAGTATGCATGTAGTGTTCGCCGACAGGACTCTAAAAGAACCTAGAGGAATAATCAAGGATGTAATCACTTGTTGTGGCCCTTTCGATTTTTCGCTGATTACGTAGTAATGGATACTCGAGAGACATATTCTACCCTTCTCTTAGGCCGGCCATTCATGGCGACAGCCGACATTAACATTAATGTACCAAATGGTTCGTTAACATTAAGAGTTGGGAAGGATACTGCAACATTCCGTCTCAAGGATAATATGAAATACATTCCTAAGGGAGAATCACATTGTTTATCCGTAGAAACTGTGGAATTGGCCTCGGTCAATTTCATTACTGACATCTCCTCTAGTATTCCTAGCTCGATTGTGACTGCAGGTGCTGGACAGGTTACCAAGCAGAAACTAAAACCTGTTCCTCAAAAGCCACCAAAGAAGAAGGAACTACAAGCCTTTTCTAAACCGCTAGCCAAGGAGTCTGGCAAGTCAAGGAGGAAGAATCATAAGAAGAAGCAAACCCAAATGGTCTAGAGACCAAAAGTTCCGCCGTCTTCCACCGAGCCAGCTGCATCATTAAATCGTTCCAAGAAACCAGCGCCAGAACAAGTATGGAAGGAGAAGCCGAAAGCATCTCCTAAGGAAGTACTGACGATCACCGATCCTGGTGATACCAAGCCGGAGATAAAAGAAAAGAAGAAGCCGACAGTCCTCATTCCTTCCATCGTAACACTCAAGAAGGATGATCTCTCCAGAGAGCTGTTCGGACCGTTCAAGTTCATCGATCATCTTCCCGATGGACGTACCAAGCTCTTACATGCGAACGGGAAGAGATTCACGCTTACCGGAGAAGCCCGAAGCTGTACTTTATGAACACCGACGCGAGCGTGAAGGAGAATCTGAGTTGGGATGTCTCCTAATACCGTCCAGGTATCGTCCAGCTCAAGGACGTTAATAAAAGAGCGCTTCGTGGGAGGCAACCCACGGCTAGAGTCCATTTTTCGTTTTGTGTCTAACTTAGTATTTTAGAGTCGGTTCGGGGGAGCCAAAAGTGTCAGTTTGTTTGATTTATTATTTTTCATGTAGAGTCTATGTGTCATAGTGTCGTTCGCAAGTTGAGTGAGGTCGTTCTGATTTTTGTGGATTTAACTGTGATTTTCTGAAGTCTGCCGGGATTGCGAATACTTTCAATTCGTAGTGTTCAAAATTTTCGGCAAAAATTAAACCCTATTTTTGGCGAAATCACTTTTGAATTTTTGTTTCAGTTCGAAAAGTTGAGTGGTTTCGGCGAAAATCCATTCGAAAACCGGCAGCCATTTTAACTTCCATTTTCGGCGAAAACTACCTATCAGTTTCGCCAAAAATTCCTTTGAAAATCAGAAAATTTCCCACTTAAAACCCGGTCTTATCCTCTCTCTCTCCACTTTCCTTCTTTTATTTTCGTTCTAAAACCCGAAAACAAACCCCCCTCCCCTTTGTTCTTTCAAAACCGCCGACCACACCCATTTTTCTCACCGCCGCCGCCGTCGCCGACCGCCACCACCGTCGCCGACCACCACCGTTCAACTCCCCTGCCTTTTCCGATTCCATTGAGCCCTAGAACGTTCAAATCGGAGCTCTGCAGCTCCAGTTCACCGAAACCCTTGTTTTCAGAGTTTTTCACCGATTCCCCCCAAACCGTTAGTTTTTAGCACCCATGGATTCAAGGTAAGTTGTAGAACTTTTCAATACGAATCTTTTGACATATGGATTGCTGAATTTCGTCGGGGTTGACTTTTGGTTGACTTTTCGGTTTGTCTCGATCTGCGTGCCGACTGATTTCGTGTGAACTAGGTTAGCTGAACTTGTAGAACTGTTCTGGCATGCTTAGGGAGTTCCGTGCTTAATTTCCATATCATTTGATCATGTGTTGCTTGCATACGATTGATTCTTTGTTAAGTTGACTTGTGAGAAATGTCGGTTTGACCATGAACTGTATTTGATCGTTTGGCTGTCGTATGTGTTCATTCTCGTTCAGATTATCGTGCTTGCCATTTGAGATCATATTTTACCGTCATTCTCCAAGTTGTGATAGTCTTGCCATGATTAGGGTTCAATGTTCTATTATGTTGACTTTTTGAATGTCGGTTTGACTTTTGAACTCTGATTGTGCTTATCCGATTCTGGCTGTTCCTAAGCATGTATTTTACTGTCTATGATTACCGGTTACTCTGCTCTGCTTACCCCCACTCGGTTTCCCTCATTTCTTCGTGAAATTGAGTTTTTCTACTAAGTGTGGGGTAGGGTTTAAGTTTGACTAATCTGGTTTTAGGAACACCACTTATGAGCGCAGGACTAAGGCGCGACTTGTTGGCGCCTCGAGCTCCGGAGCTGCCGCCCCCGTCACACCTGTCGTTCTGGGTCCTCCACCCGCATTACCCCGCCGAGCTGGATACCATCGCACTATCGCCCGTCTACCTGACTTCTACTTCGAGTGCTTCCAGAAGATCGAGCACATTCGGGGAGCTGACGTGCGCCCTCTTTCCATGGAGTCCCTGCACGAGCACGACGAGGACTACTACCGGAACGTGCATGACACCTAGCACCGGACGGCCTCCTCGAGCTGACCACCATAGCTGCCGATTTCCCAGACATCGCCCTCTAGGAGTTCTGGGCGACCTTTGATCTGGAGGAGCACAAGAGGAAGCAGCGCCAGAAGGTTGTGACCTTCTATCTGGGAGGGGTGTACAGGCAGCTCACCTACGATGAGTTTGCCGCTCATCTTGGCATCCCCTACGAGCATTATCACGATCATCACCTAGGCTGGGGCGACGATGATGACGACGAGGAGTACCGCGCGCTCTGGAGCCACATGACTGGAGTGCCTGGTGATCACCTCACGGGCCATGACTCAGTTAAGTCCCTCTCTTACCCTCTCTTTAAATTTATTCATGTGGTTTGGCGTAGATCGCTTTTATATGTTCCGGATAAGGATCGCCACCATATCCTCAAGGAGGAGCTTATGCTTCTTCGAGCCATCCGAGAGAGCTACCCTCACCACCCCGGCTGGGTGCTGGCACGCATCGTCCACCAGAAGACCAGGAGGAGGACACCACCTCGTAGACTCCTGGGGGGTAACTTCATAGGAAAGCTCATCCTCTCCTTCGGCATAAGCCATGAATATGGCCCGAACATTTCACGACGCCACGTTAGGACTGTTGGAAGAGACTTAGCGGTTGAGTACGACTTAGAACTCGACCTCAGTCCCCATGTAGCAGCAGATCCTCCACTCCAGCCTGTGGTCGAGTCGGAGGATGAGGATGACACTGAGCAGCAGCAGCCCCAGCCGCCGCCAGAATTCCAAGACTATATACCCTCGCCTCATCACCAGGCAGGGTACGCTCCCCAGTCGCCGCCACACATTCCCGACCCATACCAGGCGCTTCACCATCAGCGCCGACCGCACCCCGCGGATGTTGGTGAGTTGTACGAGCGACTGCAGGAGTGGCACATCACTGACAACGCCACTCAAGAGGCGAGATGGACTATTATGCAGCAGCATATGCGCCGCGCCGACAGGCGGTATGAGGCACAGCTGGCGTGGCAACGTCAGCTCGACGAGCACCTCCACTTTCCACCTCCCGGCTCACCTGACCAGCAGTGATCGGGTTGTATTCCTTTTCTGGTCCTTTCTTTTTATTTATTCTTTTCGGATTTCGATCCAACTTTTTTTTTCTGTGTGGATCCGGGACACTTGTCCCGGTTTCCTTTTTATGTTTTATTTGTTTTTGTTTTGTAGGAAGTTGGGAGATTCCCTTTGCTTCGCTTGGGTAGATTCCCTCCGCTCCGAGGACCCGTGCTCATCCCCTACACCAATCATCTCGGTCCAGGTTCTTCTACTTCACTCTAAACTCTAGAATTAGTCCTGTGAGGACATAGTCCGATTTAAGTGTGGGGTAGGATGCTAGAGAACCTTGCATGAACTTGATTGCCCTTGAATTGTGTTTTTGTGTGCCTCGCGATTCCATCCAGTCTCTCTAGCATTAGAATGGCTCAGTTTTTGATTTTTGATGTTAAGTTGTTGTTCAACCCTTCATAATGATGCTTAGACTGCTTAACCTAGAACTTGAGAACCAACTTGTATACTTTGATGCTAAATTGCTTGGTCAGAACAGAATTTTAAAATCACACTTGTAGTTTGTAGCCTTGATTGCATGAAAATGACCGAATCTGACTAGCAAACCAACTGTGAGCTTTTGATCCATTGCACGTAACTTGCAATTTCAATTCTTTCTGAGTGGTTTTCTGTTTGCCTGAATGAGTTAGAATTTGCATGAGACCTACTCGAGACCACATGATGACACGAGTTCTAGAAGGATAGGGGCACCTAGATTCAGCTACTAAGCCAGATAGCCTACCAAACAATAAATCCACTAGGTTTAGACCCTTGAGCTTGGTCTGTTCTTTCGGTTTGATAATACATTACATCCATTTCCCATTTCTTTCATTCCCCGTTGATCCCTGTGATTGTAGTTCTAGATTGACCTACCGGAAGTCGGTTTGTGGTAACCTGCCTATAGCCATTAAACAGGTGGTGTTAGCTAATATGTCCAGACGTGTAAACCCCTCTAGCAACTAAAAGAAAATCGGCACAAAGGAAAAAAAATAGAAAAAGAAGCAAATTTCGAAGAAAAAGTAAAGAAAAGAAAAATCAGAAAAGTTTCAAAGTTTCTAGTTCAATAAAACGTTCTTCTCCCTACAAATGGAAGAACGAAGTCAAAAGAAAAAGTTCAAAAGAAAAGAAAAAAATCGTGTAAAGAAAAAAAAAAAGAATAAGTGCTAGGTTGTTGAGGGTATCATAGGACGAGCGTTCATCATTCCACCCGTGTTTGGTTATACGGTGGGAAGCCATAGATTAGATTCGAGGGAAGTTAGTCGAAAGCTACACCGCACAAAGCCATCATCATTCATTCCCATCATCCATCTCATTATAAAGGAATTTTCAACCAAGTTCAAACAAATTCCTGCCCGATTTACAAAGGAATTTTCGCCGAACATTTCCTTGTATTTTCGGCGAAAATATCATCACAAATCGGCTGTTGGCAACTGAAGGAATTTTCGGCGAAAGAAGGAAGTTTTCGAACCGAGAAGAAAGTTCAGGAGAATCAGCCGGTGGGACTTCCATTCACAAGCAAATTGTCGGCGAAAATCCTAGAAGAAATCCGGCTGGGCTAGGTTAAGTATAAATACTTATTCGGCGGCCCATTAGAGAGAGGATCAATAATTTTTACATCAGAATACTTTTCGAATCAGAATCCTATGATTTTCTCTGAAGTTCTGGAGCGAAGAGTTAGAGTTCGAAGAGCCGGAAAGAGATCGTGACGCCATCCCTTTCATCTCGGAGAACCGGAGCTAGGAGTGTAGTTTACCGAAGATCGAAGTCTGTCAGAGTCGTCTAAATTTGGTTTTTCAGATTCTTTTCTGTTCTTCCTCTGGATGATGAACTCTTTCTTTGTCTTTGTTTCTTTTGTGATAAACATGAGTAGCTAAACTCGTTAGAGCTTAGACTAGATGAACCCTAAGTGACCCAGGGCTTTAAAGCGGTCACGGATCGGCGGTGATTAGATTCGAAATTCAATCAGTTCTCTTTCATGTTTGATTTGTTCTTCATTGTTCATGTTTCTTGTCTGGATTGATCTCCTAGATTAGATTCTGGTTAAGCTAAGGATAGAAGCGAACGCTCGCCTTACTTTAGAACATTGAATTGAACAATTAACCTTATAATTGGAGCGTGCCTTTCGTAGGAACCGGTTAGGGTTAATCCACTGCAAGAGTAACTCATTAATCATTAGTAATTGCACCAGTTAATTAAGTCGTTGCGAGAGGCGACCGTACCCGGGCGGCTAGTTAATCTTGGTAGTTAGAACGGATAGAGCGAACGTTTACCGGTCTTAAACCTAAGGGTAAGGAATTATGGTGGTGTCTTAGTAATTAATTGAATGAGAATCGAAATCCGCTGATCTGTTGATTGCCAATGCGCTGGGGAACGAAGGGGGATTCAAAGTCTAAGTTCGTCTGTCATCTCTGTTTTCAAACCCTAATTTCCAATCTACTTTAGTTTAATTTGTTTTAATTTCTCTGCATTTCTTAGAATCAGAAGTCGTGGAACTCACACCACGCACAACTTGTTTGCATTCGAGTATTTTGCCAGTTTTGAAGTAGTCAATCTTAGAAGACCCCTGGAATACGATCTACCCTAGCTTTTGTTAGCTTGGTAGTATTTGATCACTGCTCTGCAGCTACACCAAATTGGCGCCGTTGCCGGGGTCTTCTTTTGATTGTTCGAAAGAAGAATTGGCAATTTATTCTTCTACTTTCCATCTTTCATTTTTGGAAAAAGTTGATGCCAGGAAAACAATTAAAAGGGGCCATATTCTCGCCAAGAATTTGATGTTTTCGGCGAGAATATTGGACCTGGGCAGTTAAAAACATTTTCGAAAACATCGACGAACTTGACTTCAAAAACCCAAAACAAAATAAAAAAAATCAGAAAAATCTCAAATAAACTGGAATTGAACCGATAACACACAAGAAAAATAAAAAACCACGAATTGACACTTTTGGCTCCCCCCGAAACCGAGTCAAACACAAGGTCTGACTCAAAAATTCCAAAATGGACTCTAGCCGTGGGTTGCCTCCCACGAAGTGCTCTAGTTTAATCTCCTTGAGTTGGACGATACCTAGTTGACGATTAAGAGACGTCCCAACTCAGGATTTCCTTTACGCTCGAATCAGAGTCCATGAAGTACAACTTTGTTGTACCTCCGGTCAAGAGGAATTGCTTCCCATTGGCGTGAGTTAATTGAGTTCTTCCGTCCAGAAGGTGGCCAGTAACTTCGAATGGCCCAAATAACTCTTTACATGTGCGTCTTTTTCGGGTGGCTTGGTAGAGGATGGCAGAGCAATTGGTTTCCAAACTACTTGCTTCTTCGCCTTCAACTCCTTCTTTACTTCACCAGGATCTCTAGCTTGTGGTGATTCAATAGTGGGTGCTTTCTCTTTGTCCTTCTTCTTCGGCTTCTGTGCTTGAGCCTCATTTTTTGGGTGGATAGTCTGTTCATCACCTGTCATAACCATCTTGGGAGAAACACTAGAAATTTCATTAGTAATAGAGTTGGCCGAGGCCAACTCCACAGTATCGACCGAGAAACAATGTGCCTCTCCCTTGGGAATGTACTTCATACCGTCCTTGAGGCGGAATGTTACGCTATCATTTCGACCCTTAATGTCAACGAGCCATTCGGGACATTGATTGTCATACAGACTATTGTCATAAACGGTCGGCCTAGGAGGAGGGTAACATCCATCTCTCGGGTATCCATAACAACAAAATCAGCTAGGATAGCGAAAGGACCACAACGGATAGTTACATCTTTTATTAATCCCCTAGGTGCTTTAACAGATCTGTCTGCAAACACCAACTGCATACTACTTGGTTTCAATTCGCCTAGATTCAATTTTTTATATAAGCAAGTAGGCATGAGATTGATAGATGCACCTAAATCAACTAAGCTACGATCAGTTTTAATACCATGAATAATGCATGGTAAGGTAAAAGAACTGAGATCGGTACACTTAGCTGGGGGAGGTATGGGTGGCGTGCGGTCGAGGTCGACAGAGCGCTCCTCCTTAAGGGAGACGGAGGACGCCTCTCCCTTCTTCTTTTTCGCAAGATCCTTCACGACTTTTCCAACCTGTGGTATCATCTCTATGGCATCCATTACTGGTATTTTGATCTCTGTGTTCTTCAAGACCGAATACCACTTCTTGAACTTGGGGTTGAATGTATTTTCCTTCATTGCCCGAGGGAACGGAATCCTGGGCTGATATGGCGCTAGAGGTGGTGCGGGAGTTGATGTTGGAGGCGGGCAATCACCTCTTCGTTGTCTTTATCGTTCTCTTCTTTCGTGATATCCCCAATCTCTGGCATATCAATGGCTATGGCATCAGGAATCATAACCAAGTCAGGAACTATAGGGTCAGCTAGTTGCTTGCTGCTTCTTGTAGAGATGGCATTGACTTGCCCCTTCTTGGGGTTGGGTTTAGTTTGTCTAGGAAATTGACCAATGGGGCGGCCGCTAGCTAGCATGCTTGCAATGTTGTTCACTTGACTCTCTACTTTGTGTCCTTGCGCAATCTGCTCCTGGTTTAAGATAGCTTGAGCTTTGAATTGGTTATCATTATCATCAAGCCTAGAGATGATCTGATTGAGCTTCTTATCCAACTCGCTATCCTTGTTATCTTCCGGCATCGACCCCTGAGGTTGCTGTCCTCCGGTGAATCCAAGAGGGCTTTGATTAGTGTTGTTCAAGTACTGATTCTGACGATTGCCAGGTGATGTACCATAGTTGCCTTGATTCTTGTGAGGCAGTTGATAGACTCCTCCGGATTGATTGCTTGGTTTTTGTTCTTGATACGACCCAGATGGTCGGTTATTCTGATTCTGGTTGGCTCTGGAGTTATAAGGAGGTCGCTCTTGGAAGCTTTATTGTTGTTAAGGTTGCTGGTAGTTACGGTAGCCGATATAACCTTGTTGGTTATTGGAGAAGCCTTGATTGATGAAGTTCAATTCATCCACTGACCAGAAATCTACTTTACCAAAGTTTTGGCAACATCCTCCGTTATGAGCACAAGCTCTACACCATTGGCAATCAACTACAAAGACGGAAGCTGATGGAGTGTTAATAGGCGTGCCAGCCTTCTTCAAATGTTTCTGTACCTCTGCCTTGATCTGCTCTTCGATATTTAGCTTACTCTTGGTTCCTTCAGATTGCCCCTCCCAATTTCTGGACTTGGAGGCACAACTACCAAAGTGGAGGAGAGCAGCTTCTGGTGTGAGAGCGGTACAATCCCCTTCAGCCAAAGAATTGACCCACTTAGCAAATTCTTCATTCATCCCTCGAGCAAAGATCTCAGCTAATTGCCTTTGCTCGAAGCCGTGATGAGGGCAGTTGTAGAGGAGTTCTTGGAATCCATTCCAAGCATCATATAAGCTTACTCCTTCCTTCTGAATGAACCTGGCAATACTGTCCTTGTAAGCTGTAGTTCTTGAAGGAGGAAAGTATTCCTCTACAAAATCTTGAGCAAGCTCATCCCAGTTGGTGTAGTGACAGGGTGGTTTGCTATTAAGCCATCTCTTGGCGGCGCCTCTGTGAGAGAATGGGAAGGCTCGTAAGCACAAGGTGTTCTTATCGAGATTCCCACTCTTGAAAGTCTCGCACATGGCTAGGAAGTCCGCCAAATGTGTGCATGGTTGTCATGCGGCTTCCCTTCAAACTGAACATCCCTAGAGATCATTCCCAAGAAGGGATCTTGATCTCATAGTCAGGAATGACATCATTGTGAGGCACAGCAATGCTAGACCGAACACTAGTTGCGCTCGGCTTATTGTAATCCGCTATAGTACACAGAGCAGGAGGTGGTGGTTGTCGGTCACCCATTCCAGGAGAGGGTGGGGGCGACTCTGATGGAGTGGATAATGCGGAAGAAGAAGAGTCCTCCATCGACTCTTCAATCTTGATGGGAGAAGAGGATGAAGGTGGGATGATTGTCACTTGCTTTGATACTCGCGGTTGCTTAGTATGTGCAGAACTGCTTGGCTTGTCTGAGCTTTTAGTCTTGAGCTGAGAATGAGTGAACGGGCGGTTCATATACCTGGATACAACTTACAAGTCGCCAATTTGATTTTCTTCAGTTCTTCCTTTGCTTTAAGATGAATTCTTCTATCGTCTTCAAATCTTGTTTGTTTGATATGAGTAGCTAAACTCTTATAGCTTAGATTAGATGAACCCTAAGTGACCCAGGTATTTAAAGCAATCACGGATCGGTGGTAATTAGATTTTAATTCAATTAATTTCTTCTTCGTAATTGATTTATTCTTAATTCGTGTTTCTTTTCTAGCTTGATCACCTAAATTAGATTCTTGTTAAAATAATGATAGTTGGCGAACGTCCTCCTTGTTTTAGAACTTCAAATCAATTAATTAATCTATTCAATGGATCATGCCTTTCGTAGGAACCATTTAGGGTTAATCCACTTCTAGAATAACTCATTAAAATCAACCAGGTGCATCAATTAGTTATCCGTTGCAGAAGTGAATGCACAAACGGTTAATTAATCTTGGTAGCTAGTTTGATAGAGCAAACGTTCACGGACTTAGACCTAAGGGTAAGGAGTTATGGTGGTGTCTAAGAGCTGAATGAATTAGGATTGAAAGTTGCTGGTTTTGTGATTGCCAATGCCTGGTAATCTTAGAGGGATTCTGGGTCTACGCTATATCGTCTCTTTAATTGAATAAACCCAATCAATCAATCTATCTTTTAAATTCAATTTCGTTTTCTTTGCCACTATATCCACTATCTCCAAGTTGGAAATGCCACCAAAAGAGTCCTTCGGGACAAGTAGATGTGGCTCAACTCTCATGACTACTTTAGGAGGGGTCGAGAAGCATGTGTCCTTAGTCTCTTGGCACAAGTACTTCATGATCAAGCAAGAAGTTTGAAGAGTACTCTTAGTCTTGGTTGGTGGCACCACAATCATAGGGTGATGTTGTATACTCAAGTGCTCTACTCTAGGTGCAACCTCTTCTTGAAGTGTCTTCAAATCATATCTCACCACCTCTAAAGGATCATCAACTTCAAGCCTCCTTGATTCTTCTACCCGTGCACCATAGTCATTTGGTGTGTGGTGAACCTAAGATCGTTGTTCGGGTTCAAACAAATAACTAACAAAGCTAACAAGCTAGGGTAGATCGTATTCCACGGGTCTTCTATGATTGACTACTCAAATAAACTAGCAAATTACTCAGGTTTAAGCACTTCGTGCGTGGTGTGAGTTCCACGACTTCTAAATCTAAGAAATGCAGAGAAATTAAAAATTGAAACTAAGAACAGAATGGAAATTGGTTGATTAAAACAGAGATGACAGACGAACTTAGACTTTGAATCCCCCTTCAGTCCCAGAGCATTGGCAATCAACAGATCAGCGGATTTCGATTCTCATTCAATCAATTCTAAGACACCACCATAACTCCTTACCCTTAGGTTTAAGACCGGCGAACGTTCGCTCTATCCGTTCTAGCTACCAAGATTAATTAGTCGCCTAGGTACGGTCGCCTCTCGCAACAACTTAACTTAACTAGTGGAATTACTAACGATTTATGAGTTACTCTTGCAGTGGATTAACCCTAACCGATTCCTACGAAAGGCACACTCCAATTATAAGGTTAATTGTTCAATTTGATGTTCTAAAGTAAGGCGAGCGTTCGCTTCTATCCTTAGCTCAACAAGAATCTAATCTAGGTGATCAATCCAGACAAGAAACATGAACAATGAAGAACAAACCAAACATGAAAGAGAAACTGATTGAACTTCGAATATAATCACCGCCGATCTGTGACCGCTTTAAAGCCCTGGGTCACTTAGGGTTCATCTAGTCTAAGCTCTAAGAGTTTAGCTACGCATATTCAATACAAAAGAATCAAAGACAATGAAAGAGTTCATCATACAAAGGAAGAACATAAAAGAATCTGAAAAACCTAATTAAGACGACTCCGACAGAACTTCGATCTTCCGGTAGACTGCAATCCTAGCTCCGAGTCTTCGAGATGGAAGGGATGGCGTCACGATCTCCTTCCGGCTCTTCGAACTCTAACTCTTTGCTCTAGAACTTGAGAGAATTCTGAAGTTTGGTAATTATTATTATTATGAGGTATATCTGATTTTGGGCCGCCGGTGAAGTATTTATACTTAACCCTAATTCAGCCGGATTTTGCCTGATATTTTCGCCGAAAATATTGAAGAATTTTTCGGTGAAAATTCCTTTGTAAATGGATGGTCTGCCGGCTGCTTTCTCTGTGATTTTCGGTCCAATAGTTTTCGGTCGAAAACTTAGGGTTTTTGCCGAAAACTTCCTTCAGTCGGCATCAGTGATTTTGTGCATGTATTTTTGCCGAAAATACTAGGGTATATTCGGCGAAAATTCCTTTGTAAACCGGGCAGGAATTGTTTCAACTTGATTGGCTCCTTGGATTGATTCCGGTGCAATTCCTTGAGGTTCCAACGCCTTAGACACGTCCTTGGCTACTTTATTTGACGACAAAAACCATTGCTAACATAAAAACACTAGAAAACCATCAAATAGACCCGAAACGGGCCAAGGTAACACAAATGGCACGAGATAGGGCAATCGATTGAATATTCGTTATTCTACCCTAAAAACCATGTCTTAAGCAAGGAAATGTCGCTTAAATGAGGCTGATAATCACGTCAAATCGAGTGTCATCAAAATACCCCACACTTAAGCTTTTGCTTGTCCTTAAGCAAACTGAATAGAAACGCTCATGTTCACAAATGATAAGATCGATTAAATTGGAGTTCAATCAAACACAATGAATTATTAGACAGATAGATCCTAGAACAAGAAACCTAGCATGCATACAGATCAGCCAAACTACCTGGTCTCACTAATAAACTGCACATGACAAGTAGTAGTAACCAATTATGCACGAATTTGACCTGACCGACCAGACTCCTCACACAAGATATATTTAGTAAATGGGGAACTCTCACTCTCTGTGGTTAAGGACGTGTTTCTGCTCTCAATTATTTTCTGTTACTGAATTCTGTCATAAGTTTGCAATTCAACCACATCTCCACCACTGTGACAACACGAGTATCCAGTCAAGAAGGACTTCCTTGCTAGGACCGTAATGAATTCTACACTACTTTGGTTTATGATGTGATGGATGATGGGAATGTATGATGATGGCTTTGTACGGTGTAGCTTTCGACTAACTTCCCTCGAATCTAATCTGTGGCTTCCTACCGTCTAACCAGACACGGGTGGAATAATGAACGCTCGTCCTATGATACCCTCAAGCAACCTAACACTTTACATTTTTCTTTACACAATTTTTTTTCTTTCTGACTTTTCTTTTGACTTCGTTCTTCCATTCGTAGGGAGAAGAACGTTTTATTGAAATAAAAACTTTAAACCTTTTTGGCTTTTCTGATTTTTTTTCTTTTTCTATTTTTTTTCTTTTGTGCTGATTTTTCTTTTAGTTGCTAGAGGGGTTTACACGTCTGGACATAATAGCTAAGACCACCTGTTTAATGGCTATAGGCAGGTTACCACAAACCGACTTTCGGTAGGCTAATCTAGAGCTACAACCACAGGGGATCAACGGGGAATGAAAGAATGGGGAATGGCTGTAATGTATATCGAACCGAAAGAACGGGCCAAGCTCAAGGGTCTACACCTAATGGATTTTACGTTAGGTAGGCTATCTGGCTTAGTAGCTGAATATAGGTGCCCCTATCATTCTAGAACTCGTGTCATCGTGTGGTCTCGAGTAGGTCTCATGCAAAATTCTAACTCATTCAAGCAAACAGAAAACCACTCAAAAAGAATTAAAATTCAAGTTACGTGCAATGATCAAAAGCTCACAGTTGGTTGCTAGTCGGATGTCGGTCATTTTCATGCAATCAAGGCTACAAACTACAAGTGTGATTTTAAATTCTGTTCTGACCAGCAATTTAGCATCAAAGTATACAAGTTGGTTCTCAAGTTCTAGGTTAAGCAGTCTAAGCATCATTATGAAAGTTTGAACAACAACTTAACATCAAAAATCAAGAACTGAGCCATTCTAATGCTAGAGAGAACTGGAATGGAATCACAAGGCACAAGAAAAAACAATCAAGGCAATCAAGTTCATGCAAGGTTCTCTAGCATCCTACCCACACTTAAATCGGACTGTAGTCCTCACAGGACTAATTCTAGAGTTCAGAGTGAAGTAGAAGAACCTGGACCGAGATGGTTGGTGTAGCGGATGAGCACGGGTCCTCGGAGCGGAGGGAATCTACCGAAGCGAAGCAAAGGGAATCTCCCTACTGCCTACAAAACTCAAACAAATGAAACATAAAAAGGAAACCGGGACAAGTGCCCCGGATCCACACAGAAAAAAGTTGGATTGAAATCCGAAAAGAATAAATAAAAAGAAGGGACAAGAAAGAGGATACAACCCAGTCACTGCTGGTCAGGCGCGCCGGGAGGTGGAAAGTGGAGGAAATTGCCGAGCTGACGTTGCCACTCCATCTGTGCCTCATACCGCCTATCAGCGCGGTGCATATGCTGCTGCATAATAGTCCATCTCGCCTCTTGAGTGGCATTGTCGGTGATGCGCCACTCCTGCAGTCGCTCATACAGCTCACCAATGTCCGCGGGGTGCGGTCGGTGCTGAGGGTGAGGCGCCTGGTATGGATCTGGAATGTGCAGCGGCGACTGGTGTGCATACCCTGCTTGATGATGTGGCGAGGGTATATGGTCATAAAACTCTGGCTGCAGCTGGGGCTGCTGCTCAGAATCATCATCTTCTTCCTCCGACTCGTCCTCGTCTTCGAGAGGAGGATCCGCTGCTACCAGGGGGCTGATGTCCAGATCGAGGTTGTACTCGACCGCCAAATCGCCTCCAACGTTGCGTACTCTGCGGCGTGGGATGTTCGGGCCATATTCTTGGGTGAGGCCGAAGGAGACGATGAGTCGGCCCACAAAGTTGCCTCCCAGGAGTGAGCGGGGGCGACCTGATCTCTGAGTCTTCTTGCGGAGTAGGCGAGCAAGCACCCATCCGGGATGAAGGGGATATCTCTCCCGGATGGCGCAAGAAGAAGAAGCTCGTCCTTGCTGATATGGTGGCGGTCCTTCTCTGGAGCATATAATAGCGATCTACGCCAAACCATATGAATGTATTTGAAGAAAGGGCGAGAGAGCGACTTAACTGAGTTATGGTCCCCGAGGCGATCGCCAGGCACTCCAGTCATGTGGCTCCATAGCGCATGGTACTCCTCTCCGTCGTCATCGTTGTCCTCCCAGCCGAAGTGATGACCGTGGTAATGCTCGTAGGGGATGCCCAGATGAGTAGCAAACTCATCATATGTGAGTTCCCTGTGAACCCCGCCTAGGTAGAAGTTAACAACCTTCCTGTGCTGCCTCCTCTTGTGCTCGTCCAACTCGAATGTCCCCAAAACTCCTGGAGAGCGATGTCTGGGAAGTCGGCGGCGAGTGTGGTCAGCTCCAGCAGGTCGGCAGGGGTCAGTGCATCGAGCACATTCCGGTACCAGTCATCATCGTGCTCTGAGAGTGACGTCATGGAAAGAGGGCGAACATCAGCTCCAGGGGTGTTCTCAAATCGCTGGTAGCGTGCAAAGTAGTGCGGGGGAAGGCGAGCAACGGTGCGGTGGTACCATGGTCAGGGAATGCTGGTGGAGGGCCCTGAACGGCGGGTGTGACGGGAGCGGTAACTCGGGAGCTCGAGGCGCCATCAAGTCGTGCCTTGGTCCTGCGCTCATAAGTGGTGTTCCTAAACAAGAAAACAAACCAGATTAGTCAAACTAAAACCCTACCCCACACTTAGTCGAAAAACTCAATTTCACAAAGAAATGAGGAAAACCGAGTGGGGGTAAGCAAAGCAGATTAACCGGAATCACGAACAATAAAATACATGCTTAGGAATAGCCAGAATGGAATTAGCACAGTTAGAGTTCAGAAGTCAAACCAACATTCAAAAAGTCAACATCATAGCACATTGAACCCTAATCATAGCAAGACTATCACAAATCGGAGAATGACGGTATAATATGATCTCACATGGCAAACACAATAATCTGAACGAGAATGAGCACATAGGGCAGCCAAATGATCAAAAAAGTTCATGGTCAAACCGACATTTCTCAAAAGTCAACCTCATAAGGAATAGGACTTAGGCATAGCAACACATGATCAAACGATATAAAAATTAAGCACGATACTCCCTAAGCATGCTAGAACAGTTCAACAAGTTCAGCTAACCTAGTTCACACGAAATTAGTCAGCACGCAAAATGAGGCAAACCGAAAAGTCAACCGAAAGTCAACCCTAACGAAATTCAGCATTCAATATGTCAAAAGATTCGCAATGAAAAGTTCTACAACTTACCTTGAAGCCATGGATGCTAAAAGTGAACTGATTGGGAGGAATCGGTGAAAAATCGCAAGTTTTAGGGTTTGGGTGAACTAGAGCTGTAGAGCTCCGATTTGGCTGTTCTAGGGCTTAAAATGATCGGAAATAGGAGGGGAAGGGAGTGGCGGCGGTCGGCGATGGCGATGGCTTGGTCGGCGGCGGCGAGGGTAAGGTGGCGGCGAGGGTAAGGTGGCGGCGGTCGGGTTTAAGTTAAACAGGGGAGGGTTTTGTTCTTAAAATCGAAAATGAAAAGAGGAAAGAGAGGGCTGAAACCGGATTTTTAAAGTGAATAGTTGGTTGATTTTCAAAGACATTTTCGGCGAAAATAAGTGCAAGTTTTCGGCGAAAATGTTAGTTAAAATAGTACTGCCGGTTTTCTAAGATATTTTTGCCGAAAACATTAATACATTTTCGCCGAAAATGTGAAACATGAACGTTTGGAAAACTCAGTGGGATTTCAAAGAGAATTTTCGCCGAAAATATTGGTTATTTTCGCCAAAAATATTGAACTCTACGATTGAAAATATTTTCGCAATCCCGACAAACTTCAGAAAATTACAGTTAAATACACAAAAATCGGAAAGACCTCAAACGACTTGAAACTGACACTATGACACACATACTACACACGAAAAATATGAAATCAAACAAACTTACACTTTTGGCTCCCCCAAACCGACTCTAAAACACTAAGGTTGACACAAATCAAAAACTGACTCCAGCCGTGGGTTGCCTCCCACGAAGCGCTCTTTTATTAACGTCCTTGAGCTGGACGATACCTGGACGGTATTAGGAGACATCCCAACTCAGATTCTCCTTAATGCTAGCATCGGAGTTCATAAAGTAGAGCTTCGGGGCTTCTCCGGTGAGCATGAATTTCTTCCCGTTCGCGTGTAAGAGCTTGGTACGTCCGTCGGGAAGGTGGTCAGTGATTGTGAAGGGTCCGAACAGTTCTGTCAAGGGATCATCTTCCACAAGGAAGACAGTGGACGGAATGAGAACGATCGGCTCCTTCTTTTCTTTAACCTCCGGCTTGGTATCACCAGGATCGGTGATCGTCAGTATTTCCTTAGGAGATGCTTTTGGCTTCTCCTTCCATACTTGTTCCGGCGCCGGTAGCTTGGAACGAATTGGTGGTGCAGCTGCCTCGGTGGAAAGTGGCGGCACAACTGGTCTCCAGACCATGTGAGTCTTCATCTTCTTGTTCTTTCCCCGAGGTCTGCTAGGTTTTATGCTTGGTGGCGTAGAAGAGGCTTTCAGTTCCTTCTTCTTTGACGGCTTTTGAGGAGTGGATTTCGGTTCCTACTTGGTAATCTGTCCAGCACCTGTAATGGCAATTGATCTAGGCACACTAGAAGAGACATCAATAACGGAGTTGACCGGACTCAAGTCCACAGTTTCAACAGCTAAACAATGAAATTCTTCATTCTTAGGATTATATTTCATTCCGTCTTTAAGGCGGAACGTGACTGTTTCTTTACCAACTCTCAAAGTTAAAGAACCATTTGGAACGTTAATTTGCATTCCAGTAGTAGCCATGAAAGGTCGTCCTATGAAAATGGTAGAATCATCCTTACTAGTGTCAATGATAACAAAGTCAGCTAAGAACGTGAAAGAACCACATTTAGTAACAACGTCTTTGATTTCTCCCCTAGGAGTTTTAAGTGATCTATCAGCAAAGATAAGTTGCATACTAGGCAGTTCAAGTTCTCCTAGGTTCAATTTTTCATATAGACTCATAGGCATAACATTAACAGACGCGCCAAGATCAACCAAACAACGTTCTATCTCAACATCATTAATGACAAGAGGTAGAGTGAAAAAACCAGGATCAGAGCACTTAGCTGGGTATGGAGAGGACGGTTTCTTGATACGAGCATCAGGATATCCTTCTTTATTCCCCTTCATGCCAGTCTCCATCCTTGCATTCGACAGCAATGCTCTTGGAAAAGGAGGCTTCACGACGTACGGTGCAAGAGGAGGATCTTCCTCCTTAGGCGCCACTTGTAATGCTTCCGTCTTCTCTTGAGTTTCAGCGATCCTGCGTAAAACAGCACAAACATCAGCAGATAAGCTTGTAAATTTTCGAGCGGTTACCATCTTGGCTTGCTCCTTTCTCGGTTCGGCTCTGTCTGGCTTGGAAGTTGGCCAAATGGTCGACCAGATGCTAGCATGTTCGTGATGTTGTTCACAGCCTGCTCAATTCTTTTTCTGGCTGCTATCTGTTCTTGATTGAGAAGAGCTTGAGCTTTAAACTGACTGTCATGATCATCGAGTCTGGTGATGATCTGACTAAGCTTCTTGTCCAGGTCACTGACGTTGTTTTCCTTCTGGTACTGCTGCCGTATTACGGTGCGGCGGCTGGTAGACACCTGTTGGCAGATTGTTAGGCTTCTGATCCTGAGCTGGACCAGCCGGGCGGTTATTCTGGTTCTGGTTATGGTTGGCACCAGCATTGTAGGAAGGTCTTTCTTGATAATTCCCTTGCTGCCTGAAGTTGCGGTAGCCAGCATAACCATTCTGATTATTAACGAAGCCTTGTTGAATGAAATTTACCTCTTCTGTGGACCAGACTTCTGTCTTACCAAAATTCTTGCATCGGCCTCCGTTATGTGCGCAAGCTCCACACCACTCGCAATCGGCAACATAGACAAAAGCTGTCGGCGGTTTGACTGGTGTGGTAGACTTCTTAAAATGCTTCTCTACTTCTGCCTTGATAGCTGCTTCAAGGTCGAGCTTGCTCCTTGATCCTTCAGATTGTCGTTCCCAGTTCCTTGACTTAGAAGCACAGTTTGTGAAGTGAAGAAGAGCAGCTTCAGGTGTGAGTGTAGTGCAATCCCCTTCAGCTAGAGAATTGACCCACTTGGCAGATTCTTCTCGAAGACCTCGAGCAAAGATTTCAGCTAACTGCCTCTGCTCGAATCCATGATGAGGACAGTTGTAGAGAAGTTCTTGGAATCGATTCCAAGTATCATATAAGCTTTCTCCTTCTTTCTGGGAGAATCTGGCGATGCTGTCCTTGATGGCTGTTATTCTGGCCGGAGGGAAGTATTCTTCAACGAAGTCCTAAGCCATAGTATCCCAATTAGTGTAATATCCAAGTGGTTTGCCAGTAAGCCACCTCTTAGCAGTGCCTTTCAGAGAGAACGAGAAAGCTCTCAAACAAATAGTATTCTTGTCGAGGTTTCCGTTCTTGAAAGTGCTGCAGAGATCAAGGAAATCCGCAAGATGAGTGCATGGATTGTCTAGGGGCCTGCCTTCGAACTATAGATCCCTAAAGATCATAGTCAAGAATGGAATCTTGCTCTCATAGTCAGGATCTCCTTCAATGCGCGGTACGGCAATGGCAGATCGAACGCTAGTCGCGCTCGGCTTGTTGTAATCAGCTAGACTTTTCTGTGCAGGCGGAGGTGGTGGATTTCCGCCTGGTGGTGGTGGTTGTGGTAATTGATCAGTCATGGTAGGAGATGGAGGAGGTGAAAGTGACTCGGTGTATGAAACGGATGTAGGTGACTGTAAAGGTGAAGATGAAGGACTCTCCTTCAGTTCCTCAATCTTAATCGGAGTGACGGGGGGAGGTGGATTTGTTCTGCTTCTCCTTGGAATCTGTGATTGTCGAGGTGGAGCAGAACTGCTTGGTCTCTCTATACTCTTAGCCTTGTCGGTTTGAGAGCGAGTCCAAGGGCGGCGATGCATACACCTGTGACAAACCTACAAATAACAAAAACAAACAAAAACCAGTGTAGATCGTATAAATTGCCAGTTCTTCTTTCAAACAATCAAAAGAAGTCCCCGACAACAGCGCCAATTTGGTAAACCTAAGATCGTTGTTCGAGTTCAAACAAATAACTAACAAAGCTAACAAGCTAGGGTAGATCGTATTCCACGGGTCTTCTATGATTGACAACTCAAAGAAACTAGCAAATTACTCAGGTTTAAGCACTTCGTGCGTGGTGTGAGTTCCACGACTTATAAATCTAAGAAATGCAGAGAAATTAAAAATTGAAACTAAGAACAGAATGGAAATTGGTTGATTAAAACAGAGATGACAGACGAACTTAGACTTTGAATCCCCCTTCATTCCCCAGAGCATTGGCAATCAACAGATCAGCGGATTTCGATTCTCATTCAATCAATTCTAAGACACCACCATAACTCCTTACCCTTAGGTTTAAGACCGGCGAACGTTCTCTCTATCCGTTCTAGCTACCAAGATTAATTAGTCGCACGGGTACGGTCACCTCTCGCAACGACTTAACTTAACTGGTGGAATAACTAACGATTTATGAGTTACTCTTGCAGTGGATTAACCCTAACCGGTTCCTACAAAAGGCACGCTCCAATTATAAGGTTAATTGTTCAATTTGATGTTCTAAAGTAAGGCGAGCGTTCGCTTCTATCCTTAGCTCAACAAGAATCTAATCTAGGTGATCAATCCAGACAAGAAACATGAACAATGAAGAACAAACCAAACATGAAAGAGAAACTAATTGAACTTCGAATATAATCATCGCCGATCCGTGACCGCTTTAAAGCCCTGGGTCACTTAGGGTTCATCTAGTCTAAGCTCTAAGAGTTTAGCTACGCATATTCATCACAAAAGAATCAAAGACAATGAAAGAGTTCATCATACAAAGGAAGAACTGAAAAGAATCTGAAAAACCTAATTAAGACGACTCCAGCAGAACTTCGATCTTCCGGTAGACTGCAATCCTAGCTCCGAGTCTTCGAGATGGAAGGGATGGCGTCACGATCTCCTTCCGGCTCTTCGAACTCTAACTCTTTGCTCCAGAACTTGAGAGAATTCTGAAGTTTGGTAATTATTATTATTATGAGGTATATCTGATTTTGGGCCGCCGGTTAAGTATTTATACTTAACCCTAATTTAGCCGGATTTTGCCTGATATTTTCGCCGAAAATATTGAAGAATTTTCGGCGAAAATTCCTTTGTAAATGGATGGTCCGCCGACTGCTTTCTCCTGTGATTTTCGGTCCAATAGTTTTCGGTCGAAAACTTAGGGTTTTCGCCGAAAACTTCCTTCAGTCGGCATCAGTGATTTTGTGCATTTATTTTCGCCAAAAATACAAGGGTATTTTCGGCAAAAATTCCTTTGTAAACCGGGCAGGAATTGTTTCGACTTGATTGGCTCCTTGGATTGATTCCAGTGCAATTCCTCAAGGTTCCAACGCCTTAGACACGTCCTTGGCTACTTTATTTGATGGCAAAAACCTGTGCTAACATAAAAACACTAGAAAACCATCAAATAGACCCGAAACGGGCCAAGGTAACACAAATGGCACGAGATAGGGCAATCGATGTGAACCGCCGCAACCGTGGGCAAACGATCCTAACCACCACAAGCTGATCTTCCAGGCAACGAGTGGAACCTATGGCACCAGGATGGATTCAGACTTTGACCCACTAGCTATAAAGAGCTATGAACCAGAAGTATCAAGTCAAAGGCGCCCCACCTGAATAACACAAGGAAGAGAGGTGGCCATGTCACAAGATTCAGGGTTACCCTCCTATTCATCCTTCATAGGATAATCCTTCATTGGGATCATCCTCTTGCAACCATAATTGACAACAACAGAATACAATAACAGAAATATAAACCAATTTATTCTATCTCTCCTTTCTAACTCTAAACCATTAATCATCATTTCTCATTATTAGTCCAAAGCACATAACAACACAACAACACAAAACCAATCAACAATCACAAACAACATTTCCCCCAATTTTATAGTCTTCAGTTTTATGTAAAATCCCTAATTTCATCTAAGTCGAATTGCAACTCATCACATTACTTATCTTGTCCTATCAACACTAATCCCTCACCTGAAAAAGAAGACGAGGCTCTCAAGTCTTCCAATCCCAACATAGAAAGTGGTTCCCCTCTAAAAAATTTGTGGCTCTTTCTTTTCTGATCAGCAACACTCAGCAACAGCCAACCAAAAAGAAGACTAGTGATCTCGTGTCCTTGTCACCAGGAATCCGTAGGAAGAAACAGTGACTTAATCCGACTTTTGTAGCTCCCAGAATCAAGGTTTCAAGTTTGGGGGGTTTTTGATACGTCAATGGGGTTTTTGGGGGGAGAGATAGATGACAATGATGAAGAAACCCGTTAAAATCCTAGTTTTAATCACCTAGGGGCTGATAGACAGTGTGTATTAGAGATACACGACGTGTATTAGAGATACACGACGTGTATCATGATACACAGCCATGTATCATCACTACACAACCGTGTAGTGTCCCTGATGACACTCAATTTGACATGATTATCAGCCTCATTTGAGCAACATTTCTTGTCTTAGACATGGTTTCTAGGGCAGAATAGCGAATATTCACTCAACTGCTCTATCTCGTGCCTTTTGTGTTACTTTTGGCCCGTTTTGGGTCTATTTGATGGTTTTCTAGTGTTTTCATGATAGCACAGGTTTTTGCCATCAAATAATGTAACCAGGGACGTGTCTAAGGCATTGAAACCTCAAGAAACCGCACCAGAATCGATCCAAGAGTCAATCAAGTCAACACAAATCCTGCCCTAACATACAAAGAAGTTTTCGGCGAAAAGACCTGAAGTTTTCGCCAAAAACTCAAGAAGAAATTGTTAGAGCTTACAAGAAGAAGTTTTTGGCGAACACCCAAAGTTCTCGCCGAAAACTCTAGGTGAATTTGGAATAGAAGAAACAGCCGAAGCAAGCAGAGTATTTAAAGGAAGTTTTCGCCGAAAACTTCCCAAGTTTTCGGTGAAAACTTAGCTAATTTCCAGCCAAAACGCGGACAGCTATAAAGAGGAAATCGCCGGCTGGAAATTACATACTTACTTTTTGGACGAAAATTCCAAGACTTAGACGAGAGAGAGAAAGAGTGAAGAGAGTTGAGGAGCTAGGGAAGGATCGTGACGCCATCCTTCCATCTCGGAGAACCAGTGCTAGGAGTTAAAGGTCCAGCAGATCGAAGCTTCACAGGATTCGTCGAAATTAGGTTTTACAGTTCTTCTCTGTCTTTCCTACCTGATATGTATTCCTTGTTCGTCTTTGATTCTCCTGTTTTGAATATGAATAGCTAAACTCGTAGAGCTTAGATTAGATGAACCCTAAGTGACGCATGGCTTTAAAGCGGTCAAGGATCGGCGGTGATTAGATTCGAAGTTCATTCAGTTTCTCCTTCATATTTGATTTGTTCTTCGTTCTCTGTGTTCTTGTCTGGTTTTGCCACCTAGATTAGATTCTTGTTAAGTTGAGGATAGTAGCGAATGTTCGCCTCACTTTAAAAAACCAAATCAACAATTAACCTATTCATTGGAGTATGCCTTTCGTAGGAACCAGTTAGGGTTAATCCACTACAAGAGTAACTCATACATCGTTAGTAATTGCACCAGTTAGTTTTGTCATCGCAAGAAGCGACCATACTCGGGCGACTAATTAATCTTGTGATGTGAACCGCTGCAACCGTGGGCAGACGACCCTTGAACACCGCAAGTTGAGACCGTGCAATGAGGTAGAACCGTCGGGAACCGGGGGCGGATGAGGACTTTGACCCGTCAGCTATATAACAGCTGGGAACCAGAAGTATCAATTCGTAGACGCCACGCCAAGAGATGGATACTCTTGATGATAAGTCGAGCCTTCAGTATCGCAACATGCAGTACAATAAGGGATTCAAGAACAAAGTTCTATCAAAGGGGGTTGTTTATTTCATAAAAAGTCTTCGTTACAATGGGTGGCCGACGACCTCTATATATAGGTGAGGGAACAAGCTCTCCTCTCTAAACAATACTTCCTAAATAATAATAAAATAAAGAGTCCTACTTCGAAAAAGAATCCTAAAACCCCTAAATAATCCTACTAAAAAGGAATAAAACATAAAATAATAGTTGTAGTCTTTAAAGCAGAATAAAAGACCTAAATTAGGTCAAAAACCCTAATCTGGCCGAATTTGGCTGCTTGGGCTGGTCGGGTGTGGCGGCGGCCCGGTGGGCTTGTCCGGGCGGGCGCCGGGCCTGATACGGGTGGCGGTTGCGGGGCTTGGTGCGCCGGGCTGGTCCAGGTCCAAAGGCTTGCCCAAAAGACTTGTTCTTCGTGGCCGACTCCATAGAATTCCTCTGATCGGTCCGGCTGCCGGTTTAGGGTTTGGGGCTGTTCTCTTCTTGGGCCTTCTCTATTTCCGCTCGGGCCTTCTTCTTTAAGCTTCAGGTAGGCCTCCAAGTAGCTCCAGATGTAGCTCTCCGGGGGTTGGGTTGGTCTAAGTGTCACGCCTCGGGGCCAAGGACTCCAATTCTCCTCATGGCTCGGCTCAGGGTCATTCCTTGGAAGCTCTCCTCTCCAGGCCAAGTATTCTCAGGCTCTTTTTCTCCTATAGTCCAGAAATGCTTCCAGACGGTCACTCAAAGGGCCGACTTCTTCTTCAGGGCTTCTGAGGTCAGGCTAGGAGCAGGTTGAGGTTGTTCTTCCTTGCTAGGGCTTATATCCTTGGCCAGCAGCATGGCCCGGAATATCATTCCATCTCGTGGAATCTTTCTACTTGCAAGGGAAGGACTTAGTCGATATTTCAGGGCGTACCTTGGTTTTAGGGCTTGAAGATGGCCTGCCCTAGGCTCTATATGCCTCTTGTTAGGTCCTAGGGTCTTATCTCGGCCAGGTGACGCTGGTGGGGTGTAGGAATACCGATTGGCTTCAGGGCAGCATTGTGGGATCATATCAGTACTAGGGCAGCTGGGCCGGGTGATGTGAACCGCTGCAACCGTGGGCAGACGACCCTTGAACACTGCAAGTTGATGATCGTGCAACGAGGTAGAAACCGTCGGGAACCGGGGATGGAAGAGGACTTTAACCCGCTAGCTACAAACGAGCTAGGAACCAGAAGTATCAAGTCGAAGGCGCCACTTCAAGGGGAGGATACCCTATACGATAAGCCGGTCTCAACGACAGTCAATTCCATGAAAGTTGAGAAGAGAATAGCAATTCCATGCTAAGAGAAAAACCGAAGTTTAAGAGTTTATTAATTTCAAGGTGTGCCTTACAAGAGAGGCGAAGGCCTCTATTTATAGGAGGGAACAAGCTCTCCTCCCTATTAGCTACTTCCTAAATAAGAATAAAATATAGAAATAATAAAAGAGTCTTAATTAGAATACTAACGAAGACTTAAACTAATCCTAATCTAGACTAAAAAGAAGGTAAATTCGGACTCCAATCCCACAAGGAATAAGAATCCTATTTAGGGAAGAACTCCTAACTTGGGAGCCAAGTTTCCCTAAAAACAGCCTAAACGGGTTCTGGAAATATTAGCTAAATAAATACTAATCAAATTCGTAAAATTCTGATCTTTTGCAGATCACTAGTAGACTCCATGGGCTACAACTTTCATGTTGGACATCAGCCCAAATTATGTCTCCAAGTATCCCATATTCGTCACTCTTTGTCGGGCTACGAATCTGGCCAGAAATCCAGCTTTGCTTAGTACTAGTCCAGCTTTGGTCTGTGGCTGCTCGGTCATGGGCTGACCTCTTGGATATTCTCCAAGGATGGGCTCTCCTTCTTCTCCTCTTGGATCAGGCTCAGGTGGTGGCCTGATCACAGCTCCTGGAATGTGCTTCCTCGGATCATCATCCGAGCCGTGCTCTTTAGGGCTCCATCCATGCTCTACTAGGACTTGTCCTAGCTCTATCTCCCTTGATTAGCCTCCGAATTGAGCTCCGTTTGTTGGATAGTAATCCTGGGGCAATAATAATTCCAGTGGCTTTGGAAAATCACAAAAGGCACGGGTCAATTGTTCGCTGTGCCAAAAGTGCTCCTCTGACGGGCGCTGGCAGGGGCCCTGTGCTTGTGGTAGGCTTTAGCTTGGGGCCTTCTTCGAATCTGTCCAGGCTTTTTGAGTTCTGATCCGAGCCTTCTTCCAAGAGTAGTGTAGGGATATCTTCAGGCAGGTATTTGCTCCGGGATCCCGTGGGGGTTGGCATCGGGCCTAGGCTAGGTGCTAGGCTTGGCCCGGGGTCCGGGTCAGGGCTCGGCATCAGCATCAGCTCCTGGAGGGTCATTAGTCTGACTCTGGCTGGCGTAGGAGCTGGCCTTGGGGCCTGGCTGAGGATCAGCATCCTCCCAGGTGCATCTTCTGGCTCCGGGGCTTAGGCTCTTCTAGGCTCTGGGGGTGGTGCTGGTGTAGGCCTGGGGCCGGTGTACTCTCGGCCCGCATCAGTTCTGGGGCCGGATCGGCATCATTCGTGTCCAAGCCGAGCTTGGTGGCCAGGATCACATCATCCCCCTCTTCTTGAAGAGGATTCGTCCTCGAATCCTTGCCTGATAATCCTTTAGAATTAATAAAATAATCACAGGGGAGTATAGGACTTGACCTCGTGCTTTATCGGGGCTCCGTGGGGTTTCGGGTCGTACCGGGGCTGGTACGGGTGCTCTAGGCTCGAGCCTGAGGACTTTGGGCCATACCGGGGCTGGTATGGGGGCTCCGGGCTCGGGCGCCTGTGGGTACCGGGGCTGGTACCTGAGCTCGTGCTGGGGCTCGGGTGATGTCGAGCCGGGGGTGGACAGGGCGGCGCCGAGATCATGGGGTCTGTCGGGTGGCCAGGGGTGGACAGGGCTGCGTCGGGGTCATGGGGCCCGTCGGGTGCTGGGGCTGGGCGCTCGGGCGCCGGTCTTGATGCTAAGATGATAAGCCGGTCTAAATGACAGTCAATTCCATGAAAGTCGAGAAGAGAATAGCAATTCCATGCTAAGAGAAAAACCGAAGTTTAAGAGTTTATTAATTTCATGGTGTGTCTTACAAGAGAGGCGAAGGCCTCTATTTATAGGTGAGGGAACAAGCTCTCCTCCCTATTAGCTACTTCCTAAATAAGAATAAAATAAAGAAATAATAAAAGAGTCCTGGTGAACCTAAGATCATTGTGCGGGTTCAAACAAATAACTAACAAAGTTAACAAGCTAGGGTAGATCGTATTCCACGGGCCTTCTAATGATTGACTACTCAAATAAGCTAGCAAATTACTCAGGTTTAAGCACTTCGTGCGTGGTGTGAGTTCCACGACTTCTAATTCTATGAAATGCAGAAAAATTAAAAATTGAAACTAAGAACAGAATGGAAATTGGTTGATTAATTAAAACAGAGATGACAGACGAACTTAGACTTTGAATCCCCCTTCGTTCCCCAGAGCGTAGGCAATAAACAGATCAGCGGATTTCAATTCTCATTCAATCAGTTATAAGACACCACCATAACTCCTTACCCTTAGGGTTAAGACCGGCGAACGTTCGCTCTATCCGTTCTAGCTACCAAGATTAATTAGTCGCCCGGGTACGGTCGCCTCTCGCAACGACTTAACTTAACTGGTGGAATTACTAACGATTTATGAGTTACTCTTGTAGTGGATTAACCCTAACCGGTTCCTACGAAAGGCACGCTCCAATTATAAGGTTAATTGTTCAATTTGATGTTTTAAAGTAAGGCGAGCGTTCGCTTCTATCCTTAGCTTAACAAGAATCTAATCTAGGTGATCAATCCAGACAAGAAACATGAACAATGAAGAATAAATCAAACATGAAAGAGAAACTGATTGAACTTCGAATCTAATCACCGCCGATCCGTGACCGCTTTAAAGCCCTGGGTCACTTAGGGTTCATCTAGTCTAAGCTCTAAGAGTTTAGCTACTAATGTTTATCACAAAAGAATCAAAGATAAAGAAAGAGTTCATCATCTAGAGGAAGAACAGAAAAGAATATGAAAAACCTAATTAAGACGACTCTGGCAGACTTCGATCTTCGGTAAACTGCAATCCTAGCTCCGAGTCTTCGAGATGGAAGGGATGGCGTCACGATCTCTTTCCGGCTCTTTGGACTCTAAACTCTCTGCTCCAGAACTTCAGAGAATTCTGAAGTTCGGTATTAGTTGGTAATTATGTTGGGTATTGATCTCCCCATAATTTGGGCCGCCGGTTAAGTATTTATACTTAACCCTGAACCGCCGGATTTAGCCTAATATTTTTGCCGAAAATATTGAAGGATTTTCGCCGAAAATCTTAGTGTAAATGGATGGTCCGCCGGCTGCTTTTCTTCTGTGATTTTGGATCAATTGTTCTCGGCGAAAACTTAAGGTTTTCGCCGAAAACTACCTTTGATGAGCATCAGTCGATTTGTGCTAGGATTTTCGCCAAAAACACTAAGGTATTTTCAGCGAAAACTTTAGTGTAAACCGGGGCAGACTTTGGTTCGACTCGATTGACTCCTTGGATCGATTCCGGTGCGATTACTCGAGGTTCCAACGCCTTAGACACGTACTTGGCTAATTTATTTGACGGCAAAAACCTGTTCTAACATAAAAACACTAGTAAACCATCAAATAGACCCAAAACGGGCCAAGGTAACACAAATGGCACGAGATAGGGCAATTGATTGAATATTCATTATTCTACCCTAAAAACCATGTCTTAAGCAAGGAAATGTCGCTTAAATGAGGCTGATAATCACGTCAAATTGAGTGTCATCAAAATACCCCACACTTAAGCTTTTGCTTGTCCTCAAGCAAACCGAATAGAAACGCTCATGTCCACAAATGATAAGATCGATTAAATTGGAGTTCAATCAAACACAATGAATTATTAGACCGATAGATCCTAGAACAAGAAACCTAACATGCATACTGATTAGGCAAATTACCTGGTCTCACTAATAAACTGCACACGACAAGTAGTAGCAACCAATTATGCACGAATTTGACCTGACCGACCAGACTCCTCACACAGGAAATATTTAGTAAATGTGGAACTCTCACTCTCTGTGTTTAAGGACGTGTTTCTGCTCTCAATCATTTTCTGTTACTGAATTCTGTCATAAGTTTCCAATTCAACCACATCTCCACCACTGTGACAACACGAGTAACCAGTCAAGAAGGACTTCCCTGCTAGGACTTTAATGAATTCTACACTACTTGGGTTTATGATGCGATGGATGATGGGAATGTATGATGATGGCTTTGTGCGGTGTAGCTTTCGACTAACTTCCCTCGAATCTAATCTGCGACTTCCTACCGTCTAACCAGACACGGGTGGAATAATGAACGCTCGTCTTATGATACCCTCAAGCAACCTAGCACTTTTATTATTTTTCTTTACACAATTTTTCTTTTGACTTTTCTTTTGACTTCGTTCTTCCATTTGTAGGGAGAAGAACATTTTATTGAACTAAAAACTTTTTGGCTTTTCTGAGTTTTCTTCTTTCATTTTTTTTCAAAACTTGCTTCTTTTCTTCTTTTTTTTTCTTTTGTGCCGATTCTTTTCTTTTAGTTGCTAGAGGGGTTTACACGTCTGGACATAATAGCTAAGACCACCTGTTTAATGGCTATAGGCAGGTTACCACAAACCAACTTCCGGTAGGTCAATCTAGAATTACAACCACAGGGGATCAACGGGGAAATGAAAGAATGGGAAATGGGTGTAATGTATATCGAACCGAAAGAACAGGCCAAGCTCAAGGGTCTACACCTAATGGATTTTATCGTTAGGTAGGCTATCTGGCTTAGTAGCTGAATCTAGGTGCCCCCATCATTCTAGAACTCGTGTCATCGTGTGGTCTCGAGTAGGTCTCATGCAAATTCTAACTCATTCAAGCAAACAGAAAATCACTCAAAAATAATTAAAATTGCAAGTTACGTGCAATGGATCAAAAGCTCATAGTTGGTTTGCTAGTCGGATTCGGTCATTTTCATGCAATGAGGGCTACAAACTACAAGTGTGATTTTAAAAATTATGTTCTGACCAGGCAATTTAGCATCAAAGTATACAAGTTGGTTCTCAAGTTCTAGGTTAAGCAGTCTAAGCATCATTATGAAAGTTTGAACAACAACTTAACATTAAAAATCAAGAACTGAGCCATTCTAATGCTAGAGAGACTGGAAAGGAATCACGAGGCACACAGAAAACACAATCAAGGGCAATCAAGTTCATGCAAGGTTCTCTAGCATCCTACCCCACACTTAAATCGGACTGTGTCCTCACATGACTAATTCTAGAGGTCAGAGTGAAGTAGAAGAACCTGGACCGAGATGGTTGGCGTAGGGGATGAGCACGAGTCCTCGGAGCGGAGGGAATCTACCAAAGTGAAGCAAAGGGAATCTCCCTACTGCCTACAAAACAAAACAAATGAAACATAAAAAGGAAACCGGGACAAGTGTCTCGGATCCACACTGAAAAAAGTTGGATCGAAATTCGAAAAGAATAAATAAAAAGAAAGGACCAGAAAAAGAATACAACCCGATCACTGCTGGTCAGGTGGGCCGGGAGGTGGAAAGTGGAGGAAATCGCCGAGCTGACGTTGCCACGCCATCTGTGCCTCATACCGCCTATCAGCGCGGTGCATATGTTGCTGCATAATAGTCCATCTCGCCTCTTGAGTGGCGTTGTCGGTGATGCGCCACTCCTGCAGTCGCTCATACAGCTCTCTAACATCCGCGGGATGCGGGTGGTGCTGCGGGTGAGGCGCCTGGTATGGATCTGGGATGGCCGGCGGTGACTGGTGTGCATACCCTGCCTGATTATGTGGCGAGGGAGTATGGTCATGAAACTCTGGCTCGTACTGAGGCTAAGACTCCTCAAAATCATCTTCTTCCTCCGATTCATCCTCGTTCTGGAGGGGAGGATCTGCTGCTACCTGGGGACTGAGGTCCAGCTCGAGGTCGTACTCGGCCGCCAAATCTCCTCCAACGGTGCGTACTCTGCGGCGTGGGATGTTCGGGCCATATTCAAGGCTGAGGCCGAAGGAGATGATGAGTCGGCCGATGAAGTTGCCTCCCAGGAGTGAGCGAGGTGGCGTCCTCCTCTTGGTCTTCTGGCGGAAGATGCGAGCAAGCACCCATCAGGGGTGAAGAGGGTAGCTCACCCGGATGGCGCGAAGAAGCAGAAGTTCCTCCTTGCTGATATGGTGGCGGTCCTTCTCTGGAGCATATAATAGCGATCTACGCCAAACCATATGAATGTATTTATAGAGAGGGTGAGAGAGAGACTTAACTGAATTATGGTTCGTGAGACGATCGCCGGGCACTCCAGTCATGTGGCTCTAGAGTGCATGGTATGCCTCTCCGTTGTCCTTGTCGTTCGCCCTGCCGAGGTGATGACCGTGGTAATGCTCATAGGGGATGCCTAGATGAGCTGCAAACTCATCATAGGTGAGGGTCCTGTACACCCCGCCCAGATAGAAGGAAACAACCTTCTTGCTCTGCCTCCTCTTGTGCTCGTCCAGATCAAAAGTGGCCCAGAACTCCTGGAGAGCGACGTCTGGGAAGTTGGAAGCTATGGTGGTCAGCTCTAGGAGGTCGGCCGTGTGCCAGGGCGTCGTGCACGTTCCGGTGGTAGTCCTCATCGTGATCGAAGAGAGACTCCATGGAAAGTGGTCGAACATTAGCTCCCGGAACATGCTCGAGCTTCTTGTAGCTCTCAAAGTAGTAGTCGGGTAGACGAGCAACAGTGCGATGGGACCCAGCACGGCTAGGGAATGCTGGCGGAGGGCCCTGGATGGCGGGTGTGACGGGAGCGGGGCTCTGGAGCTCGAGGCGGCGTCAAGTCTCTGCTTGGTCCTGTGCTCATAAGTGGTGTTCCTAGACAAGAAAAACAAACCAGATTAGTCAAACTAAAACCCTACCCCACACTTAGTCGAAAAACTAAATTTCACAAAGAAATGAGGAAAACCGAGTGGGGGTAAGCAAAGCAGATTTACCGGTAATCACAAACAAGAAAATACATTCCCAGGAACAGCCAGAATGGAATCAGAACAATCAGAGTTCAGAAGTCAAATCGACATTCAAAAAGTCAACATAATAGAACATTGAACCCTAATCATGGCAAGACTATCACAAAGCGGAGAATGACGGTATAATATGATCTCAGATGGCAAACACAATAATATGAACGAGAATGAGCACAAAAGGCACCCAAATGATCAAAAACAGTTCACGGTCAAACCGACATTTCTCAAAAGTCAACCTCATAAGGACTAGGACTTAGGCATAGCAACACGATCAAACGATAAATTAAGCACAACACTCCCTAAGCATGCTAGAACAGTCCAACAAGTTTAGCTAACCTAGTTCACACGAAATCAGTCAGCACGCAAATTGAGGTAAACTGAAAAGTCAACCGAAAGTCAACCCCGACGAAATTCAGTAATCAACATGTCAAAAGATTCGCAATGAAAAGTTCTACAACTTACCTTGAAGCCATGGATGCTAAAAATGAACGGATTGGGAGAAATCGGTGAAAAATTGAAAATTTTAGGGTTTGGGTGAACTAGAGCTGTAGAGCTCTGATTCGGCTGTTCTAGGGCTTGGATTGATCGGAAATGGAAGGGGAAGGGAGCGGCGGCGGCGGCGGTCTGTTTTGGTCGGTGGCGGCGAGTGTAAGGTGGCGGTCGGCGGGTTTTGGAAACAGGGGACTGTTTTCGGACAAAATTTCGAAAATGAAAGTGAGGAGAGAGAGGGTGAGTGACCGGATTTTAAAACGAAAATTTGGATGATTTTCAAAGTAATTTTCGGCGAAAATAAGTGCAAGTTTTCGCCAAAAATGTGGAATAGTTTTCACCAAAAATGTGAAGCAAAAACGTCTGGAAAACTCAGTGGGATTTCAAAGGGAATTTTCGCCGAAAACATGGGTTATTTTTCGCCGAAAATTTTGAACTCTACGATTGAAAATATTTTCACAATCCGGCAAACTTCAGAAAATGACAGTTAAATCCACAAAAATCGGAATAACCTCAATCAACTTGCAAATGACACTATGACACACAGATTACACACGAAAAATACGAAATCAAACAAACTGACATTTTGGCTCCCCGAACCGACTCTAAAACACTAAGGTTGACACAAATAAAAAATGGACTCCAGCCGTGGGTTGCCTCCCACGATGAGCTCTTTTATTAACGTCCTCGAGCTTGACGATACCTGGACAGTATTAGGAGACATCCCAACTCAGATTCTCCTTAATGCTAGCATCGGAGTTCATAAGGTAGAGCTTCGGGGCTTCTCCGTGAGCATGAATTTCTTCCCGTTCGCGTGTAAGAGTTTGGTACGTCCGTCGAGAAGGTGGTCAATGATCTTGAATGGTCCGAACAGTTCTGTCAAGGGATCATCTTCTACAAGGAAGACATGGATGGAATGAGAACGATCGGCTCCTTCTTTTCTTTAACCTCCGGCTTGATATCACCAGGATCGGTGATCGTCAATATTTCCTTAGGAGATGCTTTTGGCTTCTCCTTCCATACTTGTTCCGGCGCCGGTAGCTTAGAACAAATTTGTGGTGCAGCTGGCTCGGTAGAAGGTGGCGGCACAACTGGTCTCCAGACCATGTGAGTCTTCATCTTCTTATTCTTTCCCCGAGGTCTGCTAGGTTTTGTGCTCGGTGACTTAGAAGAGGGTTTCAGTTCTTTCTTCTTTGGCGTCTGAAAAACAAATTTCGGTTTCTGCTTGCTAATCTGTCCAGAACATGCAACAGCAATTGATCTAGGCACATTAGAAGAGATATCAGTAACAGAGTTGACCGGAGTCAACTCCACAGTTTCAACAGCTAAACAATGAAATTCTTCACTCTTAGGATTATATTTCATTCCGTCTTTAAGGCGGAACGTGACCGTTTCTTTACCAACTCTCAAAGTTAAAGAACCGTTCAGAACGATAATTTGCATTCCAGTAGTAGCCATGAAAGGTCGTCCTATGAGAATGGTAGAATCATCCTTACTAGTGTCAATGATAACAAAGTCAGCTAAGAACACGAAAGGACCACATTTAGTAACAACGTCTTTTATCTCTCCCCTAGGGGTTTTAAGTGATCTATCAGCAAAGACAAGTTGCATACTAGGCGGTTCAAGTTCTGCTAGGTTCAATTTTTCATATAGACTCATAGGCATAACATTAACAGACGCGCCAAGATCAACCAAACAACGTTCTATCTCAACATCATTAATGACAAGAGGTAGAGTGAAAGAACCAGGATCAGAGCACTTAGCTGGATATGGAGAGGAAGGTTTCTTGCTACGAGCATCAGGATATCCTTCTTTATTCCCCTTCATGCCAGTCTCGATCCTTGCATTCGGCAGCAATGCTCTTGGAAAAGGAGGCTTCACGACGTACGGTGCAAGAGGAGGATCATCCTCCTTAGGCGACACTTTTAGTGCTTCCTTCTTCTTTGGAGTTTCAGCGATCCTGCGTAAAACATAACAAGCATCAGCAGATAAGCTTGTAAATTTTTTAACTGTTACCATTTTGGCTTGCTCCTTTCTCGGATTCGGCTCTGTCTGGCTCGGAAGTTGGCCAAATGGTCGACCAGATGCTAGCATGCTCGAGATGTTGTTCACAGCTTGCTCAATTCTTTGACCGGCTGCTATCTATTCTTGATTGAGAAGAGCTTGAGCTTTAAACTGACTGTCATGATCATCGAGTCTGGTGATGATCTGACTAAGCTTCTTGTGCAGGTCACTGATGTTGTATTCCTTCTGGTACTGCTGCCCTGGATAGGTGTTATTCAAATATTGATTCTGGCGATTGCCAGGAGCAGTTCCATAATTACCCGAATTACGGTGCGGCGGCTGATAGACACCTGCCGGCGGATGGTTAGGCTTCTGATCCTGAGCTGGACCAGCTGGGCGGTTATTCTGGTTCTGATTATGGTTGGCGCCAACATTGTAGGGAGGTCTGTCTTGATAGTTCCCTTGCTGCCTGAAGTTGTGGTAGCCAGCATAACCATTCTGATTATTAACGAAGCCTTGTTGACGAAATTTACCTCTTCGGCGGACCAGACTTCTGTCTTACCAAAATTTGGGCAACTGACATGATCCAACAATGCTGCCCCGAAGCCAATCGATACTCCTACACACCACCAGGGTCACCTGGCCGAGACAAGACCCTATGGCCTCTTAAGAAGCGAATGAATCCAAGGGAAGGCCGTCCACGAGCCCTAAAACCAAGGTATGACAAGAAATATCGACTAAATCCTTCACTTGCAGGTAGAAAGACTCCAAGGAATGGAATGCTGTCCCAAGCCATGCTGTTGGCCGAGGGTATGAGCCCTAGCACCAAAGAGAAGCTTCAGCCTGCCCCTAGCTGACCTCTAGGAGCCCTGAGGAAGAAGCCGATTCTTTGAGTGACCCTCTAGAAGCATTCCTGGAGTACAGAAGGAAGAGAGCCCAAGAACCCTTGGCCCGAAGAGGAGAGTTGTCAAAGATTGACCCTGAGTCGAACCCTGAGAAGAAGTGGAGTCCATGGCCCCAAAGCATGACACTTGGGCTAACCTCAGAGGGCTAAGTCCGAAGCTACTTGGAGGCCTACCTGAAGCTTAAAGAAGAAGGCCCAAGTAGAAAGGAAGAAAGCCCAAGGAGAGAGAAGCTCCGAACCCTAAATTGGCAACCGGTCCGATTAGAGGAATTCCAAGGAGCCAACCACGAAGAATATGTCTTTTGGACAAGGCCCTTGCCACTGAACCAGCCCGAAGCACCAGGCCTGCCACCGCCACCCGACACAAGGCCGCCGCCCGGCCAGCCAAGCCCACCGGGCCGCTACACGCGCCCAACCGGCCCAAACCGCCACACACGGCCGGATTAGGGTTTTTGACCTAATTTAGGTCTTTTATTCTGCTTTAAAGACTACAACTAATATTTTATGTTTATTCCTTTTTAGTGGGATTATTTAGGGGAATTATGAGATTATTTAGGAATAGGACTCTTTATTTTATTATTATTTAGGAGTTAGACTTTAGGGAGTAGAGCTTGTTCCCTCCCTATAAATAGAGGCCGCCGGCCTCCCTTTGTACTTACAACTTTTATGAAATAAACCCCCTTGATAGAACTTTGTTCTGAAACCCTTGTTGTATCTGCATGTTGCGATACTGAAGGATCGACTTATCATCAAGAGGATCCATCTCTTGGCGTGGCGTCTTCGACTGGACACTTCTGGTTCCCGACTGTTATATAGCCGACGGGTCAAAGTACTTTTCCGCCCCCGGTTCCCGAAGGTTTCTACCTCGTTGCACGTTCCAACTTGCGGTGGTTAGGGTCGTCTGCCCACGGTTGCAGTGGTTCACATCAGTAACGGCCTCCGTTATGTGCGCAGGCTCCACACCACTCGCAATCGGCAACATAGACAGAAGCTGCCGGCGGTTTGACTGGTGTGGAAGACTTCTTCAAATGCTTCTCTACTTCGGCCTTGATAGCTGCTTCAAGATCGAGCTTGCTTCTGGATCCTTCAGATTGTCATTCCCAGTTCCTTGACTTGGAAGCATAGTTTGCGATGTGAAGAAGAGCAGCTTCGGGTGTGAGTGTGTAGTGCAATCCCCTTCAGCTAGAGAATTGACCCACTTGGCAGATTCTTCTCGAAGACCTCGAGCAAAGATTTCAGCTAACTGCCTCTGCTCGAATCCATGATGAGGACAGTTGTAGAGAAGTTCTTGGAATCGATTCCAAGTATCGTATAAGCTTTCTCCTTCTTTCTGGGAGAATCTGGCAATGCTGTCCTTGATGGCTGTTGTTCTGGCAGGAGGAAAGTATTCTTCAACGAAGTCCTGAGCTAGAGTATCCCAATCAGTGTAATATCTAGGTGGTTTGCCAGTAAGCCACCTCTTAGCAGCGCCTTTCAGAGAGAACGGGAAAGCTCTCAAACAAAGAGTATTCTTGTCGAGGTTTCTGTTCTTGAAAGTGCTGCAGAGATCAAGGAAGTTTGCAAGATGAGTGCACGGATTGTCTAGGGGCCTGCCTTTGAACTGTAGATCCATAGAGATCATAGTCAAGAATGGAATCTTGATCTCATAGTCAGGATCTCCTTCAATGCGCGGTACGGCAATGGCAGATCGAACGCTAGTCGCGCTCGGCTTGTTGTAATCAGCTAGACTTTTCTGTGTAGGCGGCGATGGTGGATTTCCGCATGGTGGTGGTGGTGGTAGTTGATCAGTCATGGTAGGGGATGGAGGAGGTGAAAGTGACTCGGTGTATGAAACGGATGTAGGTGACGGTATAGGTGAAGATGGAGATGAGGAACTCTCCTTCAGTTCCTCAATCTTAATCGGAGTGACGGATGGAGGTGGATTGATTCTGCTTCTCCTTGGAATCTGTGATTGTCGAGGTGGAGCAGAACTGCTTGGTCTCTCTATACTCTTAGCCTTGTCGGTTTGAGAGCGAGTCCAAGGGCAGTGATGCATACACCTGTGAACAACCTACAAATAACAAAAACAAACAAAAACCAGTGTAAAATCGAAGTGGGTGGAAAATGAAAGATGGAAAATAGAAGAATAAATTGCCAGTTCTTCTTTCAAACAATCAAAAGAAGTCCCGGCAACTGCGCCAATTTGGTGAAACTAAGATCGTTGTGCGGGTTCCTACAAAAGGCACGCTCCAATTATAAGGTTAATTGTTCAATTTGATGTTTTAAAGTAAGGCGAGCGTTCGCTTCTATCCTTAGCTTAACAAGAATCTAATCTAGGTGATCAATCCAGACAAGAAACATGAACAATGAAGAACAAATCAAACATGAAAGAGAAACTGATTGAACTTCGAATCTAATCACCGTCGATCCGTGACCGCTTTAAAGCCCTGGGTCACTTAGGATTCATCTAGTCTAAGCTCTAAGAGTTTAGCTACTCATGTTTATCACAAAAGAATCAAAGATAAAGAAAGAGTTCATCATCTAGAGGAAGAACAGAAAAGAATCTGAAAAACCTAATTAAGACGACTCTGGCAGACTTCGATCTTCGGTAAACTGCAATCCTAGCTCCGAGTCTTCGAGATGGAAGGGATGGCGTCACGTCTCTTTCCGACTCTTCGGACTCTAAACTCTCTGCTCCAAACTTCAGAGAATTCTGAAGTTCGGTATTAGTTGGTAATTATGTTGTGTATTGATCTCCCCTTAATTTGGGCCGCCGGTTAAGTATTTATACTTAACCCTAAACCGCCGGATTTAGCCTGATATTTTCGCTGAAAATATTGAAGAATTTTCGCCGAAAATCTTAGTGTAAATGGATGGTCCGCCGGCTGCTTTTCTTCTGTGATTTTCGGATCAATTGTTCTCGGCGAAAACTTAGGGTTTTCGCCGAAAACTTAGGGTTTTCGCCGAAAACTTCCTTTGATGAGCATCAGTCGATTTGTGCTGGGATTTTCGCCAAAAACACTAAGGTATTTTCGGCGAAAACTTTAGTGTAAACTGGGGCAGAGTTTGGTTCGACTCGATTGACTCCTTGGATCGATTCCGGTGCGATTCCTCGAGGTTCCAACACCTTAGACACGTCCTTGGCTACTTTATTTGACGGCAAAAACCTGTGCTGACATAAAAACACTAGAAAACCATCAAATAGACCTGAAACGGGCCAAGGTAACACAAATGGCACGAGATAGGGAAATTGATTGAATATTCGTTATTCTACCCTAAAAACCATGTCTTAAGCAAGGAAATGTCGCTTAAATGAGGCTGATAATCACGTCAAATCGAGTGTCATCAAGTCCTAATTAGATTACTAACGAGGACTTAAACTAATCCTAATCTAGACTAAAAAGAAGGTAAATTCGGACTCCAATCCCACAAGGAATAAGAATCCTATTTAGGGAAGAACTCCTAACTTGGGAGCCAAGTTTCCCTAAAAACAGCCTAAACGGGTTATGGAAATATTAGCTAAATAAATACTAATCAAATTCGTAAAATTCTGATCTTTCGCAGATCACTAGTAGACTCCATGGGCTACAACTTTCATTTTGGACATCAGCCCAAATTATGTCTCCAAGTAACCCATATTCGTCAGTCTTTGTCGGGCTACGAATCTGTCCAGAAATCCAGCTTTGCTTAGTACTAGTCCAGCTTTGGTCCGTGGCTGCTCGGTCATGGGCTGACCTCTTGGCTCTTTTCCAAGGATGGGCTCTCCTTCTTCTCCTCTTGGATCAGGCTCAGGTGGTGGCCTGATCACAGCTCCTGGCATGGGCTTCCTCGGATCATCATCCGAGTCGTGCTCTTTAGGGCTCCATCCATGCTCTACTAGGACTTGTCCTAGCTCTATCTCCCTTGATAATCCTCCGAATTGAGCTCCGTTTGTTGGAGAGTAATACTGGGGCCATAAGAATTCCAGTGGCTTTGGAAAATCCTAAAAGGCACAGGTCAATTGTTCGCTGGGCCAAAAGTGCTCCTCTAACGGGCGCTGGCAGGGGCCCTATGCCTGTGGTAGGCTTAGTTTGGGGTCTTCTTCAAATCTGTCCAGGCCTTTTGAGTTCTGCTCTGAGCCTTCTTCCAAGAGTACTGTAGGGATATCTTCAGACAGGTATTTGCTCCGGGGGCCCGTGGGGGTTGGCATTGGGCCTAGGCTAGGTGCTAGGTTTAGCCCGAGGTCCGAGTCGGGGCTCGGCGTCAGCATCAGCTCCTGGAGGGTCATTAGTCTGACTCTGGCTGGCGTAGGAGCTAGCCTTAGGCCTGGCTCAGGATCAGCATCCTCCCAGGTGCATCTTCTGGCTCCGGGGCTTGGGCTCTTCTAGGCTCCAGGGGTGGTGCTGGTGTAGGCCTGGGGCCGGTGTACTCTCGGCCCGGCATCAGTGCTGGGGCCGGATCGGCATCAGTCGTGTCCAAGCCAGGCATGGTGGCCAGGATCACATCACCGGGTCATATCATCCCCCTCTTCTTGCCTTGGATTTGTCCCCAAATCCATCTCGGGTTCTTTTCTAGCACTCATCACTAATGTGATCTGAGCCACCAAGCCCGACGCGACTGATGCCGATCCGGCCCTAGCATTGATGCCGGGCCAAGACTACACCGGCTCCAAGCCTACGCCAGCACCGTAGCCTAGGAGAGCCGAAGCCCCGGATCTAGACGACACCCCTGGGAGGATGCTGATCCTCAGCCAGGCACCAATTCTAGCTCCTACTCCAGCCAGAGCCAGATTAATGACACGCCAGGAGATGATGCTGACACCGAGCCCCAACCCGGGCCCCGGACCGAGCTTAGCACCAAGTCTAGGCCCCAGGCCAAATCCCACGGGCCCCCGGAGCAAAGACCTACCTGAAGAAATCCTTCAGATACTCTTGGAAGAAGGCTCGGAGCAGAACTCAAAAGGCCTGGACAGAACTGAAGAAGGCCGAGAGCTAAATCCGACCCCCGAGCCGAGCCCTTGCCCGGATGCCATAGAAAAGCACTTTTGTCCCAGCCTACGATTGGCCCGTGCCTTTTGGGAAATTTCAACTGTCCTGGATAGCTTGAATCCCCAGAAACACTCTCCAACAAACAGAGCTCAATTTGGAGGAGAATTGAAGGAGATACAGTTGGATGAAGTCAGGGTGAAGCATGGGCGGAGCATCAAGGAGAGGAGCCGGATGCTGATCCGAGGCTGCACATGATAGGAGCTACGATCAGGCCACCACCTGAGCCTGATCCATGGAGGTATTGATGACCATTTATGATATGGGAAATGAAGAGGAGATGCCAAATAAATCCAAGCAAGGAATCCTAATCAAGCAAGGACTTCCCGGTTTTGGACAGATTCCTAGTCTGACAAGGATTGACGAATATGGGCTACTTGGAGGCAGAATTTGGACTGATGCCCAACATGAAAGTTGTAGCCCATGAAGTTTACTAGTGATCTGCCAAAGGGCTTAATTTTCCGAATTTATCTTCTATTTATTTGGCTGATTCTTCCAGAACCCGTTTAGCTGTTTTTTAGGAATTTCTAATTTTTCCCTTTTTAGTGTTTTTGTCTAGGAAGGACTCATTTCCTTGTAGGAATAGAGTTCCGAATTTCAGTCCTTTTTAGGACTCTTTATTAGTTTATTAGTTAGTTTGGTAGGAGGAAAAGGAGAGCCTATTCTCCCTTCCTCACCTATAAATAGAGGCGTCTAGCCTCATTGTAAGGGAGATTACAGATTATTTTATTAATGAAAATTTCAGAACTTTGTTCTTTTTCCTTCAAGTCTTTGCTCGTTGTTGCTTAGCTTAAGGTTTTGGTTTATCATCGAAGGCAATCATCCTTTGTTTGTGGCACCAACTCGACTGAATACTTGGGGTTCCTAGGTGATGTGAACCGCTGCAACCGTGGGCAGACGACCCTTAAACACCGCAAGTTGAGACCGTGCAACGACGTAGAACCGTCGGGAACCGGGGGCGGAAAGTACTTTGACCCGTTAGCTATATAACAGCCGGGAACCAGAAGTGTCCAGTCGAAGACGCCACGCCAAGAGATGGATGCTCTTGATGATAAGTTGATCTTTCAGTATCGCGTCATGCAGATACAATAAGGGTTTCAGAACAGAGTTCTTTCAAAGGGGGTTTATTTCATAAAAGTCTGACTTACAAGGGTGGCCGGCGGCCTCCTTATATAGGTGAGGGAACAAGTTCTCCTCCCTAATCACTACTTCTAAATAATAATAATAAAATAAAGAGTCCTATTCCTAAATAGTCTCCTAAAAACCCCTAAATAATCCTACTAAAAAGGAATAAACATAAAATAATAGTTGTAGTCTTTAAAGCAGAATAAAAGACCTAAATTAGGTCAAAAACCCTAATCTGGCCGCGTACGGCTGCTCGGGCCGGTTGGGCGCGTGTGGCGGCTCGGTGGGCTTGACCGGCCGAACGCCGGGCTTGACTCGGGTGGCGGACGTGGGCTTCGGCTTCGGGCGGGCTCAGTGACCGGACTTCTTGTCCAAAAGATATGTTCTTCGTGTCCGGCTCCATAAAACTCCCTTGATCGGCCCGGCTGCTTGTTTAGGGCTTGTGGTTGCTCTCGCCTTGGTCCTTCTTTCTTCCCGCTCGGGCCTTCTTCTTTAAGCTTCAGATAGGCCTCCAGGTAGCTTTGGACGTAGCTCTCTGTTGTCAGCCCAAGTGTTATGCTTCGGGGCCAAGGACTCCAAGTCTTCTCATGCCTCGGCTCAGGTTCAGTCTTTGACAGCTCTCCTCTTTGGGCCAAGGGTTCTTGGATTCTCTTCCTTCTGTACTCCAGAAATGCTTCCAGAGGGTCACTCAAAGAACCGACTTCTTCTTCAGGGCTCCTGGAGGTTAGACTAGGAACGGGCTGAAGCTTCTCTTCGGTGCTAGGCTTATACCCTCGGCCAACAGCATGGCTTGGGACAACATTCCCTTCCTCGGAGTCTTTCTACCTGCAAGTGAAGGATTTAGGCGATATTTCTTGTCATACCTTGGCTTTAGGGCTCGAGGATGGCCTGCCCTTGGATTCATGCGCTTCTTGAAAGGCACTAGGGTCTTGCCTAGGCCAGGGGATCCTGGTGGGGTGTAGGAATACCGGTCGGCATCGGGGCAGCATTGTTGGATCATATCATCCCCCTCTTCTTGCCTTGGATTTGTCCCCAAATCCATCTCGGATCCTTTCCTAACACTCATCATCCTCTTCCAGTTTTCAGCAGCATTATCCTTAGACTAAGGAGTGTCACTTGATTCAGTGATAGACCAGGGCTCGGGTCCTTCAGCACTCTCTCCTTCAGTCTCCATCGCTCCTTCTCCTGAAAAACTATCAACAACAATGTTAAGGCTCGGGGAGGTAGCGGGTGAGAGCTCCTTACTCGTCTCCACATCCGGGTCAGCATCCAGATCTTCGTTGCTCGGGGCAGCTCTTAAAACTCGTCGGGAGGTGATCTCCCATTGAATCTGGGGTGCACAGGGGACCGTCGGTGAAGCGTCGGGTCGGGGCACGGGGGTGCCGGAGGTACCGGAGGTGAACCAGGGCACTTCAGGCAGGGCTGCGGCGCCGGGTAGTGGGCGGCGTTGGGCAGTGGTACGACGGCGGGCAGTAGGAAACCGGTGGCGGCGGCCAGTGGTGAGGTGACGGCGGGCAGTAGGAAGCCGACGGTGGCGGCCAGTGGTGAGGTGACGGCGGGCAGTAGGAAGCCGACGGCGGCGAGCAGTGGTGAGGCGACGGCGGGCAGTGGAGAACTGGCGGCGGTGGGTGGTGGGAAGCGAGTGGCGTCGAGCATCATCACGTCGGGGCAGCCAGGGTCGGGTAGGACCGGGGCTGAGCGTCGGGCAGGGACGCGCCGGACTCGTGGTCGGGGGCCTTGTCGGGGGGTGATGCGTCGGGGGGCCTTGGGCAGCAACTGGCCGGTCAGCAACTGGTCGGGCAGGGTAGCGCCGGGTGCTGGGGCGCTAGGACTGAGCGGGTAGCGCTAGTCGGGGCCGGGCGCTTGGGGGCCGGGGCCAGGTAGGGCAGCACCGGGGCTGCGGCCGAGCACTAGGGTGCTGGGGCCTGGGGCAACGCCGGAGCTGGGGCCGAGCGCTGGGGCGCTGGGGTCTGGGGTAGCGCTGAGGTTGGGGCCGAACGGTGGGGCGCTGGGGCCTGGGGTAGCGCTGGGGCTGAGGTCGAGCGCTGGGGCGCTGGGGTCTGGGGCAGCGCCGGGGCTGGGGCCGAGCGCTGGGGCGCTGGGGCCTGGGGTAGCGCTGGGGCTGGGGTCGAGCGCTGGGGCGCTGGGGCCTGGGGCAGCGCCGGTGCTAGGGCCGAGCGCAGGTGCGCTGGGGTCTGGGGCAGCGCCGGGTCTGGGGCCGAGCGCTGGGGCGCTAGGGCCTGGGGCAGTGTCGATGCTGGGGCTGAGCACTGGGGTGCTGGGGCCTGGTCGGTCAGTGCCGGGGTTGGGTACTGGTGTCGGGGCTGGGGCCAGGGCTGGTGCCAGGGCTGGGGCCGGGGCTGAGGCCGGGGCGCTGGGTGCTAGGGTTTTGAAAGTGAACCCTGCAAACTTTTCGAGCCCTTCGGGCTGAACTTCTTCTCCTTCATCTGACTCCTCTTCTTCTTCCTTCTTCTCCTCTTCTTCATCGTCCGTCTCGATTCCTCCTTCTCTTACTACCATCGTCCGTTGGTTAGGGCAGTCCCTTGAGATGTGTCCTCTACCTTGACACTTAAAACATACAATTCCACTAGGACGTGGGTTAGAATTCTGAATCGTAGAAGTAGGTTGGGCAGATGTTACCGGTGGTGCCGAACCCCTAGGGTTAGGGTTTGGTCGTGCACTTGAGCCTCGGGGCTGGTCGGGCTTCCATGGGGCTTGGCTTGTGACCGAGCCTTTCCACGGGGCAGTGGCCGATCTTCTGGGGTAGCCTCTCCTCAACTCCCTCTCCACACGGTTGGCTAGGCCCTTAAGATCCTCGTAGTCAACGTAGTTAAGTAGGTTGACTTGATGCATGATCTCGGGGTGTAGCCCACCCACAAACCGGGCTATTCGCTTCAGGTTCTTCTCTGAGGTCGAGTCTAGCTACCAACATCTCTATCTCCTTGGTGTATTGCTCCACAGACATGGTGCCTTGCTTTAAGTTCCGGAGGGATGTGTGTAGGTCTCAGGTGTAGGTGCTAGGAACGAACTTCTTCCTCATGATCCTCTTGAGGTCTCGCCACGACTCGATAGGGTCCTCCTCGTCTCTTTGGACCCGTCCTTTGAATTGGCTCCACCATAGGGCAGCATAGTCAGTGAATTCAAGGGTGGCAAGGATTACCTTCTTACGTTCGGAGTAGTGGTGGCACTCGAGGAAATCCTCCATACTTCTCTCCCAATCTAGATACTCGTCGGCATTGTATTTGCCAGCAAACTTTGGCACGGTGAGCTTGAGGTTACTCAAGTCATCGTCAATTTCCTGAGCTAGTCATCGGGCTGTCCTATTCAGGCCTTCAGGGCTGTCCTCTCGGCGCTCATCTCGTCCTCTCTCGGCGTGAAGCTGAGCTAGGGATTCTTGGACGGCGGCCATGGTAGCTCCAAGGTTCCGAAGGCTGCCTTCAACGTTGGCTAGTCTCTCGTCTGCCATGGTTAGTACTATCGAACGGAAGCAATTTTCTATCCCCTCTTGATGACACTCGATTTGACGTGATTATCAGCCTCATTTAAGCAACATTTCCTTGCTTGAAATGTGGTTTTAGGGGTAAAATAGCGAATATTCACTCAACTAACCTATTTCCTACCGATTTGGTTACTTTGGCCCTTTTTGGGTCTATTTGATGGTTTTCTAGTGTTTTTGTGAAAGCACAGGTTTCTGCCATCATTTACGTAGCCATGGACGTATTCAAGACCTCAAGGAGTGAACCAGAATCAAACCAGAAATCAAACCGGATTCAGAACTGAAGATCCAACTGCCCAGCACAATATTTTCGCCGAAAATACTACACAGTTTTTGGCAAAAATACCTTCAGAAAACTCACAGACGGAATGAGCTGAATTGCACTGAAGTTTTCGGCGAAAATACTATACAGTTTTCGCCGAAAAGTTATGAAGAAATCAGCCGACGGAAGCAGCAATTTACAAAGGAATTTTCAGCGAAAATAATCCCTTATTTTCGGCGAAAACAATAGAACAAATCCGGCGACTTAGGGTTTAAGTATAAATACTTAAACCGGCAGCCCAAGAGAACACATCAATCATTATTCATATTTTCACAAATCAGACTTTTGAGAGTCAGCCGACTCTAGGGTCGATAGATAGAGTTTAGAGAGTTCGAAGATCGGTGGAGAGATCGTGACGCCATCCTTTCACCTCGGAGAGCTCGGAGCTTAAAGTTGAAGATCCAGGAGATTGAAGCTTCGCGGGAGTCGTCAGAATTAGATTTTTCAGTTCTTATTTGTTCTTCCTCTGTATGATGATCTTCATTGTTGCCTTTGATTCTCTTGTTTCTGATATGAGTAACTGAACTTGTAGAGCTTAGATTAGATGAACCCTAAGTGACCCAGGGCTTTAGAGCGGTCACGGATCGGCGGTGATTAGATTTGAAATTCAATCAAGTTCTTATTCATGTTTGATTTGTTCTTCATTGTTCATGTTTCTTGTCTTAGATTCTTGTTAAGCTAAGGATAGAAGCGAACGCTCGCCTTACTCTAGAGCATCGAATTGAACAATTAACCTTATAATTGGAGCGTGCCTTTCGTAGGAACCGGTTAGGGTTAATCCACTGCAAGAGTAACTCACTAATCATTAGTAATTGCACCAGTTAATTAAGTCGTTGCGAGAGGCGACCGTACCCGGGCGACTAGTTAATCTTGGTAGTTAGAACGGATAGAGCGAACGTTCGCCGGTCTTAAACCTAAGGGTAAGGAGTTATGGTGGTGTCTTAGTAATTGATTGAATTAGAATTTGAAACTGCTGATCTGTTGATTGCCTATGCTCTGGGGAACGAAGGGGGATTCAAAGTCTAAGTTCGTCTGTCATCTCTGTTTTAATCAACCAATTTCCATTCTGTTCTTAGTTTCAATTTTTAATTTTTCTGCATTTCTTAGAATTAGAAGTCGTGGAACTCACACCACGCACGAAGTGCTTAAACCTGAGTAATTTGCTAGCTTATTTGAGTAGTCAATCGTTAGAAGGCCCGTGGAATACGATCTACCCTAGCTTGTTAGCTTTGTTAGTTATTTGTTTGAACCCACACAACGATCTTAGGTTCACCAAATTGGCGCCGTTGCCGGTGACTTCTTTTGATTGTTCGAAAGAAGAACTAGCAATTTATTCTTCTATTTTCCATCTTTCATTTTCCACCCAGTTCGATTTTACACTGGTTTTTGTTTGTTTTTGTTATTTGTAGGTTGTTCACAGGTGTATGCATCACCGCCCTTGGACTCACTCTCAAACCGACAAGGCTAAGAGTATAGAGAGACCAAGCAGTTCTGCTCCACCTCGACAATCACAGATTCCAAGGAGAAGCAGAATCAATCCACCTCCATCCGTCACTCCGATTAAGATTGAGGAACTGAAGGAGAGTTCCTCATCTCCATCTTCACCTGTACCGTCACCTACATCCGTTTCATACACCGAGTCACTTTCACCTCCTCCATCCCCTACCATGACTGATCAACTACCACCACCACCACCAGGCGGAAATCCACCATCGCCGCCTGCACAGAAAAGTCTAGCTGATTACAACAAGCCGAGCGCGACTAGCGTTCGATCTGCCATCGCCGTACCGCGCATTGAAGGAGATCCTGACTATGATCTTTAGGGATCTACAGTTCGAAGGCAGGCCCCTAGACAATCCGTGCACTCATCTTGCAGACTTCCTTAATCTCTGCAGCACTTTCAAGAACGGAAACCTCGACAAGAATACTCTTTGTTTGAGAGCTTTCCCGTTCTCTCTGAAAGGCGCTGCTAGGAGGTGGCTTACTGGCAAACCACCTGGATATTACACTGATTGGGATACTCTGGCTCAGGACTTCATTGAAGAATACTTTCCTCTTGCCAGAACAACAACCATCAAGGACATCATTGCCAGATTCTCCCAGAAAGAAGGAGAAAGCTTATACGATACTTGGAATCGATTCCAAGACCTTCTCTTCTTCACTTCGCAAACTGTGCTTCCAAGTCAAGGAATTGGGAACGACAATTTGAAGGATCAAGGAGCAAGCTCGATCTCGAAGCAGCTATCAAGGCCGAAGTAGAGAAGCATTTGAAGAAGTCTTCCACACCAATCAAGCCGCCGGCAGCTTCTGTCTATGTTGCTGATTGCGAATGGTGTGGAGCCTGCGCACATAACGGAGGCCGTTGCCAGAATTTTGGTAAGACAGAAGTCTGGTCAGCAGAAGAGGTAAATTTCATTCAACAAGGCTTCGTTAATAATCAGAATGGTTATTCTGGCTACCGCAACTTCAGGCAGCAAGGGAACTATCATGACAGACCTCCCTACAATGCTGGCGCCAACCATAACCAGAACCAGAATAACCGCCCAGCTGGTCCAGCTCAGGATCAGAAGCCTAACCATCCGCCGGCAGGTGTCTATCAGCCGCCGCACCTTAATCCGGGTAATTATGGAACTGCTTTTGGCAATCGCCAGAATCAATATTTGAATAACACCTATACAGGGCAGCAGTACCAGATGGAAAACAACGTCAGTGACCTGGACAAGAAGCTTAGTCAGATCATCACCAGGCTCGATGATCATGACAGTCAGTTTAAAGCTCAAGCTCTTCTCAATCAAGAACAGATAGAAGCCGGTCAAAGAATTGAGCAAGCTGTGAACAACATCTCGAGCATGCTAGCATCTGGTCCACCATTTGGCCAATTTCTGAGCCAGACAGAGCCGAATCCGAGAAAAGAGCAAGCCAAGATGGTAACTGTTAAAAAATTTACAAGCTTATCTGCTGATGCTTGTTCTGTTTTACGCAGGATCGCTGAAACTCCAGAGAAGAAGGAAGCACTGGAAGTGGCACCTAAGGAGGATGATCCTCCTCTTGCATCGTACGTCGTGAAGCCTCCTTTTCCAAGAGCAGTGCTGCCAAATGCAAGGATCGAGACTAGCATGAAGGGGAATAAAGAAGGATATCCTGATGCTCGTAGCAAGAAACCTTCCTCTCCATATCCAGCTAAGTGTTCTGATCCTGGTTCTTTCACTCTACCTCTTGTCATTAATGATGTTGAGATAGAACGTTGTTTTGTTGATCTTGGCGCGTCTGTTAATGTTATGCCTATGAGTCTATATGAAAAATTGAACCTAGGAGAACTTGAACCGCCTAGTATGCAACTTGTCTTTGCTGATAGATCACTTAAAACCCCTAGGGGAGAGATAAAAGACGTTGTTACTAAATGTGGTCCTTTCACATTCTTAGCTGACTTGGTTATCATTGACACTAGTAAGGATGATTCTACCATTCTCATAGGACGACCTTTCATGGCTACTACTGGAATGCAAGTTAACGTTCCAAATGGTTCTTTAACTTTGAGAGTTGGTAAAGAAACGGTCACGTTCCGCTTTAAAGACGGAATGAAATATAATCCAAAGAGTGAAGAATTTCATTGTTTAGCTGTTGAAACTGTGGAGTTGACTCCGGTCAACTCCGTTACAGATATCTCTTCTAGTGTGCCTAGATCAATTGCTGTTGCAGGTGCTGGACAGATTACCAAGCAGAAACCAAAATCTGTTCTTCAGACGCCAAAGAAGAAAGAACTGAAAGCCTCTTCTAAGCCACCAAGCACAAAACCTAGCAGACCTCGGGAAAGAATAAGAAGACGAAGACTCACATGGTCTGGAGACCAGTTGTGCCGCCACCTTCTACCGAGCCAGCTGCACCACCAATTCGTTCCAAGCTACCGGCGCCGGAACAAGTATGGAAGGAGAAGCCGAAAGCATCTCCGAAGGAAATACTGACGATCACCGATCCTGGTGATATCATGCCGGAGGTTAAAGAAAAGAAGGAGCCGATCATTCTCATTCCGTCCACTATCTTCCTTGTAGAAGATGATCCCTTGACAGAACTGTTCGGACCATTCAAGATCACTAACCACCTTCCCTACGGACGTACCAAACTCTTACACGCGAACGGGAAGAAATTCATGCTCACCGGAGAAGCCCCGAAGCTCTACCTTATGAACTCCGATGCTAGCATTAAGAAGAATCTGAGTTGGGATGTCTCCTAATACCGTCCAGGTATCGTCCAGCTCAAGGACGTTAATAAAAGAGCGCTTCGTGGGAGGCAACCCACGGCTGGAGTCCGTTTTTGATTTGTGTCAACCTTAGTGATTTAGAGTCAGTTCGGGGGAGCCAAAAGTGTCATTTTGTTTGATTTCGTATTTTTCTTGTGTAGTCTGTGTGTCATAGTGTCATTTGCAAGTTGATTGAGGTTATTCCGATTTTTGTGGATTTAACTGTGATTTTCTGAAGTTTGCCGGGATTGCGAAAATATTTTCAATCGTAGAGTTCAAAATTTTCGGCGAAAAATAACCCATGTTTTCGGCAAAAATTCTCTTTGAAATCCCACTGAGTTTTCCAGACGTTTTTGCTTCACATTTTCAGCGAAAACTATTCCACATTTTCGGCAAAAATTCTTTTGAAAACCGACAGTACTCTTTAACTAACATTTCGGCGAAAACTTGCACTTATTTTCGCCAAAAATTCCTTTCAAAATCATCCAAATTTTCGTTTTAAAATCCGGTCACTCACCCTCTCTCTCCTCACTTTCATTTTCGAAATTTTGTCCGAAAACAGTCCCCTGTTTCCAAAACCCGCTGATGGAACCGTCGTTGTGCTGAGCAGGTTCTATCAAATAACTATCAAGCTCAAGAGCAAGGATAGATCGTATTCCACGGGCCTTCAATTGATTGGCTACTTCAGAACTAACAAATTATTCAAGGAAAACACGTTGTGCGTGGTGTGAGTTCCACGACTTCTAATTCTAAGGAATGCAGAAAAATTAAAACAAATTAAGCTAAAGCAGATTGAGAATTAGGGTTTGGAAATAAGAATGACAGACGAACTTAGACTTTGAATCCCCCTTCGTTCCCCAGAGCATTGGCAATCAACAGATCAGCGGATTTCGATTCTTATTCAATCAATTACTAAGACACCACCATAACTCCTTACCCTTAGGTTTAAGACCGGCGAACGTTCGCTCTATCCGTTCAAACTACCAAGATTAACTAGCCGCCCGGGTACGGTCGCCTCTCGCAACGACTTAATTAATTGGTGTAATTACTAGTGATTAATAAGTTACTCTTGCAGTGAATTAACCCTAACCGGTTCCTACGAAAGGCACACTCCAATTATAAGGTTAATTGTTTAATTCGATGTTCTAAAGTAAGGCGAGCGTTCGCTTCTATCCTTAGCTTAACAAGAATCTAATCTAGGTGATCAATCCAGACAAGAAACATGAACAATGAAGAACATTACAAAAGAAACATGATCATTACAAAAGAAACAAAGGCAAAGAAAGAGTTCATCATTCCAAAGGAAGAACAGAAAAGGATCTGAAAAACCTAATTCGGACGACTCTGACAGACTCCGATCTTCGGTAAGTTACACTCCTAGCTCCGGTTCTCCGAGATGGAAGGGATGGCATCACGATCTCTATCCGGCTCTTCGAACTCCAACTCTTCGCTCCCGAACTTCAGAGAATTCTGATCTCGAAAAGTTGTGTTTTTCGAATTATGAATTTTATCTCCTGTCCTTTTTTATTCGGCCGCCAGTTTAAGTATAAATACTTAACCCAAGTTGGGCCGGGCTGAGCTGTTATTTTCGCCGAAACCGTAGGGGTAGTTTCGGCGAAAACTCTTGTGTAAATGGCCATGATTTCTCTGCCTTGCATTTTCGGTCCGAAGAGCTTAATGGTTTCGCCGAAATCAGTCTTCACTTGGCATCAGCTGATTTGCACTGCTGGTTTCGCCGAAACTACGGCATTGGTTTCGCCGAAAGTGTAGGTGTGAATAACAGATTTTTGGTTTGACTTTGATTGGCTCCTTTGATCGATTCCGGTTCAGTTCCTCGATGTCCCTATGCCTTAGACACGTCCATGGTTACTTTACTTGACGGAAAAAAAAACCTGTGCTTACGCAAAAACACTAGAAAACCATCAAATAGACCCGAAAAGGGCCAAGGTAACACAAATGGCACGAGATAGGGCAATTGATTGAATATTCGTTATTCTACCCTAAAAACAATGTCTTAAGCAAAGAAATGTCGCTTAAATGAGGCTGATAATCACGTCAAATCGAGTGTCATCAAATACCCCATACTTAAGCTTTTGCTTGTCCTCAAGCAAACTGAATAGAAACGCTCATGTTCATAGATGATAAGATAGATTAAATTAAAGCTCAATCAAACACAATGAATTATTAGACAGATCGATCCTAGAACAAGAAACCTAACATGCATACAGATCAGCCAAATTACCTGGTCTCACTAATAAACTGCACACGACAAGTAATTAGCAACCAATTATGCACGAATTTGACCTGACCGACCAGACTCCTCACACAGGATATGTATAGTACAATGGGAACTCTCACTCTTCTGTGTTTAAGGACGTGTTTCTGCTCTCGATCATTTTCTGTTACCGAATTCTGTCATAGGTTCGCATTTCGACCACATCTCCACCACTGTGACAACACGAGTATCTAGTCAAGAAGGACTTCCCTGCTAGGACCGTAATGAAATCTACACTACTCGGGTTTATAATGAGATGGATGATGGGAATGAATGATGATGGCTTGGTGCGGTGTAGCTTTCGACTAACTTCCCTCGAATCTAATCTATGGCTTCCTACCGTCTAACCAAACACTGGTGGAATGATGAACGCTCGTCCTATGATACCCTCAAGCCACCTAGCACTTATTCTTTTCTTTTGTATACACATTTTTTTCTTTTCAACTTTTCTTACGACTTCGTTCTTCCATTTGTAGGGAGAAGAACGTTTTATTTGAACTAAACTTTGAACTTTTTCTGATTTCCTTCTTTCTTCATTTTTTTTCTGAAGCTTGCTTCTTTTCTTACTTTATTTTTTTTCTTTCTTTTGTGCCGATTTTTCTTTTAGTTGCTAGAGGGGTTTACACGTCTGGACATATTAGCTAAGACCACCTGTTTAATGGCTATAGGCAGGTTACCACAAACCGACTTCCGGTAGGTCAATTTAGAACTACAACCACAGGGGATCAATGGGGAATGAAAGAAATGGGAAATGGCTGTAATGTATTATCGAACCGAAAGAACAGGCCAAGCTCAAGGGTCTAAACCTAGTGGATTTTATCGTTAAGGTAGGCTATCTGGCTTAGTAGCTGAATCTAGGTGCCCCTATCCTTCTAGAACTCGTGTCATCGTGTGGTCTCGAGTAGGTCTCATGCAAATTCTAACTCATTCAAGTAAACAGAAAACCACTCAAAAAGAATTTAAATTGCAAGTTACGTGCAATGGATCAAAAGCTCACAGTTGGTTTGCTAGTCGGATTCGGTCATTTTCATGCAATCAAGGCTACAAACTACAAGTGTGATTTTAAAATTCTGTTCTGACCAGGCAATTTAGCATCAAAGCATACAAGTTGGTTCTCAAGTTCTAGGTTAAGCAGTCTAAGCATCATTATGAAAGGTTGAACAACAACTTAACGTCAAAAATCAAGAACTGAGCCATTCTAATGCTAGAGAGACTGGAATGGAATCACGAGGCACACAAAACACAATCAAGGGCAATCAAGTTGATGCAAGGTTCTCTAGCATCCTACCCCACACTTAAATCGGACTGTGTCCTCACAGGACTAATTCTAGAGTTCAGAGTGGAATGGAAGAACCTGGACCGAGATGATTGGTGTAGGGGATGAGCACGGGTCCTCGGAGCGGAGGGAAGTGTAACAGAACCTGAAGCAAAGGGAATCTCCCAACTGCCTACAAAACAAAAACAAATAAAACATAAAAAGGAAACCGGGACAAGTGCCCCGGATCCACACAGAAAAAAGTTGGACCGAAGTCCGAAAAGAATAAATAAAAAAAAGAAAGGATAAGGAAAAGGACACCACCTGATCATCACTGGTCAGAGGTGTCGGGGTGGGGGAAGTGGAAGTAATCGCCGAGCTGTCGCTGCCACTCTAGCTGTTGTTCATATCGCCGATCGGCGCGGCGCATGTGTTGTTGCATAATAGTCCACCTAGCCTCTTGAGTGGCGTTGTCGGTGATGCGCCACTCCTGTAGTCGCTCGTACAACTCACCAATGTTCGCGGGGTGGTGTTGCGGCTGGTGAGTATGCGGCGGAAATGGATCTGGAATGCGCGGCGGCGACTGGTGGATGTACCCTGCCTGATGGTGTGGCGAGGGTATATAGTCTTGAAACTCAGGCGGCGGCTGCGGCTGCTGCTCCTCAGCATCATCTTCGTCCTCCGACTCGATCGCAGGTTGGAGTGGAGGATCTGCTGCTACATGGGGACTGAGGTCGAGTTCTAAGTCGTACTCGACCGCCAAGTCTCCTCCAACGGTCCGAACTGGATGTCGTGGAATGTGAGGGCCATATTCATGGCCGATGCCGAAGGAGAGGATGAGCTGACCGATGAAGTTGCCTCCCAAGAGTTTGCGTGGTAGCTTCTTCCTCTTGGTCCTCTGGCTGAAGATGTGAGCTAGCACCCAGCCGGGGTGGAGAGGGTAGCTCTCTCGGATGGCTCGATGAAGCATGAGCTCCTCCTTAAGGATATGGTGGCGATCCTTGTCTCTGACATATAAAAGTGACCTCCGCCAAACCATATGAATAAACTTATAGAGCGGGTGAGAGAGAGACTTAACTGAGTTGTTCTTCCTGAGGCGATCGCCGGGCACGCCTGTCATGTGGCTCCAGAGGGCGTGCAACGCCTCGTCGTCATCATCCTCGCCCCAACCGAGGTGGTGATCGTGATAGTGCTCGTAGGGGATGCCCAGATGAGCGGCAAGCTCATTGTAGGTGAGTTGCCTGTACACCCCAACAAGAAAGAAAGTGATCACCTTTTGGCCCCGTCTCTTCTTATGCTCGTCCAAGTCAAATGTCGCCCAGAACTCCTGGAGAGCAATGTCTGGGAACTCGGCGGCTATGGTGGTCAGCTCTAGGAGACCGGCCGGTGCTAAGGCGTCATGCACATTCCGATAGGAGTCCTCGTCATGCTCCTGGAGAGACTCCATGGATAAAGGACGCACGTCAGCTCCCCGGATGTGCGCGATCTTCTGGAAGTTCTCAAAGTAGAAGTCCGGTAGACGGGCGATGGTGGGATGGTATCCAGCATGGCGAGGGAGTGTAGGTGGAGGACCCAGAATGGCGGGTGTGACGGGAGCGGCAGCTCCTGAGCTCGAGGCGCCATCAAGGGGTGCCTTAGTCCTGCGCTCAAAAGTGTTCCTAAAACCAGAATGAAACCAGATTAGTCGACCAAAACCTTACCCCACACTTAGTAGAAAAACTCAATTTCACAAAGAAACGAGGAAAACTAAGTGGGGTAAGTAAAGCGGAGTAGCTGGTAATCATTGACAATAGAGCACATGTCTGAAGAACAGCTATAATCAGGTAAGCGCAATCAGAGTTCAAAAAGTCAAACCGACATTTTAGAAAGTCAACATTAAGTCATATTGAACCCTAATCATGGCAAGACCATCACAACTTGGAAAGTGACGGCATCATATGATTTCAAATGGCGGCATGATAATATGAACAAGAATGAACACTTATGACAGCCAAACGATCAACAACAAGTCAACAGCAAACCGACATATCTCACAAGTCAACAAAACAACGAATACCAAATGATATTTAAATTAAGCACGGAACTCCCTAAGCATCCTAGAACAGTTCTATAAGTTCAGTCAATCCTAGTTCACACGAAACAGTCGGCACTCAAAACGAGGTAAACCGAAAACTCAACCGAAAGTCAACCCCAACGAAATTCAGCAATCCATAAGTCAAAAGATTCGTATTAAAAAGGTGTACACTTTACCTTGAAGCCATGGAAGCAAAAAATGAACGAGTTGGGAGGAATCGGTGAAAAACGTTAAAAACTAGGTTTTCGGTGAACTGGAGCTGCAAAGCTCCGAATTGGGTGTTCTAGGGCTCGTTGGGATCAGAATGAGGAGGGGGAGTGAGCGGCGGCGGTCGGCGACGGCGGCGGCGGGTGAAACGGCGGTGACGGCGGGTTTTAGTGGAGGGTCGGCGGTGATTTTAAATAGATAAGGGGGGGGGGTTTCGGTGATATGAACGAAAGTGAGTGAAGGAAAGGAAGGAGAGAGAGGAATACCAGTTTTAAATTGGGATTTTTCTTATTTTTGTTTGAAATTATTTTCGGCGAAATTGGAAGGGTGGTTTCGCCGAAAATGAGGCACGGTTTCGCCGAAAACTTTGGTTCAAATGGCTTCGCCGAAAACAGTTATTTTTTCGAACCGAAAATGATGCACAGGAAGGATGGGTCGAAAATCAAAAGTTGGTTTCGCCGAAAACAGGGGTGGTTTCGCCGAAAATTTTGAACTGTTCGGGTTTAAAATATTTTCGTAATTCAGGCCAACTTCAGAAAATCACAGTTAAATCCAGAAAAATCGGAACGACCTCAATCAACTTGCGACTGACTCTATGACATGCAGACTCTACACGAAAAATAATAACTCAAACAAACTGACACTTTTGGCTCTCCCGAACCGACTCTAAAATACCAATGTTGAAACAAAACAAAACTGACTCCAGCCGTGGGTTGCCTCCCACGAAGCGCTCTTTTATTAACGTCCTTGAGCTGGACGATACCTGGACGGTATTAGGAGACATCCCAACTAAGATTCTCCTTCACGCTCGCGTCGGAGTTCATGAAGTACAGCTTCGGGACTTCTCCGGTAAACGTGAATTTCTTCCCGTTCGCATGCAAAAGCCACTACAAAAATCCGGCACTTTAGCGTCGGTCAAAACCGGAGTATAGCGTCGGTTGATGACCGACGCCAAAGGTTTTAGCGTCGGTCAGAAAAGCGACGCCAATTTCACCGACGCTAAAATTTAGCGTCGGTTGTTTAGTGACCGACGCCAAATTCTTTTCATAAGCGACGCTAAATTATGGTCCGACCAGTCCGGCCGAGAACCAAACCAATTTTTAGCGTCGGTCATCAGGCGACGCTAAAGTAAGAACCGACGCTAAATTGGTCAACCGAAGACCAAACACGCGTTGACTGCGTCCTTGTTAGCGTCGGTTATCAACCGACGCTAAATGGCCTATGACCGACGCCATTTACGGGTCACTTTAGCGTCGGTTCTGACCGACGCCAAATAAGTATGACCGACGCTAAATATGTTGTACAGGTCAAAAATTTTCTGGCCATTTCAGCTCCTTTTCTCATACTCTTCTAGTGCCAACCTGCAAACCTGCAAACCGCAATTTCATTCATGGAATACAATACTAATTATACCACACATTACTAACCAATGACATAGATAACTAATATGCATAACGTACTGTATAATTCTAATAATATTAATAACTACATATGTCTACGTGTAATATATCAGCATAAATATTCACTCTCCCTCATCACTCATCATCCTCACCCTCACTCTCCTCCTCCTCATCCTCATCCTCACTTTCGTCCTCCTCCTCCACCGCCTGCAAGGTGTCTTTCCCCTTCCCTATAGTCGGAGCGGAGGATCCTGAAGCTCCTGATGCCAACTGTGCAATTTGCTCCTTTAGAAATCGAACCTCATCTCGTAACTCTGCTACTTCTCCTTGTACAGGGCAATGTCCGAAGTCATGCATGGCAGTAGCTGATGGCGTGGAACTCTGGCTAGCTGCACCCTTCTTCTTACTCAAGTTGACCTACAAAAAAGAGACAACAAAATATTAAAATTGTTAGTGTTATATAAATTGAAACCAATCCAGATCATAATATACTATATCTACCTTCGTGGGTGTAGCACCAAATCCCAATCCTCGAACTCGACCACTATGCTCAGTGGGGTAGACTTGCCCCAATGCATCGTTAGAACTTACCCAAGTCGGGACGGTTGGGTCGTTCAACAACTCAAGTATCTTAGGCTGCATAGTGGCCACCAATTACATTTTTCGAACCAATCTCTGAAAAGTGAAATGACAAAAAGTTGGAAGGAAAAAACATGAAATGTCACTTACAACATTGGGATCGGTGTATGTGCCATCCTTCTTCTTGTGAGTGATGGCATACAACTCACCTCTCGTGGGCCTCTTTCCCGTTACGGCTTCCTACACTTGCATAAACTAAACAATATAAATTTCTTTTGAAATAATTTAACTAAATAAGGTGATTTTAGGATGAACTCTTACCAATTCTGATCCTCTCACTCTCAACTTCTTCGACCCTCCAGTGTGGGGTGATTTGTATTCCGCCCTCCTCAAAGAGTTAAGCCGAGACAGCTCCTACAAATTAAGAATTTTTAAGTAACACAATTTGTATCACGAAATAAATTTACTTCAATGAAAAGCATTCATATATTTCGCTACATACCACCATATGCTCACTCAACCTCAAGTCCACATATTGCGTCCACATAGGCGCAGGAACATTAGGAGGTCTCCTCTCTAGTGCCCACGGTCTCGGCGGCACCACAAACGCTTTTGGGTCGAAATCTTGGTTGTTCTTTGTAGCTTCAGCTTTTAAAAACTTTTTGTACGGCCCAGTCACTTTCCTTGCCCACAGCTTCGTTTTGTAATCCCTCCACTTCTTTCCTATATCACTCACGATATAGTCAAGAGCTCTATCTTTTGCCTCCTCGGGTTCAATGACAATACTTTTCTGCAACAATAAATTTTATAAACATTAGTATTTATATAACCTAGGTCGTTTGAGAGTAATATTATTTTATACATACCCATATAGAGGCGACCAATGCGTCCTTCTCACCATCAGACACATTCGGCCATTCCATGTATGTGATCGGGAGAAGGTTGGTGTCTCTGGAGAGCTGACCATGGAACTGTCCAAGGATCGTAGCTGGACCAATACCTAAGGGTCCTGTAAGACCCCAAGGAATGACAACCTTCTTCCCATGGGGAAGACTCATCATCTGATTACTAGGAATGTCGACCAGAGTCTTCACTCCATGTCCATCGATGAGCTCCACCGCATGCTTTCCTGAAGGAGCCATGTCTGTATAACAAAAAACATTTAATTGGATTAGATGTGTAAAACGTAGCAAATAGATTAACTTGTACTATAATAAGTTAAATGAATATATTACCAAACCCTAATCGAACTCTGCAATTATTCCGGGCCTAACTAGGGGTAGAATATTGGAATTATCAAAAGCCGACAACTCTTGATTTCCAAACATCTCACACTCATGTACATAGCTTCCTTCCTCATCACCCATGTCATAGACATCTCTGGGTTTGATATGTACGGGAATGCACCATCCTTTGTCCACTGTATCTTCAACGTAGTAGACCATTCGAGCATCTTTTGCTTCAATATATGGTTCATCGTCTAAACGAGTTCCAGTATATAGCAAATGTGAGAAATTAATGGATGTGAACCCCAATCCATCTTTCTTCACGTATCTAGGATTGTGCGTATTAGCCCATTTGCACTTGAATAACACCACGAAGATTTCTCCATAGTAATTCAACTCAATGATGTCTTCTAACTTGCCATAATACGCCAGTTCACTTGTTTGAGGTCGATTGTCCACTGAGCTAGCGTAACTATGAGTTTCATAGTTGCCGTATACCCCACTATTCTGAGTTTTGAGGGGATTGTCACGAGCAACTATGCGAAACCGATAACCATTAACATCATAAGCAACATATCTTTTTGATGGTCGTTGAGGACCGCGAGCTAGCACTCTTAGATCCTTGGAATGGACTACTTGGTTATCGTCAAGAATCTGTTAAATTGACATAAATAATAGTGTGTGACAAGATTAGTATATTCATATTTTTTTTACAACCATATCACAGCTGAATTACATAGACAAGCACGTACCCGACTCCGAAACCATTGTACGAAGTCTCTATGGACAGCTTTCTCAATTTCTGCTGTTGATTTTCCTCGAAGTCGTCGTGTTGTAATAGATTGGAACTCCCTACGGGACAATGAATGATTTTTATTGAAATTCACCTACGTTAAACATGTTGAATAACGAACCATGTCACAAGTCCAAATAAGAATTATACTTACTTGAGAAATGGACCGACTAGTTGGGACCCCATAAGGACATGTCGATGCGCTTGTAACAACTCTGTATCTGTCAATCGGAAGTGATTTATACTACCAACATTGTGCCCAATAGATGGAAGAATGGACAAATCACGTGAATCATCTTCTAATACTTGATCATGAAGTCGAGATCCACGGTTGAATCTAGTCTCGACTCCAACATCATAGTATAGGGATGTGAAATTTGTGATTTCTTCAGAAATCCATCGTTCAGCAATTGAACCTTCTGGTTGTGCACGATTTCGTACAAAAGATTTTAACTTCCCAAGAAATCTGATGAGGAGAACAAGTTCAGTATGAATAGATTATTGGAATTGACAGCGTAATACAGAACATTGAAATTGATAGTTGTACCTTTCTATAGGGTACATCCAACGATAATAGACTGGTCCCCCAAGTCTCACTTCCTCGGCTAAATGAACCACTAGATGCACCATGACTGTAAAGAATGATGGTGGAAATATCATTTCCAAACGACACAGAGCTACAGCAATTCGTTGTTGTAGCGTATCCAAACCCTCAACATGGACCACTTTTGAGCATAATTGCTTCATGCAAGAACAAAATTCGACCAACACCGAAGAGACTTGTGATGGCAATACATTCCGAATGGACAAAGGTAATAACTCATGCATTAAGATATGACAGTCATGAGTTTTCAAACCCAATATCTTCCGGTGTTCCACATCAACGCACCGGGATATGTTGCTAGAGTATCCGTCTGGTACGGAAATATCTTTCAAGGTCTCTAGCATTGTTTGAATTTCTCGTTTACCCATTGTGTATATAGCTGCTGGACAAGTTCTTCCATCTGGTCTTGGCCATAACTCTCTTCTAATTTTCATGATTTTCAAATCCATCCTTGCTTTCAGATGATCCTTACTTCGATCTTTGTCATTTATCAAAGTGTAAAGAATATTGTCACACACATTCTTCTCTATGTGCATAACATCGAGATTGTGTCGCAATTTATTGAACTCCCAATAAGGCAATTGAAAGAAGCAACTTTTCTTCTTCCATTGTTCTGTCTGCCTTTTGTTCCCTCCATCACTTCTAGACCTCTTCTTTGGCAGTGCACCCTTCTCACTATCACTCGTCTTCCCAAAAGTGACAGTGACATTCTCCACCTGTTTCAGTATTTCAGAGCCAGATAATAGTTTGGTTGGCTCTCTGAAATCGACATCACCATTGAATTTAGACTTTTGTTGTCGGAAAGGATGATTTGCAGGCAAAAACCGTCGATTTCCTATGAAACAGTTTTTCAAACTGCCTCCCAACCGTAACGGTTCTTGGTCGAAATTACAAGTTGGACAAGCTTGCCCTGTGTAAGTGTTCCAACCAGATAATACGGACAGTCCGGGAAAATCACTAATAGTCCACATTAGGGAAGCTCTCAATTGAAATACCTCCTTTTTGGCTGCATCGTATGCTTCTACACCTTCCCACAAAATTTTGAGCTCATTGATTAAAGGTTGTAGGTAGATATTAATATCATTGCCAGGGGCTTTCTTTCCAGGGATGATACTTGACAAAATCATACCTGTTGATTTCATGCATTCCCATGGAGGCGTGTTATATGGCATAAGAATAATAGGCCACGTACTATGACTAAGACTCATATTCCCAAATGGATTGAAGCCATCAGTAGCAAGACCAAGGCGTATATTTCTAGGATCAGATGCAAAATCAGGGTATCTATTGTCAAAGTCTATCCACGCTTCTCCATCTCGTGGATGCCTTGCCATTCCGTCACTAACTTTTTCTGTAGAATGCCACACCATACTCTTAGCTGTTGTAGGACACATAAATAACCTTCTCAACCTCGGAATCAAGGGAAAGTAGCGATATGTTTTCATCGCTTTTCGTTTTTTCTTATGTTCTTGACTTACACCCTCATGCCCATCATCTTTGTATCTGGACTGCTTGCAAATCTTACAAACACTCTCTTCTATATCATTCCCCCAGAACAGCATACAGTCATTCTCACATGCATCAATGTTCGTGTACCCCATTCCAAATTTTGAGATCATTTTCTTTGCACCATATCCCGATTTCGGTATGTTGGCAAACTCAAAAGCGTCATGCAACAACTCAATGATCAACGACATTGCTTTATCGCTGATGTTGTGCATTCCCTTGATATGATAAAGCCTCAAGATGAAAGATAATTTTGAGAACTTTGTACATCCTTCATATAAGGGTGTTTCTCCATCCTTCATTAAATCACTAAAGTTGACATTGGTCTCATCCGGCTCCTCTGTGTCATTCGGGTAGCTCATGTCATCCTCTCCAATGGGGTGATCTTCAAATACAGTGTTCATATCATCTTCTAGAACATTTTCTACTTCATTACCAATAACAATATCTTCAGAGGCTTGTATTGCACTACTGACCTCCTCTGGAATAACACCAAAAGCATCATTAACCAGATCTCGAAATGCTCTAGTATGCTCATAGTTTTGCACTACTGCATTTGCACTCTGAGAAGATTCAGCAATAAGGCGCTCTCCATGTCGATACCAAACAGTGTATGTTGTGGGAAATGGCTTGCGAAGCAAGTGTTCGTATACATCATCCCTATACAGCCATTTCTTGAATCCACATTTTGGACACGGACAAATTATTTGCTCTCCTTCATGATTATGCGCGAAAGCGAAATTCAAAAAGATTTCTAAACCATCCCTATACTCCTGTGACAACCGATGCTTGGTTATCCAAGACTTATCCATTTGGAAGATGCCTGATTTAGTGTAGGTGATGGAATTAATTAGAAAGTTAAATCGTAATATCTATCAGTTAACTATATAGCTATATTATATTAGGTAACAATGGGATATGCAATATAATTATAATTATGTTGACTCATAATAAAGTACCAATTAGTTAATGACATGGCAAATTACTGAGAAAACTAACTCATACAATAACACTTTAATTGCAAGATTAATAACATAGCAATGTAATAACATATCATTTTAATTGCAAGATTAATAACATATAACAATTTCATTGCAAGATTAATACCATAGCAATTTAATAGCAATTTCACATACCAATTGAACATAGCAATTTCAAATTACAAATTAACATAGCAATTTAACATACAATTGAACATAGCAATTCCAAATAACAAATGAACGTAGCCAGAAGCTAATAACATAGTTAAAAGAATGCATACCGTACACCTGGGATGAGACGCAAAACAAGGAGAAATGAGGATAGAAGAAAGACGGTCACTGATAAATGTACGACACAATTAGTAATCAGTAAGCATAATAATCCTAAAAAAAAACAATGAGACGACACAATTGCAAAATTAATATATACATACCTACTACCGAAGAAGATAAAACAACGAAGAGACGGCGTCACCGCTGCTCCTAGCTCAAACGAAATTACGCCTACCAAAATAAACACAATTTAACTCACTAACGAATAATGCACACTTATTTTGAAATAGATTATTTCACTAACTAGATAATAATATCAAAATCCTAATTCATTAGTTCACAACCTAACAAACTAACTACTAACTACTAACCCTAAAATCCAATAACTAACTAATTCACTAACTTAATACAACAATATGAAAAAACAAACTACATACCTTAGAAGAGTTCAGAGAGTGGAGAGAGTTGAGAGAATTGAGAGGAGTTGCAAACTGCACAAATGATTCTGGCTGTCCGTCCAGGGTTTTTATAGCTTGGGAATTTAGCGTCGGTCGCTGACCGACGCTAAATTGGAGATGGAACCGACGCGAAATTCCCGCGTAGTTAGCGTCGGTTGCAACCGACGCTAAACCCATTATCACAACCGACGCCAAAAAATGATCGGTTTGCACCGCTGGTTTGACCCGGAATCAATTTTAGCGTCGCTTTTTGGATAGATTTTAGCGTCGGTCGTTGTGTGACCGACGCTAAACCCTCGGTCAAACGCGAGTCAAGGGTTTAGCGTCGGTTATCTATCGACCGACACTAAATTCTTTCCTGCCGACCGACGCCAAACGTCTCTTTTTTTGTAGTGAGCTTGGTACGTCCGTCGGGAAGATGATCAACGAACTTGAATGGTCCGAACAGCTCTCTGGAGAGGTCATCCTTCTTTAGTGTGACGATGGAAGGAATGAGGACTGTCGGCTTCTTCTTAACTTCAGTCTTTGGCTTGGTATCACCAGGATCGGTGATCATTAGTACTTCCTTAGGAGATGCTTTCGGCTTCTCCCTCCATACTTGTTCCGGCGCCGGTTTCTCGGAACGGAATGGTGGTGCAGCTGGCTCGGTGGAGGATGGTAGAGCTTTTGGTCTCCAAACCATTTGAACTTGCTTCTCCTTGTGATTCTTCCTCCTTGATCTACCCGATTCCTTGTGTGGCGGTTTTGACGAGGCTTGCAGTTCCTTCTTCTTTTGTGGCTTTTGAACCGAGGCTTCTGGCTTCTTCCTTATAACCTGCTTAATACCTGCAGCAACAACTGATCTAGAGACACTGGAAGAAGCATTAGTAACGGAGTTGACCGGAGTCAACTCCACAGTTTCGACAGCTAAGCAGTGAGATTCTTCATTCCTAGAGTCATGTTTCATGTCATCTTTAAGACGGAACGTTTTTGTTTCTTTACCAATTCTTAAAGTCAAAGAACCATTAGGAACATTAATATTCATTCCAGTAGTAGCCATGAAAGGGCGACCTATGAGGATTGTAGAATCATCGGTACTAGTATCCATAATCACATAGTCAGCTAAAAACGTGAACGGACCACATTTAGTAACAACGTCTTTGATTTCTCCTTAGGGGTTTTAAGCGATCTATCAGCAAAGACAAGTTGCATACTAGGTGGTTCAAGTTCTCCTAGGTTTAACTTTTCAAACAAGCTCACAGGCATGACATTAACAGATGCTCCTAGGTCAACTAAGCAACGTTCAATTTCAACATCATGGATGACCAAAGGCAAAGTAAAAGAACCAGGATCAGATAACTTAGCTGGATATGGAGAGACGGGTTTCTTAGCACGAATGTCAGGGTATCCTTCCTTGTTCCCCTTCATGCCACTCTCGATCCTTGCGTTTGGCAGCAGTGCTCTAGGAAAAGGAGGCTTCACGACGTATGGTGCAAGAGGAGGATCATTCTTAGGCGCTGGTTTCTGTTCCTCTTCTTCCTCTTCTTCCGGATAAGCGATCCTGCGTAAAACAGAAAAAGCATCAGCAATTAAGTTTGGAAGTTTTCGAGCAGTTACCATTTTAGCCTGTTCTTTTCTCGAATTTGGCTCTGTCTGGCTTGGAAGCTGGCCAAATGGTCGACCAGATGCTAGCATGCTCGAGATGTTGTTCACGACTTGCTCAATCCGTTGTCCAGATGCTATTTGTTCCTGATTGAGAAGAGCTTGAGCCTTGAACTGACTGTCATGATCATCGAGTCTTGTGATGATCTGGCTGAGCTTCTTATCCAGGTCATTGACATTATTATCTCTTTGATGCTGCTGTCCTGGATAGGTATTGTTAAGATATTGATTCTGGCGATTGCCAGGAGCAGTTCCATAATTACCCGGATTGCGATGTGGCGGCTGGTAGACGCCTGTCGGCGGATGGTTAGACTTCTGATCCTGAGCTTGACCAGCTGGGCGGTTATTCTGGTTCTGGTTATGATTGGTGCCAATATTATAGGGAGGTCTAGTCTTGATAGTTCCCTTGCTGTCTGAAGTTACGATAACCAGCATAACCATTCTGATTATTAACGAAGCCTTGTTGAATGAAATTTACCTCTTCGGCAGACCAGACTTCTGCCTTACCAAAATTCTGGCAACGGCCTCCATTATGTGCGCAAGCTCCACACCACTCGCAATCGGCAACATAGACAGAAGCTGCCGGTGGCTTGATTGGTGTGGTAGACTTCTTCAAATGCTTCTCTACCTCTGCCTTGATAGCTGCTTTGAAATCTAGCTTGCTCCTCGATCCTTCATATTGTCGCTCCCAGTTCCTTGACTTGGAGGCACAGTTTGCGAAGTGCAGAAGAGCAGCTTCAGGGGTGAGTGTAGTGCAATCCCCTTCAGCTAGAGAATTGACCCACTTGGCAGATTCTTCTCGAAGTCCTCGAGAGAAGATTTCAGCTAACTGTCTCTGCTCGAATCCATGATGAGGGCAAGTGTAGAGAAGTTCTTGGAATCGATTCCAAGTATCATATAAACTTTCTCCTTCTTTCTGGGAGAATCTGGCGATGCTGTCCTTGATGGCGGTTGTTATGGCCGGAGGGAAGTATTCTTCAACAAAGTCCTGAGCCAAAGTATCCCAGTTAGTGTAGTAGCCAGGTGGTTTGCCAGTAAGCCACCTCTTAGCAGCGCCTTTCAAAGAGAACGGGAAAACTCTCAGACAAAGAGTGTTTTTGTCGAGGTTTCCGTTTTTAAAAGTGCTGCAGAGATCAAGGAAGTCTGCAAGATGAATGCACGGATTGTCTAGGGGCCTGCCTTCAAACTGTAAATCCCTAGAGATCATGGTCAAGAATGGAATTTTGATCTCATAGTCAGGATCTCCTTCAATGCGCGGAACGGCAATGGCAGATCGAACGCTAGTCGCGCTCGGCTTGTTATAGTCTGCTAGACTCTTCGGTGCAGGTGGGGGTGGCGGCGGTTGATCGCCGTTTGGTGGTAATCTATCGGTCATGGTGGGAGATGGAGGAGGTGAAAGTGACTCGGTGTATGAAGCGGATGAAGAGTGTGGTGAAGACGGAGATGAGGAACTCTCCTTCGGTTCCTCGATCTTGATCGGAGTGATGAATGGATTGGATCTGCTTTCCTTTAGAATCTGTGATCGTAGAGGTGTAGCAGAATTGCCTAGATTCCCTAATCTCTTAGCCAGTTTGGTCTGAGAGCGAGTCCAAGGACGGTGAGGCATACACCTGTAAACCTACAGATAACAAAGACAACAAAACCAGTGTAAAATCGAAGTGGATGGAAAAAATGAAAGATGGAGAATAGAAGAATAAATTGCCAGATCTTCTTTCAACAATCAAAAGAAGTCCCCGGCAACGGCGCCAATTTGATGGAACCATCGTTGTGCTGAGCAGGTTCTATCAAATAACTATCAAGCTCAAGAGCAAGGATAGATCGTATTCCACGGGCCTTCAATTGATTGGCTACTTCAGAACTAACAAATTACTCAAGGAAAACACGTTGTGCGTGGTGTGAGTTCCACGACTTCTAATTCTAAGGAATGCAGAAAAATTAAAACAAATTAAGCTAAAGCAGATAGAGAATTAGGGTTTGGAAATAAGAATGACAGACGAACTTAGACTTTGAATCCCCCTTCGTTCCCCAGAGCATGGGCAATCAACAGATCAGCGGATTTCGATTCTTATTCAATCAATTACTAAGACACCACCATAACTCCTTACCCTTAGGTTTAAGACCGGCGAACGTACGCTCTATCCGTTCTAACTACCAAGATTAACTAGCCGCCCGGGTACGGTCGCCTCTCGCAACGACTTAATTAATTGGTGTAATTACTAGTGATTAATAAGTTACTCTTGCAGTGAATTAACCCTAACCGGTTCCTACGAAAGGCACACTCCAATTATAAGGTTAATTGTTTAATTCGATGTTCTAAAGTAAGGCGAGCGTTCGCTTCTATCCTTAGCTTAACAAGAATCTAATCTAGGTGATCAATCCAGACAAGAAACATGAACAATGAAGAACAAATCAAACATTAAAAAGAACTGATTGAATTTCGAATCTAATCACCGCCGATCCGTGACCGCTTTAAAGCCCTGGGTCACTTAGGGTTCATCTAGTCTAAGCTCTAACGAGTTTAGCTACTCATGATCATTACAAAAGAAACAAAGGCAAAGAAAGAGTTCAACATTCCTAAGGAAGAACAGAAAAGGATCTGAAAAACCTAATTCGGACGATTCTGACAGACTCCGATCTTCGGTAAGTTACACTCCTAGCTCCGGTTCTCCGAGATGGAAGGGATGGCGTCACGATCTCTATCCGGCTCTTCGAACTCCAACTCTTCGCTCCCGAACTTCAGAGAATTCTGATCTCGAAAAGTTGTGTTTTTCGAATTATGAATTGTATCTCCTGTCCTTTTTTATTCGGCCGCCGGTTTAAGTATAAATACTTAACCCTAGTTGGGCCGGGCTGAGCTGTTATTTTCGCCGAAACCATAGGGGTAGTTTCGGCGAAAACTCTTGTGTAAATGGCCATGATTTCTCTGCCTTGCATTTTCGGTCCGAAGAGCTTAATGGTTTCGCCGAAATCAGTCTTCACTTGGCATCAGTTGATTTGCACTGCTGGTTTCGCCGAAACTAGGGCATTGGTTTCGCCAAAACTGTAGGTGTGAATGGCAGATTTTTGGTTTGACTTTGATTGGCTCCTTTGATCGATTCCGGTTCAGTTCCTCGATGTCCCTATGCCTTAGACACGTCCATGGTTACTTTACTTGACGGAAAAAAAACCTGTGCTTACGCAAAAACACTAGAAAACCATCAAATAGACCCGAAAAGGGCCAAGGTAACACAAATGGCACGAGATAGGGCAATTGATTGAATATTCGTTATTCTACCCTAAAAACAATGTCTTAAGCAAAGAAATGTCGCTTAAATGAGGCTGATAATCACGTCAAATCGAGTGTCATCACCCGCCGACCGCCACCTTACACTCGCCACCGCCGACCAAAACCGACCGCCGCCGCCGCTCCCTTCCCCTTCCATTTCCGATCAATCCAAGCCCTAGAACAGCCTAATCAGAGCTCTACAGCTCTAGTTCACCCAAACCCTAAAATTTTTTATTTTTCACCGATTTCTCCCAATTCGTTCTTTTTTAGCATCCATGGCTTCAAGGTAAGTTGTAGAACTTTTCATTGCGAATCTTTTGACATGTTGATTGCTGAATTTCGTTGGGGTTGACTTTCGGTTGACTTTTCGGTTTACCTCGATTTGCGTGCCGACTGATTTCTTGTGAACTAGGTTAGCTAAACTTGTTGGAATGTTCTAGCATGCTTAGGGAGTGTTGTGCTTAATTTTCATATCGTTTGATCATGTGTTGCTATGCCTAAGTCCATTTCCTTGTGAGGTTGACTTTTTCAGAAATGTCGGTTTGACCATGAACTGTTTTTGATCATTTGGCTGCCTTATGTGCTCATACTCGTTCCGATTATTGTGTTTGCCATCTGAGATCATATTATTCCGTCATTCTCCGATTTGTGATAGTCTTGCCATGATTAGGGTTCAATGTTCTATTATGTTGACTTTTTGAATGTCGATTTGACTTCTGAACTCTGATTGTTCTAATTCCATTATGGCTGTTCCTAAGCATGTATTTTCTTGTTTGTGATTACCGGTAAATCTGCTTTGCTTAACCCCACTCGGTTTTCCTCATTTCTTTGTGAAATTGAGTTTTTCGACTAAGTGTGGGGTAGGGTTTTAGTTTGACTAATCTGGTTTGTTTTGTTGTTTAGGAACACCACTTATGAGCGCAGGAACAAGCAGAGACTTGACGCCGCCTCGAGCTCCAGAGCCCCCGCTCCCGTCACACCCGCCGTCCAGGGCCCTCCACCAGCATTCCCTAGCCGTGTTGGGTCCCATCGCACTGTTGCTCGTCTACCCGACTACTACTCTGAGTGCTACAAGAAGCTCGAGCATGTTCCGGGAGCTAATGTTCGACCACTTTCCATGGAGTCTCTCTTAGATCACGAAGAGGACTACCACCGGAACGTGCACGACGCCCTGGCACCGGCTGGCCTCCTAGAGCTGACCACCATAGCTTCCGACTTCCCAGACGTCGCTCTCCAGGAGTTCTGGGCCACTTTTGATCTGGACGAGCACAAGAGGAGGCAAAACAAGAAGGTCGTTTCCTTCTACCTGGGCGGGGTGTACAGGACCCTCACCTATGATGAGTTTGCAGCTCATCTAGGAATCCCCTACGAGCATTACCACAGTCATCACCTCGGCTGGGCGAACGACGAGGACGACGGAGAGGCATACCATGCACTCTGGAGCCACATGACTGGAGTGCCCGACGATCGTCTCACAGACCATAATTCAGTTAGGTCTCTCTGTCTCCCTCTCTATAAATACATTCATACGATTTGGCGTAGATCGCTATTATATGCTCCAGAGAAGGACCGCCACCATATCAGCAAGGAGGAACTTCTGCTTCTTCGCGCCATCCGGGAAAGCTACCCTCTTCACCCCAGATGGGTGCTTGCTCGCATCTTCCGCCAGAAGACCAAGAGGAGGACGCCACCTCGCTCACTCCTAGGAGGCAACTTCATCGGCCAACTCATCATCTCCTTCGGCCTCAGCCTTGAATATGGCCCGAACATCCCACGCCGCAGAGTACGCACTGTTGGAGGAGATTTGGCGGTCGAGTACGACCTCGAGCTGGACCTCAGTTCCCAGGTAGCAGCAGATCCTCCCCTCCAGAACGAGGATGAATCGGAGGAAGAAGATGATTCTGAGGAGTTTCAGCCTCAGTACAAGCCAGAGTTTCATGACCATACTCCCTCGCCACATAATCAGGCAAGGTATGCACACCAGTCGCCGCCGGCCATCCCAGATCCATACCAGGCGCCTCACCCGCAGCACCACCCGCATCCCACGGATGTTGGAGAGCTGTATGAGCGACTGCAGGAGTGGCGCATCACCGACAACGCCACTCAAGAGGCGAGATGGACTATTATGCAGCAACATATGCACCGCACTGATAGGCGATATGAGGCACAGATGGCGTGGCAACGTCGGCGATTTCCTCCACTTTCCACCTCCCGGCCCACCTGACCAGCATTGATCGGGTTGTATTCCTTTTCTGGTCCTTTCTTTTTATTTATTGTTTTCGGATTTCGATCCAACTTTTTTCTGTATGGATCCGGGACACTTGTCCCGGTTTCCTTTTTATGTTTCATTTGTTTTTTGTAGGCAGTAGGGAGATTCCCTTTGCTTCGCTTTGGTAGATTCCCTCCGCTCCGAGGACCCGTGCTCATCCCCTACGCCAACCATCTCGGTCCAGGTTCTTCTACTTCACTCTGACATCTAGAATTAGTCCTGTGAGGACACAGTCTGATTTAAGTGTGGGGTAGGATGCTAAAGAACCTGCATGAACTTGATTGCCCTTGATTGTGTTTTCTGTGTGCCTTATGATTCCTTTCCAGTCTCTCTAGCATTAGAATGGCTCAGTTCTTGATTTTTGATGTTAAGTTGTTGTTCAAACTTTCATAATGATGCTTAGACTGCTTAACCTAGAACTTGAGAACCAACTTGTATACTTTGATGCTAAATTGCCTGGTCAGAACAGAATTTTTAAATCACACTTGTAGTTTGTAGCCTTGATTGCATGAAAATGACCGAATCCGACTAGCAAACCAACTGTGAGCTTTTGATCCATTGCACGTAACTTGCAATTTCAATTCTTTCTGAGTGGTTTTCTGTTTGCTTGACTCAGTTAGAATTTGCATGAGACCTACTCGAGACCACACGATGACACGAGTTCTAGAATGATAGGGGCACCTAGATTCAGCTACTAAGCCAGATAGCCTACCTAACGATAAAATCCATTAGGTGTAGACCCTTGATCTTGGCCTGTTCTTTCGGTTCGATAATACATTACAGCCATTTCCCATTCTTTCATTCCCCGTTGATCCCCTGTGGTTGTAGTTCTAGATTGACCTACCGGAAGTCGGTTTGTGGTAACCTGCCTATAGCCATTAAACAGGTGGTCTTAGCTATTATGTCTAGACGTGTAAACCGCTCTAGCAACTAAAAGAAAAATCGGCACAAAAAGGAAAAAAAATAGAAAAAAGAAGAAAAGAAGCAAGTTTCGAAAAAAAAATGAAAAGAAGAAAAATCAGAAAAACCAAAAAGTCTTTAGTTCAATAAACGTTCTTCTCCCTACATATGGAAGAACGAAGTCAAAAGAAAAGTCAGAAAAAAATTGTGTAAAGAAAGATAATAAAAGTGCTAGGTTGCTTGAGGGTATCATAGGACGAGCGTTCATTATTCCACCCGTGTCTGGTTAGACGGTAGGAAGCCGCAGGTTAGATTCGAGGGAAGTTAGTCGAAAGCTACACCGCACAAAGCCATCATCATACATTCCCATCATCCATCGCATCATAAACCCAAGTAGTGTAGAATTCGTTACAGTCCTAGCAGGGAAGTCCTTCTTGACTGGTTACTCGTGTTGTCACAGTGGTGGAGATATGGTTGAATTGCAAACTTATGACAGAATTCAGTAACAGAAAATGATTGAGAGCAGAAACACGTCCTTAAACACAGAGAGTGAGAGTTCCCCATTTACTAAATATTTCCTGTGTGAGGAGTCTGGTCAGTCAGGTCAAATTCGTGCATAATTGGTTGCTACTACTTGTCGTGTGTAGTTTATTAGTGAGACCAGGTAATTTGGCTGATCAGTATGCATGTTAGGTTTCTTGTTCTAGGATCTATCGGTCTAATAATTCATTGTGTTTGATTGAACTTCAATTTAATCGATCTTATCATTTGTGGACATGAGCGTTTCTATTCGGTTTGCTTGAGGACAAGCTAAAGCTTAAGTGTGGGGTATTTTGATGACACTCGATTTGACGTGATTATCAGCCTGATTTAAGCGACATTTCCTTGCTTAAGACATGGTTTTTAGGGTAGAATAGCGAATATTCAATCAATTGCCCTATCTCGTACCATTTGTGTTACTTTGGCTCGTTTCGGGTCTATTTGATGGTTTTCTAGTGCTTTTATGTTAGCACAAGTTTTTGCCGTCAAATAAAGTAGCCAAGGACGTGTCTAAGGCGTTGGAACCTCGAGGAATTGCACCAGAATCGATCCAAGGAGTCAATCGAGTCGAACCAAAAAATACCTTAGTGTTTTCGGCGAAAATCCCAGCACAAATCGACTGATGCTCATCAAAGGAAGTTTTCGGCGAAAACCCTAAGTTTTCGCTGAGAACAATTGATCCGAAAATCACAGGAGAAAAGCAGCCGGCGGACCATCCATTTACACTAATATTTTCGGCGAAAATCCTTCAATATTTTCAGCGAAAATATCAGGCTAAATCCTGTGGTTTAGGGTTAAGTACAAATACTTAACCGGCGGCCCAAATTAGGGGGAGATCAATACACAACATAATTACCAACTAATACCGAACTTCAGAATTCTCTCAAGTTTTGGAGCAGAGAGTTAGAGTCCGAAGAGCCGGAAAGAGATCGTGACGCCATCCCTTCCATTTCGAAGACTCAGAGCTAGGATTGCAGTTTACCGAAGATCAAAGTCTGCCAGAGTCGTCTTAATTAGGTTTTTCAGATTCTTTTCTGTTCTTCCTCTGGATGATGAACTCTTTCTTTATCTTTGATTCTTTTGTGATAAACATGAGTAGCTAAACTCTTAGAGCTTAGAGTAGATGAACCCTAAGTGACCCAGGGCTTTAAAGCGGTCACGGATCGGCGGTGATTAGATTCGAAGTTCAATCAGTTTCTCTTTCATGTTTGATTTGTTCTTCAGTGTTCATGTTTCTTGTCTGGATTGATCGCCTAGATTAGATTCTTGTTAAGCTAAGGATAGAAGCGAACGCTCGCCGTACTTTAAAACATCAAATTGAACAATTAACCTTATAATTGGAGCTTGCCTTTCGTAGGAACCGGTTAGGGTTAATCCACTGCAAGAGTAACTCATAAATCGTTAGTAATTCCACCAGTTAAGTTAAGTCGTTGCGAGAGGCGACCGTACTCGGGCGACTAATTAATCTTGGTAGCTAGAACAGATAGAGCGAACGTTCGCCGGTCTTAAACCTAAGGGTAAGGAGTTATGGTGGTGTCTTAGAACTGATTGAATGAGAATTGAAATCCGCTGATCTGTTGATTGCCTATGCTCTGGGGAACGAAGGGGGATTCAAAGTCTAAGTTCGTCTGTCATCTTTGTTTTAATCAACCAATTTCCATTCTGTTCTTAGTTTCAATTTTTAATTTTTCTGCATTTCTTAGAATTAGAAGTCGTAGAACTCACACCACGCACGAAGTGCTTAAACCTAGCTTATTTGAGTAGTCAATCATTAGAAGGCCCATGGAATACGATCTACCCTAGCTTGTTAGCTTTGTTAGTTATTTGTTTGAACCCGCACAACGATCTTAGGTTCACCACCAAGGCTCGGGTCCTTCAGTGCTTTCTCCATCAGTCTCCATAGCTCCTTCTCCTGAAAAACTATCAACAATAATGTTAAGGCTCGGGGAGGTATTCGGTGAGAGTTCCTCACTCATTTCCACATCCGGGTCAGCATCCAGATCTTCTTCACTCGGGGCAGCCCTCAGAATCAGTCGGGAGGTGATCTCCCATTGAATCTTGGGTGCACAGGGGACCGTCGGTGAAGCGTCAGGTCGGTGAACCACCTTCTCCAGGAAGGGATCGACTCAACACCCAAAACTATTTATCAGCCCCACGAGAACCTAACTTCTGAAACCGGCGAAGAACCTTGAAATCCACTAGGTAACGACCTAGGAACCCCAAGTATTCAGTCGAGTTTGGTGCCACAAACAAAGGATGAATGCCTTTGATGATAAACCAAGACCTTAAGCTAAGCAACAACGAGCAAAGACTTGAAGGAAAAAGAACAATGTTCTAAAATTTTCATTAATGTGTAATCTGCCTTACAATCGTGGCCAAGGCCTATATTTATAGTACATTGAGTGGCCAAGGCCTTTTCCAACTCTAAAAAAGAAAAATAAATCTATGCTAAAAATTTGGACCGAGAAAACTATTAAAAATAACTAAGTTGTCCGAAGGTGTAATTCCTACACCGGGTAGAATTCAGCAAAACCCTAATCCGGGCGGATTAGGGAAGACCGACTTTCCTACTCCGAGTGGAAATGGGAAAAGCTCCGGGCGCGTCGGCGGAAAACTCGGGCGCGGGCAGGAATCCTTCCACGGCTCGGAAATGTGGCCCGGAAGCTCGCGGTGGCATTCTTGTAATTTCCGCGGGTTCCGGGTGACCGGGTGGCCAGGCATCGGCATCAGTGGCTACGGGCCCGGTACTAGGGTTTCTAGGGATGCTGGGGCATCCGGACCTCCTGGTTGAAATTTCCTCGGACAATGAAGGTTTTCCTCGAGTCTTTTGGCCTCCTGAGTCTCCTAGAGTTAACTTGTCCGACAGATTTTGAGCGCGGAACATGGTTGTCCGGTACTGGGGTTGGTTGTCCGCATCCTCCGGGGCCGGGGTAGTCTTGGGTGGCCATCCCTTCTTGGCAAGGTACTCTTCAGTCCTCCTGTTCCTGTACTCCATAAATGCCTCTAGAGGGTCTCTGGAGTGTGCTTCTTCTCCAGGGCTCCTGGAGGTTAGGCTAGGAGCAGGCTGAGGCTCTTCTCCAGTGCTAGGGCTTATATCCTTGGCCAGCAGCATGGCCTGGAATATCCTTCCATCTCGTGGAGCCTTTCTACCTGCATGGGGAGGCCTTAGCCTATACTTCATCTCATACCTTGGCTTGAGGGCTTATAGGTGGCCGGCCCTTGGTTCTACACGATTCTTGTATGGCCCTAGGGTTCTGTCTCGTACAGGTGACCCTGGTGGGGTGTAGATGTACCGGCGTGTACTAGGGCAGCTGGGCTGGGTCATATCATCCCCCTCTTCTTGCATTGGATTTGTCCCCAAATCCATCTCGAGGACTCTTCTAGCACTCATCACCCTCTTCCAAACTTCAGCAATTTTGTTGGCCATGGTCGGGGAAGACTCAGCATCATCTTCGGGTCTAGGAGTGTCATTTGAGTCAGTAACGGACCAAGGCTCGGGTCCTTCAGTGCTTTCTCCATCAGTCTCCATAGCTCCCTCTCCTGAAAAACTATCAACAATAATGTTAAGGCTTGAAGAAGTGTTTGGTGAGGGTTCCTCACTCATTTCCACATCCGAGTCAGCATCCGGATCTTCTTCGCTCGGGGCAGCCTTTAAAATCCATCGAGAGATGATCTCCCATTGAAATCTTGGGTGCACGGGGAACTGTCGGTGAGGCGTCATGTCGGGACACGAGGGTCCTGGAGGCGCCGGGGGTAGGCCAGGGCACGTTGGGCAGGGCGCCGGGTGCTGGGGCGCTTGGACTGGTCAGGGCGGGCCAGTCGGCATCGGAGCCGAATGCTGGGGCGCCGAGCCCTGGTCGGGCAGCACCGGGGTTAGGGCCGAGCGCTGGGGCCTGGTGGGGTAGCACCGGGGTCGGGGCCGAGCGCTGGGGCCTGGTGGGGTAACACCGGTGTCGGGGCCGAGTGCTGGGGCGCCGGGGCACCAGAGCTGGTCAGGCCGCGTCGGGCGACGCCGGGTACTAGGGTTTTAGAGATTAACACTGTAAACTTCTCAAGCCCCTCGAGCTTAACTTCTTCTCCTTCATCAGACTCTTCTTCCTCTTCTTTCTCCTCCTCTTCTTCATCATTCGTCTTAATTCCTCCGTCTCTTATCACCATCATCCGTTAGTTAGGGCAGTCCCTTGAGACATATCCTCTACCTTGACACTTAAAACATATAATTCCACTAGGACGTGGGTTAGAATTCTGAACCTTAGGGTAAGGGTTTGGTCTTGGCCCGGAATTCCTGCTAGGGTTTGGCCTCCAAGGTGTGTTCCCTGCACTCCTATCTCCTCTCCATGGGGTGCTGGTTGGTGGCGGGGTAGTAGCCTCCCTTCCAATTCCATTCTTCAGCTCCCTCTCAGCCCTAATAGCCGAGGATATCAAGTCCTCATAGTCGACGAAGTTGATGATGTTAACTTGGTGTAGGATTTCTTTGTGTAATCCTCTGGTGAACCTTGCTATTCTGGCATCTTCATCCTCCCTTAGGTCAAGCCTTGTGATTAGAATCTCCAGCTCCTTATTGTACTCCTCAACCGACATGCTTCCTTGCTTCAAACGTTGAAGCTTGGTATGCAAGTCTCTAGTGTAGGCGGCTGGTACAAACCGTCTCCTCATCTTTATCTTGAGACCTCCCCAACTAATGATGGGATTCTCTTCTTCTCTCCTGATGTGATTCCTGAGTTGTGCCCACCACAAAGCAGCATAGTCAGTAAATTCGATTGTGGCTAGGGTTACCTTTTTCCTCTCGGAATAATTATGGCATTCAAAGAAGTCCTCCATGCTCCTCTCCCAATCAATGTACTCATCAGGATTTGCTTTGCCAGCAAATTTGGGTACGTTGAGCTTCAAACTGCTCACATCATCATCGATCTCTTGTAAATTCCTCCTTGGCCGTTGGTGGCCATCTCCATTAGGTGCTCCTAGTTGCTCGGTGAGTTGGTTGATGTTCTGAGCCATGGCAGCCATGTGTGCCTCCAAAGCAGCAAGCCTTTCATCTGCCATGATTAGTACAAGAACAATGGACCTCCCAAAATCACTCTAAGGAAACCTCACACACTCTTTTTCTTACCACTCGTGTATAAAATTTCAAGTTCACTCAAATTAGGGTTTTGACAAAATTCAAAGACAAAGGCAATTTCAGTTCAAGTAGTTGGAAGTTTCTTCGAAGCTTTGAAGTCTAAGTCTACCAATGACACAAAACAAGACCTTATACCTAATGTTTTGGATTTCTAGGGTAAGAACTCTTGATGTTAGGTCATGCGATGACAAGACAAGAAGTTTAGGTGCTCTAACTAAGAAAGCTACTTAGCAAATCTTATGAAAACCACTCTTCTTGAACTTAACCTACTACCTTGATTGTAAACGTGGCCTTGCCTTTTGGCTAGGTCAAATTTCTGTTTTTGAAGACCTTGATTCTTTTCTTTTCTTTTCTTTGATTCTTCTTTTTGTATTTTCTGTCGATGGCCACAGCATTTTCTCACAACAAAACTTAAAGAAAGGTAGAAGATTAGAACAAACACAATGAAACTATTTAGGGTTTTCTGAATTTTGAAAATAACGAAAACTAAATATATGAATCCATGCAAAGAATCTGGAAATTGGTTGGTGGTCCAAGAGTTGAACCGCTCTTTGATACCAGCTGATGCGAACCGCCTTCTCCAGGAAGCTTCCTTGTAAGGAGGACGCTCTTGGAAGCTTCCTTGCTGTTGAGGAGGTTGTCTGAACTGACGATAGTCGGGGTAGCCTCTTTGATTGTTGGTGAAGCCTTGATCAATAAAGTTCACTTCCTCTGTAAACCAGTTACCGAAAATCTTCTTCATTTCTTTCTGCACTTCAATCTTGATCTGATCTTCATGGCTTGGTCGGCTCTTAGCTGCTCCAAACTGTCTCTCCCAGCTTCTCGACTAAGATGCGCAGTTTGCAAAGTGAAGGAGAGCAGCTTCCGGTGCGAGTGCGGTGTAGTCTCCATCAGCTAAGGAGTTAACCCATTCAGATGACTCTTCGTTCATACCCAAGCAAATATCTCGGCTAGCTGCCTTTGAGTGAAGCCATGATGAGGGCAGCTGTGGAGGAGTTCCTGGAATACATTCCTAGCGTCGTATAAGCTCATTCCTTCTTTCTGTCTGAACCTTGAGATGTTGTCCCTGTAAGCATTTGTTTTGGAAGGAGGGAAGTATTCTCTATGAATTCTTGATCAAGATCCTCCCAGTTGGTGTAGTGACCGGGTGGCTTGCTAATGAGCCATCTCTTTGCGGCGCCTCGAAGTGAGAGTGGGAAGGCTCGCAACCACAAGGTATCCTTATCGAGGCTCCGACTCTTAAAGGTCTCGCAAAAAGCAAGGAAATCCGCCAAGTGTGTGCATGGATTATCATGAGGCTTTCCTTCAAACCGTAGATCCCTAGAGATCATTTCCAAGAAGGCGGTCTTGTCTCATAGGCAGGACCGTCTTCATCGCGCGATACGAAGATGGAAGACCAAATACTAGCAGCACTTGGCTTATTGTACTCCGCAAGACTCTTTTGAGCAGCCATTGCGGTAGGGGAAGGTGGATCATAGGTGATTAGCTTCTGAATTTCTTAACCTACAAAAGACAAAAACAAACACAACCGGTGTAAAATCAAAGTGTGATGGAAAATGAAAGATGGAAACTAGAAGAATAAAATGCCAACTCTTCTTTCAAAAAATATAGAAGAATCCCCGGCAACGGCGCCAATTTGATGAGCTATAAAACAGTGATCAAATACTACCAAGCACAAAGCATGATAGATCGTATTCCACAGGGTTTCTTCTAATTGACTACTCAAAGAAACTGACAATTTATTCAGGTTTAAACGCGTTGTGCGTGGTGTGAGTTCCACGACATCTAGACTAAAACGCAAGAAAATTAAAATGAAATTAAAAGATAGAAAGATTGGTTGGTTTAGACAGACGACAGACAAGCTCAGATTTCGAATCCCCCTTAGATCACCAAGGCAGCAACAATCACAAGACTAGCGGTTTTCAATTCTAATTCAATCAATTTCTATACACCACCACAACTCCTGACCCTTAGGTTTAAGACTGGCGAACGTTCGCTCTATCCGTTCTAATTACCAAGATTAATTAGTCGCCCGGGTACGGTCGCCTCTCGCAATGACTTAACTAACTGGTGCAATTACTAATGATTTATGAGTTACTCTTGAAGCGGATTAACCCTAACTGGTTCCTACGAAAGGAACACTCCAATGAATAGGTTAATTGGTTGAATTGATGTTTTAAAGAGAGGCGAGCTTTCGCTTCTATCCTCAGCTTAACAAGAATCTAAACTAGGTGATCAAGGAAGACAAGTTTATGTGCCAAAGTAGGGAAGCTATCTGGCGACTAACCCTAGCTTGCAAAAACCTAATCTAGGCGACCAACCAGAAAAGAAACATAAACAATGAAGAACAAAACAACCATGGAAAGAGAAACTGATTGAATTTCGAATCTAATTACCGCCGATCCGTGACCGCTTTAAAGCCCTGGGTCACTTAGGGTTCATCTAGTCTAAGCTCTACGAGTTTAACTACTCATGTTCATAACAAAAGAATCAAAGACAAAGACTGAGTTCATCTTGAACAGAGGAAGAACAGAAAAGGATCTGAAAAACCTAATTAAGACGACTCCGGTGTAGCTTCGATCTCCAGTAATCTACAATCCTAGCTCCGAGTCTCTGAGATGAAAGGGATGGCGTCACGATCTCTTCCTGGCTCTTTGAACTCTAAACTCTGCTCCAGAACTCAGGAGAATTCTAAGATTAATTGGTATTATTGGTATATGAGATATGGGCCCGCGGTTAAGTATTTATACTTAACCCTAATACCGCCGGATTTTGCCTGGAATTTTCGCCAAAAATATGAAGGAATTTTCGGCAAAAATCTCTTTGTAACTTGGAGTTTTTGCCGAGAACTCTCCTTGGTTGACATCAGCCGATTTGTTCTTGAGTTTTCGCCGAAAACTCCAAGGGATTTTCGGCGAAAACTTCAGTGTAAATGGAGCAGGAATTGGTTCGACTTGATTGACTCCTTGGATCGATTCCGGTGCAATTCCTCGAGGTTCTAACGCCTTAGACACGTCCTTGGCGACTTTATTTCACGGCAAAAACCTGTGTTAACATGAAAAGACTAGAAAACCATCAAATAGACCCGAAACGGGCCAAAGTAACACAAATGGCACGAGATAGAGTAGTTGAATGAATATTCGTTATTCTACCCTAAAAACCATGTCTTAAGCAAGGAAATGTCGCTTAAATGAGGCTGATAATCACGTCAAATTGAATGTCATCAATGCATATTCTCAGGGTGTAGCCCACCCACAAACCGGGCTATCTTTGCTTCGGGTTCTTCTCTGAGGTCGAGTCTGGCTACCAACATCTCGATCTCCTTGGTGTATTGCTCCATGGACATGGAGCCTTGCTTTAAGTTCCAGAGGGAGGTGTGTATGTCTCGGGTATAGGTTCCCGGAACAAACCTCTTCCTCATGATTCTCTTGAGATCTCTCCACGACTCGATGGGGTCTTCCTCATCTCTATGAACTCGGCTCTTGAACTGGCTCCACCATAGAGCAGTGATGATACTCGATTTGACGTGATTATCAGCCTCATTTAAGCGACATTTCCTTAATTAAGACATGGTTTTTAGGTAGAATAACGAATATTCAATCAATTGCCCTATCTCGTGCCATTTGTGTTACCTTGGCCCGTTTCGGGTCTATTTGATGGTTTTCTAGTGTTTTTATGTTAGCATAGGTTTTTGCCGTCAAATAAGTAGCCAATGACTTGTCTAAGGCGTTGGAACCTCGAGGAATCGCACCGGAATCGATCCAAGGAGCCAACCAAGTCAAACAAATTCCTGCCCGGTTTACAAAGGAATTTTCGCCGAAAATCCCTTAGTATTTTTGGCGAAAATGCATGAACAAATCCGCTGATGTCAACTGAAGGATGTTTTCGGCAAAAACACCAGTTTTCGCCAAGAACTGTTGGACTGAAAACCACAGAAGAAAAGCAGCCGGCGTTCAGTTATTTTGTGAAGGAATTTTCAGCGAAAATTCCTTACTATTTTCACCGAAAATGTTAGTTAAAATCCGGCGGTATTAGGGTTAAGTATAAATACTTAACCGGCGGCCCAATAAAAGAGATACCTCATAATATCAATCATAATTTTCCAGACCTAGAAGTTTGAGAGAGGGTTTAGAGAGTTCAAATAATCGTGGAGAGATCGTGACGCCATCCCTTCACCTCGGAGACTCGGAGCTTGGATTGAAGATTACCGGAGATTGAAGCTTCACGGATTCGTCAAATTAGGTTTTACAGTTCTTCTCTGTTCTTCCTACCTGAGATGTATTCCTTGTTTGTTTTCGATTCTCTTGTTCTAATATGAGTAGCTAAACTCGTAGAGCTTAGATTAGATGAACCCTAAGTGACCCAGGGCTTTAAAGCGGTCATGGATCGGGGGTAATTAGATTCGAAGTTCAATCAGTTTCTCTTTGCATGGTTGTTTTGTTCATCATTGTTTATGTTTCTTTTCTGGTTGATCGCCTAGATTAGGTTTGTGTTGAATTAGGGTTTGTCGCCAGACAGCTTCTCTGCTTTAAACATTAAAACTTGTCTTTCCTGATCACCTAGCTTCGATTCTTGTTAAGCTGAGGATAGAAGCGAACGCTCGCCTCACTTTAGAACATCAATTCAACCTGTTAACCTATTCATTGGAATGTGCCTTTTGTAGGAACCAGTTAGGGTTAATCCGCTTCAAGAGTAACTCATAAATCATTAGTAATTGCACCAGTTAGTTAAGTCGTTGCGAGAGGTGACCGTACCCGGGCGACTAATTAATCTTGGTAGTTAGATCGGATAGAGCGAACGTTCGCCAGTCTTAAACCTAAGGGTCAGGAGTTATGGTGGTGTATAGAAATTGATTGAACGAGAATTGAATTCCGCTGATCTGTTGATTGCTGTTGCCTTGGTGATCTAAGAGGGATTCGAAATCTAAGCTTGTCTGTCGTCTGTCTGAACCATCCAATCATCTCTATTTTCAACCCTAATTTCCAATCTGTGTTTAGTTTCAATTTTAATTTCTCTGCATTTCTTAGAATTAGAAGTCGTGGAACTCACACCACGCACAACGTGTTCAAACTTGAATAAATTGCCAGCTTCTTTGAGTAGTCGATTAGTAGAGACCCATGGAATACGATCTACCCTAGCTTTCTAGCTTGGTAGTATTTGATAACTGTTCTGCAGCTCATCAAATTGGCGCCGTTGCCTGGGACTCTTCTATATTGTTTGAAAGAAGAGTTGGCATTTTATTCTTCTATTTTCCATCTTTCATTTTCCATCTTTCATTTTCCATCACACTTCGATTTTACACCGGTTGTGTTTGTTTTTTGTCTCTTGCAGGTTAAGAAAATTCAGAAGCAAATCACTTCCGTTCCACCTTCCCCTACCGCATTGGCTGCTCAAAAGAGTCTTGCGGATTACAATAAGCCAAGTGCTACTAGTGTCCGTTCTTCCATCTTTGTGCCGCGCAATGAAGTCGGTCCTAACTATGAGATCAAGATCCCCTTCCTGGAAATGATCTCTAGGGATTTACAATTTGAAGGCAGGCCATTAGACAATCCGTGCACGCATCTGGCGGATTTCCTTGATCTCTGCAGCACTTTCAAGAACGGGAATCTCGACAAGAACACTCTTTGCTTGAGAGCTTTCCCGTTCTCTCTGAAAAGTGCAGCTAAGAGGTGGCTCACTGGCAAACCACCTGGCTACTACACTGACTGGGAGACTCTTGCTCAGGAATTCGTAGAGGAATACTTCCCTCCTTCCAGAACAACTGCTTATAGGAAAAACATCTCAAGGTTCAGACAGAGAGAAGGAGTAAGTTTACATGATGCTTGGAACGAATTCCAGGAACTCCTCCACGATTGCCCTCATCATGGCTTCACTCAGAGGCAACTAGCTGAGATCTTTGCTTGGGGTATGAACGAAGAGTCATCTGAATGGGTTAACTCCTTAGCTGATGGAGACTACACCGCACTCACACCAGAAGCTGCTCTTCTTCACTTTATAAACTGCGCATCCAAATCTAGAAGCTAGGAGAGACAGTTTGGAGCAGCTAAGAGCTGACCAAGCTGTGAAGATCAGATCAAGGTTGAAGTACAAAAAGAAATGAAGAAGATTTTCGGTAACTGGTCTTCAGAGGAAGTGAACTTTATTGATCAAGGCTTCACCAACAATCAAAGAGGCTACCCCGACTATCGTCAGTTCAGACAACCTCCTCAACAACAAGGAAGCTTCCAAGAGCATACTCTTTACAGTTTCAGATTCAACCAGAGTCAGAATCAGTACTTGAGCGATAGTTATCAAGATCAACCTCAGAGATCTACATCAGGGAACACAAGGGATATCGAGGTAGACAAGAAGCTCAACCTGATCATGGCAAGGCTCGATAACTATGAGGATAAATTTAAGCTTCAAGCCGTCATAAATCAAGAACATGAAGCTCGAAGTCAACGAATGGAGAGCATGATTAATATCATGTTTAGCTTGCTAACTAGTAGCCCCCTCCTTAATCAATCATCGGTTCAAGTCGACTCTACCATTAGGAAGGAGCACGTCAAGGCCGTCTCCACAAGAAGTGACAAGCAATCAGCTGATACTGTATCTCCTGAACCGGCCATAATTCCTGATGCTATAGCCATTGACAAGCCAGAGATCGAGGAGGAGGATAGAGAAGAAGAAGAGGAGGTGACTGCCCCGCCTCCCCTGGCAAAGACGGCACCCGCGCCACCACTCCCTCCATATCAACCTCGGATTCCATTTCCTAAGGCTGCGTAATCAAAGGAGAAAGATCATGATACCCGGTACAGAAAGTGGTATGGATACTTGAAGAGCACGAATATGAATACACTAGTTAATGATGCTATCCAGGTGATACCGAAGGCTGACAAAGTCGCAAAGGATCCTGCGAAGAACAAAAAGAAGGAAGAGTTGTCTTCCGTCTCCCTCAAGGAACAATGCTCCGTCATCCAGAGCCAGGCGACACCCATACCTCCCCCAGCTAAGTGTCGAGATCCCGGTGTTTTTACTTTGCCTTGCACTGTTACTGATGTGAACATTGATCGTAGTGTAATTGATCTAGGTGCTTCTATTAATGTTATGCCTACCTGCCTGTTTGAGAAATTGAACCTAGGAGAGTTGAAACCAATTAGCATGCATTTAATGTTTGCCGACAGATCTGTTAAACTACCTAGGGGAATAATAGAAAACGTGGCTGTCAGTTGTGGTCCTTTTACTATTCTGGCTGATTTTGTTGTCATGGATACTCGAGGGGAAGATGTCACTCTTCTCCTAGGCTGACCGTTTATGGCAACAGCCGACATTACCATTAATGTCCCGAATGGCTCGTTGACATTAAGGGTCAGTAAGGACACCATGACATTCCGCCTCAAGGACGATATGCAAGTCCCAGTCAAAGAAGAGATGCATTGCTTATCTGTTGAAGCTGTGGAGTTGGCTTCGGTCAACTCCGTTACTAATGAAAAAGCTAGATTTCTTCAGAAATTTGCTTGCCAGGTGGTGGACAGGTCCCTAATCTAAAGAATGAGTTGCCGGCACAAAAGCCGAGAAAGAAGGAGGATACGACGGCATCTCCTCATGAATCGCCAAAAGTTAAAGATCCTGGCGAGATAAAGAAGGAGAATAAAGAGAAGACGAAGGCGGTTTGGAAGCCGATTGCTCAGCCCCCGTCTACCGAGCCACCGGAAAAGAGTGATCCTCTCATGGACGCTCCTTCGAAAGAACTATTCGGGCCATTTGAAATCTCTGGTCATCTTCCCGAAGAACGAACCAAGTTAATTCACGCAAACAGGAAGAAGTTCACACTTGCCGGAGGATCCGCAAGGCCATATTTCATGAACTCCGACTCGGGCCTAAGAGAAATCCTGAGTTGGGATGTCTCTTGATCGCCGACCAGGTATCGTCCGGCTCAAGGACGTTAAGCAAGAGCACTTCGTGGGAGGCAACCCACGGTTGGAGTCCGTTTTGAATTTTTGAGTCAGTCTTTTCGTCGTTCGAGTTAGGTTCGGGGGAGCCAAAGTGTCAGTTTAATTTCCTTTCATTTGGATTTGTTTTCGGTTGGGTTTTGAAAAAAAAGGGTTTTACAATCTTTTTTCGGCGAGAATTTAAACTTTTCCCAAATTGCAAACAGTGGCGTCTGTTTTATTTTTGTCGATTTTCAAGGAAGTTTTTGGCGAAAACTTGTGTCTTTTTTGAAATTCAGTTTCCTTTTTTCGGTCCGATTCCAATGCATACTTGATCGTCCAAATCGGAGCTCTGTAGCTTCGGTTATGCCCGAAACAAGTTTTTTCACGTTTTTGGCCAACTTCGTCGCTTTCCGTCCATTTTCTTGAGTCGTGTCTTAAAGGTTAGTTGTTGGGTTTTCAATTTAGAATCTTTTGACATGCTAATTATTGAATTTCGATGAGTTTAAATACGGTCTACAACGTTTTTGCGTGGCTGCTGTTTTGGTGTAATTTTTTCTGAACTGATTGAGGTTAGATGATCTAGATTCCTCTAGGAGTGTCGTGCCGTGAATTTGAAAAAAAAAAGAGTCAAAATATTTTCAAAATTCCCCTTAACCGTCTTTGTTCGAGTTTTATTTTGTGTGGATCCGGGACACTTGTCCGGTTTCCTTTTGATCTTTTTGTTGTTTTTGTTTTGTAGGAACTCGAGTAGCTACTCCGCTCCGCTCCGGGCTATCCGTGCTCATCCCCTACACCGACCATCTCATTCCAGGTTCTTCGTATATCTCTACTCTAGTTTAGTCCTGTGAGGACACAGAACGATTTCAGTGTGGGGTAGGATGCTAACCTTGCATGAACTCGATTCCAGTTTCTCTAGCATTAGAATTGCTCGGTTCTTGATTTTTGATGTTAAGTTGTTGTTCAATCTGTCATAATGATGCTTAGACTGCTTAACCTAGAACCTGAAAACCAACGTGTATATTTTGATGCTAAATTGCCTGGTCAAAACAGATTTTTGAAAATCACACTTGTAGTTTGTCGCCTTGATTGCATGAAAATGACCGAATCCGACTAGCAAACCAAATGTGAGCTTTTGATCCATTGCACGTAACTTGCAATTTCAATTCTTTTTGAGTAATTTTTTTGTTTGCTTGAATGAGTTAGAATTTGCATGAGACCTACTCGAGACCACACGATGACACGAGTTCTAGAATGATAGGGGCACCTAGATTCAGCTACTAAGCCAGATAGCCTACCCAACGTTAAATCCATTAGGTTTAAACCCTTGAGCTTGGCCTGTTCTTTCGGTTTGATATACATTACAGCCATCCCCCATTCTTTCATTCCCCGTTGATCCCCTGTGGTTGTAGTTCTAGATTGACCTACCGGAAGTCGGTTTGTGGTAACCTGCCTATAGCCATTAAACAGGTGGTCTTAGCTATTATGTCCAAACGTGTAAACCCCTCTGGCAACTAAAAGAAAGAATCGGCACAAAAGAAAAAAAAATAGATAAAGAAGAAAAGAAGCAAATTTCGAAAAAAGTAAGAAAAAAAAAATCAGAAAAGCCAAAAAGTTTCAAGTTCAATAAACGTTCTTCTCCCTACATATGGAAGAACTAAGTCAAAAGAAAAGAAAAAAAAATTTGTGTGTTAAAAGAAAATAAAAAGTGCTAGGTTGCTTGAGGGTATCTTAGGACGAGCGTTCACTATTCCACCCGTGTCTGGTTAGATGGTAGGAAGCCACAGATTAGATTCGAGGGAAGTTAGTCGAAAGCTACACCGCACCAAAGCCATCATCATACATTCCCATCACCCATCTCATCATAAACCCAATTAGTGTAGAATTCGTTACAGTCCTAGCAGGGAAGTCCTTCTTGACTGGTTACTCGTGTTGTCACAGTGGTGGAGATGTGGTCGAAATGCAAACTTATGACAGAATTCAGTAACAGAAAATGATTGAGAGCAGAAACACGTCCTTAAACACAGAGAGTAAGAGTTCCCAACTTACTAAATATTTCCCGTGTGAGGAGTCTGGTCGGTCAGGTCAAATTCGTGCATAATTGGTTACGATTACTTGTCGTGTGCAGTTTATTAGTGAGACCAGGTGGTTTGGTTGATCTGTATGCATGTTAGGTTTCTTGTTCTAGGATCTATCTGTCTAATAATTCGTTGTGTTTGATTGAGCTCCAATTTAATCGATCTTATCATTTATGAACATGAGCGTTTCTATTCAGTTCGCTTGAGGACAAGCAAAAGCTTAAGTGTGGGGTATTTTGATGATACTTGATTTGACGTGATTATCAGCCTCATTTAAGCGAGATTTCCTTGCTTAAGACATGATTTTTAGGGTAGAATAACGAATATTCAATCAATTGCCCTATCTCGTGCCATTTGTGTTACCTTGGCCCGTTTCGGGTCTATTTGATGGTTTTCTAGTGTTTTTATGTTAGCACAGGTTTTTGCCGTCAAATAAGTAGCCAAGGAGTTGTCTAAGGCGTTGGAACCTCGAGGAATCGCACCGGAATCGATCCAAGGAGCCAACCAAGTCAAACAAATTCCTGCCCGGTTTACAAAGGAATTTTCGCTGAAAATCCATTAGTATTTTCGGCGAAAATGCATGAACAAATCCGCTGATGTCAACTGAAGGATGTTTTCGGTGAAAACACTAAGTTTTCGCCGAAAACTGTTGGACCGAAAACCACAGAAGAAAAGGAGCCGGCATTCAGTTATTTTGTGTAAGGAATTTTCGAAAATTCCTTACTATTTTAGCCGAAAATGTTAGTTAAAATCCGGCGGTATTAGGGTTAAGTATAAATACTTAACCGGCGGCCCAATAAAAGAGATACCTCATAATATCAATCATAATTTTCTAGACCTAGAAGTTCGAGAGAGAGTTTAGAGAGTTCAAAGAATCGTGGAGAGATCGTGAGGCCATCCCTTCACCTCGGAGACTCAGAGCTTGGATTGAAGATTACCGGAGATTGAAGCTTCACGGATTCTTCAAATTAGGTTTTACAGTTCTTCTCTGTTCTTCCTACCTGAGATGTATTCCTTGTTTGTTTTCGATTCTCTTGTTCCTAATATGAGTAGCTAAACTCATAGAGCTTAGATTAGATGAACCCTAAGTGACCCAGGGCTTTAAAGCGGTCACGTATCGGCGGTAATTAGATTCAAAGTTCAATCAGTTTCTCTTTGCATGGTTGTTTTGTTCGTCATTGTTTATATTTCTTTTCTGGTTGATCGCCTAGATTTGGTTTGTGTTGAATTAGGGTTTGTCGCCAGATAGCTTCTCTGCTTTAAACATTAAAACTTGTCTTTCCTGATCACCTAGCTTAGATTCTTGTTAAGCTGAGGATAGAAACGAACGCTCGCCTCACTTTAGAACATCAATTCAACCAGTTAACCTATTCATTGGAATGTGCCTTTCGTAGGAACCAGTTAGGGTTAATCCGCTTCAAGAGTAACTCATCAATCATTAGTAATTGCACCAGTTAGTTAAGTCATTGCGAGAGGCGACCGTACCCGGGCGACTAATTAATCTTGGTAGTTATACTGGATAGAGCGAACGTTCACCAGTCCTAAACCTAAGGGTCAAGAGTTATGATGGTGTATAGAAATTGATTGAACGAGAATTGAAATCCGCTGATCTGTTGATTGCTGTTGCCTTGGTGATCTAAGGGGGATTCAAAATCTAAGCTTGTCTGTCCTCTGTCTGAACCATCCAATCATCTCTATTTTCAACCCTAATTTCCAATCTGTGTTTAGTTTCAATTTTTAATTTCTTTCCATTTCTTAGAATTAGAAGTCGTGGAACTCACACCACGCACAACGTGTTCAAACTTGAATAAATTGCCAGCTTCTTTGAGTATTCGATTAGTAGAGACCCGTGGAATACGATCTACCCTAGCTTTCTAGCTTGGTAGTATTTGATTACTGTTCTGTAGCTCATCAAGCAGCATAGTCAGTGAATTCAAGGGTGGCGAGGATTACCTTCTTACGTTCAGAATAGTGGTGGTACTCGAGGAAGTCCTCCATACTTCTCTCCCAATCCAAGTATTCATCGGCATTGTACTTGCCGGCAAATTTAGGCACCGTGAGCTTAAGGTTGCTCAAATCATCATCAATCTCCTGAGCTAGCCGTCGGGCTCTTCTGTTCAGACCTTCGGGGCTGTCCTCTCGGCGCTCATCTCGTCCTCTCCCGGCTTGAAGCCTGGCTAGGGTTTCTTGGACGGCGGCCATGGCAGCATCCTGATTCTGAAGGTGACTGATGCGTCTTATTATTTACGTATTCATTCCCTTATTAGACGACATTTTTGTTGTGATATTGCAATGATTAAGGGTGTTTCGGGTCTGTTTTATTCTCCCTTGGCCTTTGGGCCGTTTTATGTTGTTTTGCATGTTTTTAGTGTATTTCAGGCTTAATACGACATTGGGAGATCGAACCGAGAGTTGAGTATTGATTGCACGGATTTTCGAGGCTTAGAAGACTGATGTGGGGCTGTAATTTTAAGGCCCAAGTTGTGATCCTACAACACGATCCAAGTGGGAGCCCCTTTTAATGAAACACAGAGTTTTGCTGAAAAAACAGATTCCCACACCGTGGGTATTTCCCAGACACGGGGAATTTCCCTTTTCAAGTGGAAAAAGGATTGGGAGACTTCACTTTTCAGACTTCATTCTGATTTCGGAAGAGGATTTTGGAGCTGTGACACTCTCGGAAGAGGATTTTGGAGCTATGAAGAGACGATTGAGTGAGAGGAAGCAGGGATTAACTCAGAGATTTTGAAGATTCATCAAGATTAGGTCTTCTCGGAGTAAGATGTCTTCTTCTCCGGTTTTCCTCTTCTTTGTTTCTGAGATTTCCTCTGTAACGATGTCGAGCTAAACTTCTAGGGTTGTTTAGATTAGATGAAGCGTTAGATAGGATTTTGTATGGATGATTTCGGGTTTCTAACCCGTTTATGTTAATCGATGATATTTCAGACTTAGATGCGATTTCTCCTAAACCCTAATTTAAGCTTTTTGATTCTGGCAACTTGATCAATTGTTAGTTTCTGAGTTTATCTTTTATTTGCGGATTTGACCATGAACGCATTTCATTCTAGAGTTTAGGAGGTCGTTAGGTTCCCCAGTATCTTGACCATAGGATTGGAAGAACCTAATCTCTTTGCTTATCTTTGTGGCATTTCACTGTTCTTGTTCGTTCTTGATAATTTGCAAGTTAGCTTGACCATAGGAGCTTGTAGGTTTGATAGAATAGAATCTCTACGGCCTGACCATGGAGTAGAGATTACAAAAGGAAATGTTGAGTCATCTAGTCTGTTGAATTTCTTCGATTGCATAGTTTCATCCATCTTAACCGAACTAGCGTGGATTCGAGTCTGAACAACCGCCTTAGTCTATCTTTGAATCCCCAATCTGCTTTATTTGCTTTACTTGTTCTTATTGTATTCTTAGATAATTAGTTCATAAACCCAATTCAAACCAACGACAAAAACCCCGAATAGCTTATTCCATTATCGTTGTGTAATAGAAAAAGAGAGATGCTTGGGGAAAACGATCTCGCTAGAGTGATCTAGTGAGTAAAACTAGTGTGCATTAATTTGCGCACCAAGTTTTTGGCGCCGTTGTCGGGGACTTTTCTTTTTCTAGGAAAGGTATTGTGCCTTTAAGCTTTTCATTCACTCTTTTATCATCTCTTTTCTCCCCATCTTTTTCATGATTTACCTGGGTAGTGCTCTTGTGTTTTGAGATGCAGGACTACAGGTTCGATAGCAACCAAGGATGGTACAACAATGGAATGCCACTTAATGATTACAACCAAGAGTGGAGTACATCATGGCAACCATGTATGCCAAACTGGAATGAGGAACCACCACCCTTGCCTTCTTGGCCAGAGCCACAAGCTACACACTACTACCGAGATTACGAAGAGGAATATCTACATTCGTACCAGTACCGACAACAGGAGTCTTATACAGATTTTATGTTGAATAAGATCCTCTCGACTCTACGAGCTCCTAATGTTGTGAACGTCGAGATTGGCAACAGTATGAACTGATGGAAGAAGATTCTCAAGAGCTGGTCGAAGAAGAAAATGATAACCTAGCCCATGACTGTTGTGAGCTAGAGGTATCTGATGATGAATCTTTGACAATGGTGGTAGATGAAGATGTGGAGCTTATCCATCTCTTGATTGAAGCTAAAGATGAGCATCTGGATATTGAGTTATCCTCATTTATGCTTCCGTCGAGCCAGCCTGTAGTTCCAGCTTGAGATGAGCACGTGGATATTGAGGAGTCATCTGCATTTGTGTTTGAGACAACCAAAACTGAGGAGGGCAATGTTTCTGAGGCGTGTGTGCTAAATTGGAGGAGAAATTTGGATGACATTGGTGTGGAGCAGACTGCAATCGTTGATAATAGCACACCATACTATCTCTTTCCTCCTCTAGTAGGAAAATTTGAGAAGAAAAGGTCATTCGAGCATAACCAGGATCTACTTGAGCACCACCGACTACATCTTGCTCCTTCTGGCGTGCTATTTGGCACTCAACCGCTAGCCTTGAAGAAGGTGATTGACTTCAAGGAACTCTTGAGTTGGGGTTCATAACCAGGTATCGTCTAGCTCAAAGACGTAAAATAAAGAGCGTTTCTCGGGAGGCAACCCGAGCTTTGAGTCTTTTATTTATTTATTTTGAGTCATGTGGTGTCTTGTGTTGAGTCAGTCGAGTATGGATGAAAATTTTAATCTGAAACACGTTTTGGTCTGATCTAACGTTTAGGCGAGTTATGAACTGAATGTAGGAAGAATAAAAAAATTTGGGCATCTAGAGAAGACCCACAGTGTGGGAATTAATACCCACACCGTGGGAATTGGCTCGAAAAGGGACAGTAGAAGACCCACGGCTCGTGGGAATCAAATTCCAACGGTGTGGGAATTATTTCCCACAGTGTGGGAATCCGTCAGACACACAATTCTTCATTTTTCTTGCTCCTTCGAGCAGGATGAGCATTGGACGCCCGACAGGAGTGATAGTTAACCATGTACCAATTACGATCGTGCTATTTCGGACAAGATCCAGATGTTGACCAACCTCCGCCATCTCAGTGATTCGAATTTCAAGACTTTATGTGTTTTATTTCTTTTCTCATCCAGAACTCAATTTTTTGTTTTAGTTTGAGTTGGTTTATGTTTTGAGTTTTTGTTAAAACTGTACTGTGGGCCGAGTCAGTTAAACTCTTGCATTCTGAATGCTCTAATCGTGTTATGTTTTCCCCTTCCCACTATCTTCAGGATATGTTATCACACATCCTGTGAATCCGGCTTTGATCAGAAACTGTTCTTCGAGGACTCACTAATGCCGTCTCTGCCACCCTCATGATCCATTTCCTGGTACTCCTATACTCTTTTCTTCACCATTTTGTGTGGTCCATTGAGGACAATGTCCTGACTAAGTGTGGGGTGGGGTGTTTATTTTTGAGGGTTTCTTTGCATTATCGATTTCTTGTCACTTAATGGGTGGTGATTGTGCTTTATTTTTCACTCTTTCACTGCTTCCCATTCTCGTTTGTAAGAATCTCCTCGTATTGCTTAATATCTTCCTAGATGGCTTACTGTTTTCCATTTGGTGAGATTGATGTGGTGCTTTTGCTTGACCAAATGTGTGTGTGAGAACCTGTATTATGACCATCTCCCACTCTTCTTGCTTGAAGTATTCTAGGAATTTTCCCTTATCGTGTTAGAGAACAGTTGACTTGTTAATGTGGAAGACTTGGTCTGTCTGATGCTCGAATTCTCTAGTTCAATGCCTTGATCGAGTCTAGATAAGGGATCTTTTGATTTCGTATTTTTAATTGATGTTAATGTTACCAATCAGAGAAAATCTGATATGTGAATGGTTTGGTATTGAAGTTGTGGGTCGATTCACGAGCTGGCATACGTGCCTGCCCATTGCTGTAGTCCCAAAGGGAAGTCTCAATGTGGCATTCTTCTTCTAACCTACTCCCAATCGTGCCTGGGGTCTAGGATAACGCGGAATTCCAAAGGTTTCCGGATGCTCCATACCCGGTAGTATCCACACTGTACCGACCATTCGAAAGTAAATGTAAAAAAAAATTAAAAAAAAAGAAGAAGGAAAAAAAACAGAAAAGAAAAAGAAAAAAAGTACTCGTTAATTTTGTTCAAGTCGTGTCCCCTTATCTAGCAAGTGTCGGGTTGCGTCCTAGAGTAAGTGTAGCAGAAGTAAGTATTGTCTTGCCTTTATGAAGTCAGGTTGTTCACTAGCTCGTTAAAGTCTTGTTCCTCTTTAACTCTCGTAGAGTTTGGTTTTAACTGTGTGGTCAGTCGGGTAATCCTCCTGCTTGATAGAAGCACCATATGCATCATTCTAGGTTCCAAGAGGTTTTTGGTTTGCTCATTAAGGTTGGTGCATTGTTACGCTAGAGTTCTTGCTTGAGGACAAGCAAAAGTCTAAGTGTGGGGTGATTTGATGCGTCTTATTATTGACGTATTCATTCCCTTATTAGACGACATTTTTGTTGTGATATTGCAATGATTAAGGGTGTTTCGGGTGTGTTTTATTCTCCCTTGGCCTTTGGGCCGTTTTATATCGTTTTGCACGTTTTTAGTGTATTTCAGGCTTAATACGACATTGGGAGATCGAACCGAGAGTTGAGTATTGATTCCACGGATTTTCGAGGCTTAGAAGACTGATGTGGGGCTGTAATTTTAAGGCCCAAGTCGTGATCCTACAACACGATCCAAGTGGGAGCCCCTTTTAATGAAACACGGAGTTTTGCTGAAAAAACAGATTCCCACACCGTGGGTATTTCCCAGACACGGGGAATTTCCCTTTTCAAGTGGAAAAAGGATTGGGAGACTTCACTTTTCAGACTTCATTCTGATTTCGACGAACCAGACACTCTCGGAAGAGGATTTTGGAGCTGTGAAGAGACGATTGAGCGAGAGGAAGCAGGGATTAACTCAGGGATTTCGAAGAATTATCAAGATTAGGTCTTCTCGGAGTAAGATGTATTCTTCTCTGGTTTTCCTCTTCTTTGTTTCTGAGATTTCCTCTGTAACGATGTCGAGCTAAACTTCTAGGGTTGTTTAGATTAGATGAAGCGTTAGATAGGATTTTGTATGGATGATTTTGGGTTTCTAACCCGTTTATGTTAATCGATGATATTTCAGACTTAGATGCGATTTCTCCTAAACCCTAATTTAAGCTTTTTGATTCTGGCAATTTGATCAATTGTTAGTTTCTGAGTTTATCTTTGATTTGCGGATCTGACCATGAACGCATTTCATTCTAGAGTTTAGGAGGTCTTAGGTTCCCCAATATCTTGAACATAGGATTGGAAGAACCTAATCTCTTTGCTTATCTTTGTGGCATTTCACTGTTCTTGTTTGTTCTTGATAATTTGCAAGTTAGCTTGACCATAGGAGCTTGTAGGTTTGATAGAATAGAATCTCTACGGCCTGACCATGGAGTAGAGATTACAAAAGGAAATGTTGAGTCATCTAGTCTATTGAATTTCTTTGATTGCATAGTTTCATCCATCTTAACCGAACTAGCGTGGATTCGAGTCTGAACAACCGCCTTAGTCTATCTTTGAATCCCCAATATGCTTTATTTGCTTTACTTGTTCTTATTGCATTCTTAGATAATTAGTTTATAAACCCAATTCAAACCAACGACAAAAACCCCGAATAGCTTATTCCACTATCTTTGAGTAATAGAAAAAGAGAGACCCTTGGGAAAAACGATCTCGCTAGAGTGATCTAGTGAGTAAAACTAGTGTGCATTAATTTGCGCACCAGTGGCCTTCCATGTTGGCTAATCTTTCGTCTGCCATGGTTAGTACTAGCAAACAGAAGCAATTTTCTATCCCCTCTTCTTAGAAATAAACTTACAACGAAAGAGAATAACGTGGCAAGGTGGCCTTGCTTTTTTTTTCTTACAACTCGAAACTGAAAACAAGAACTGAAATAGAAGGGAATTTTCGAAGCTATTTTCTAAAAAGCAGTAAAGGATATGAATCCAGGGTAACCTGGAGACTGGGATAGATTGTGGTCCTTGAGCTGAACCGTGCTCTGATACCAACTGATGTGAACTGTTGCAACCGTGGGCAGACGACCCTTGAACACCGCAAGTTGAGACCGTGCAACGAGGTAGAACCGTCGGAACCGTGGGCGGATGAGGACTATAACAGCTGGGAACCAAAAGTATCAAGTCGTAGACGCCACGCCAAGAGATGGATGCTTTGATGATAAGTCGAGCCTTCAGTATCGCAACATGCAGATACAATAAGGGATTCAAGAACAAAGTTCTATCAAAGGGGGTTGTTTATTTCATAAAAAGTCTTTGTTACAATGGGTGGCCGGCGGCCTCTATATATATGTGAGGGAACAAGCTCTCCTCCCTAAACACTACTTCCTAAATAATATTAAAATAAAGAGTCGTACTTCAAAAAAGAATCCTAAAACCCTTAAATAATCCTACTAAAAAGGAATAAAATATAAAATAATAGTTGTAGTCTTTAAAGCAGAATAAAAAACCTAAATTAGGTCAAAAACCCTAATCTGGCCGAATTTGGCTGCTTGGGCCGGTCGGGTGTGGCGGCGGCCCGGTGGGCTTGTCCGGGCGGGCGTCGGGCCTGATACGGGTGGCGGTTGCGGGGCTTGGCGGGCTGGTCCAGGTCCAAAGGTCTTGCCCAAAAGACTTGTTCTTCGTGGCTGGCTCCATAGTGGTTAAAAGTAGGGTCGCGGCTTGGTTTAACACAAGCAACGAAAGCTAATCTATCCCCTCTTCTTAAACACACTATTATAACGAAAATAAAGAACTTGGCAAGGGTGGCCTTGCTTGATTTTCTATTTTCTTTCTTCTTTTGATATTTTCTTTGATAGCTTGATTGGCCACCAATATTTTCTTGCCTTACAATCGACACTTGAACAAGAACTAAAATAGATGAAGATTTTCTAAACAATTTTCTAAGAATAACAAAGTAAAGGGATATGGATCCAAGAATGAACCCGGAAACTGGGATTGATATGGTCCTTGTGTTTGAACCGTGCTCTGATACCAACTGATGTGAACCGCCACAACCGTGGGCAGACGACCCTAACCACCGCAAGTTGATGATCGTGCAACGAGGTAGAAACCGTCGGGAACCGGGATGGAGAGGACTTTGACCCGCTAGCTATAAAGAGCTAGGAACCAGAAGTATCAAGTCGATGGCGCCACTTCAAGGGGAGGATACCCTAGACGATAAGTCGGTCTAAACGACAGTCAATTCCATGAAAGTCGAGAAGAGAATAACAATTCCATGCTAAAAGAAAAACCAAAGTTTAAGTAATTTATTTAATTTCAAGGTGTGTGATGACACTCGATTTGACGTGATTATCAACCTCATTTAAGCAACATTTCTTTGCTTAAGACATGGTTTTTAGGGTAGAATAACGAATATTCAATCGATTGCCCTATCTCGTGCCATTTGTGTTACCTTGGCCCGTTCCGGGCTATTTGATGGTTTTCTAGTGTTTTTACGTTAGCACAGGTTTTGCCGTCAAATAAAGTAGCCATGGACGTGTCTAAGGCATAGGAACCTCGAGGAATCAAACCGGAATCGATCAAAGGAGCCAATCAAGTCAAACTGAAAATCTGCCATTCACACTACCAGTTTCGGCGAAACCAGGCCTCCAGATTCGGCGAAACCAGCAGTTCAAATCAACTGATGCCAAGAGAAGGATGGTTTCGGCGAAACCAATCAACTGCTCGGACCGAAAACATTGAACAGCCGGCGGAGCCCTGAACTCAAAGCCAGTTTCGCCGAAACTATCCCTATGGTTTTGGCGAAAACATCAGCTCAGCCCGGCCCAACTAGGGTTAAGTATTTTTACTTAATCCGGCGGCCCGGAGAAAAAAGGACAATTCATAATTAATCATAATACAACTTTTCGAGATCAGATTTCTCTGAATTTCAAGAGCGAAGAGTTGGAGTTCGAAGAGCCGGATAGAGATCGTGACGCCATCCCTTCCACCTTGGAGAACCGGAGCTAGGAGTGCAACTTACCAAAGATCGGAGTCTGTCAGAGTCGTCTGAATTAGGTTTTTCAGATCCTTTTCTGTTCTTCCTCTGAATGATGAACTCTTTCCTTGCCTTTGTGTCTTTTGTAATGATCATGAGCAGCTAAACCCTTTAGAGCTTAGACTAGATGAACCCTAAGTGACCCAGGGCTTTAAAGCGGTCACGGATCGGCGGTGATTAGATTCGAAAATCAATCAGTTCTTTTTCATGTTTGATTCGTTCTTCATTGTTTATGTTTCTTGTCTGGATTGATCACCTAGATTAGATTCTTGTTAAGCTAAGGATAGAAGCGAACGCTCGCCTTACTTTAGAACATCGAATTAAACAATTAACCTTATAATTGGAGTGTGCCTTTCGTAGGAACCGGTTAGGGTTAATCCACTGCAAGAGTAACTCATTAATCACTAGTAATTACACCAATTAATTAAGTCGTTGCGAGAGGCGACCGTACCCGGGCGGCTAGTTAATCTTGGTAGTTAGAACGGATAGAGCGAACGTTCGCCGGTCTTAAACTTAAGGGTAAGGAGTTATGGTGGTGTCTTAGTAATTGATTGAATGAGAATCGAAATCCGCTGATCTGTTGATTGCCAATGCTCTGGAGAACGAAGGGGGATTCAAAGTCTAAGTTCGTCTGTCATTTTTGTTTCCAAACCCTATTTCTCAATCTGCTTTAGTTTAATCTTTTTAATTTTTCTACATTCCTTAGAATTAGAAGTCGTGGAACTCACACCACGCACAACGTGTTTTTCCTTGAATAATTTGTTAGTTCTGAAGTAGCCAATCATTCGAAGGCCCGTGGAATACGATCTGCTATACGCTTTTTCTTAGCATTAGTAGTTTTTATTTGGCTGAACGTCCGAACAACGACCAGAGGTCTCACCAAATTGGCGCCGTTGTCGGGGATTTCTTTTGATTGTTGAAAGAAGATCTGGCAATTTATTCTTCTATTTTCCATCTTTCATTTTTCCACCCACTTCGATTTTACGCCGGTATGTTTGCTTTTGTTGCTTGTAGGTTGTTTCTACAGGTTCATGAACCGCTCGATTGCTCATTCTCAGTTTAAGCCGGGTAATTCTGCTTCGCCAAAGAAACCGCGAGCTCAGAAGCAAGTCATAACCACACCGCCTACACCACCTATCCCTCAAAAGATTGAGGAGTTGAAGGAGAACTCCTCATCTTCATCCGCTTCATCCACTACTTCAGATTCACCACCACCTTCTCCTTCCGTACTAGTTGCTCAGCGCACTGTTGCAGATTACTGTAGACCAAATGCGGCTCACCTCCGAGCTAGCGTTGTCGTGCCGCAGAACGATGACGACCCTGATTATGATATCACAACCTTCGTCCTGAACATGGTCACTAAGAATCTTCGATTCGAAGGGAAGCTGCAAGAAAACCCCCGCACACATTTGGCGAACTTCCTTGACATGTGCGAGACGTTTAAAAAAGGGAATCTCAACAAGAACAATCTTTGCTTGCGGGCATTCCCATTCTCTCTTAAAGGCAACGCCAAGGTATGGCTCAGCTCGAAACCACCTGGCTACTACACTGACTGGGATCATCTAGCTCAAGACTTCATAGAAGAATACTATCCCCCTTCAAGAACTACATTCTACAAGGATAGTATCGCTAGATTCTCTCAGAAGGAAGGAGTAAGTTTACACGACGCGTGGAACGACTTCCAAGCGCTTCTCTCTGAATGCCCTCATCACGGATTCAACCAGGGGCAGCTAGCTAAAATCTTTGCCCAAGGGATGAATGAAGAAACAGCTGAATGAGTCAACATCTTAGCTGATGGCGACTGCACATCACTTGAACCAGAAGCTGCTCTACTTCACTTTGCGGACTGCGCATCTAAGTCCAGAAATAGGGAAAGCCAGTTTGGAGCAGCTAAGAGTCAACCAAGTTGTGAAGATCAGATTAAGATCACAGTACAAAAACAAATGGAAGAGATCCTCGGTACAACTAATAACTGGCCTAACAAGGAAGTCAACTTTATTGACCACAGCTCCACCAGGGATCAAAGAGGCTACTCCGACTACCGTCAGTTCAGAACAACTCCTCAACAACGGGAAGGCTTCTATGAGCGTCCTCCCTACAACTTCCAACTCTACCAGAGCCGAAATCAATACATGAACAATGGTTATCAAGATCCTTCCAGATTCACCAGAGTACAACAGCCTCCGAATCTTGTATATGAGGACAATTGGGAGAGGAGAATAGCCAGGAAGTTTGATCTAATTACAGCAAGACTTGATGATCACGAGGAAAGATTCAAAGCGCAAGCCATTCTCAACAAAGAACAGATCGCATCTGGGCAAAGAATTGAGGATATGATAAACAAAATTGCTAGTGCGATGGCTCGTCTTCCCATTTTCAATCAGGCTCAGTCTCCAGACAGCTCCACCGTGAAGAACGAGCACGCTAAGGCCGTAACAACCAGGAGCAGTGAGCAGACCAGCCCGTCTGAGAAGGAAGAAATTCTCGTTTCCAATGAGGGAGAGTGCTCGGCTATCATCCCTCGACCACCACCCATACCTATTCCAGCTAAGTGCCCCGACCCTGGTCTTTTACTTTACCTTTGAGCATTAATGACATTGAAATCGAGCGTAGCATAATTGACCTAGGTGCTTCTATAAATGTCATGCCTATGTGTTTATATAAGAAACTGAACCTAGGGGAATTACAACCTGCCAACATGAATTTAGTGTTCGCTGACAAAACTCTAAGAGAACCTAGAGGAATGATCCAGGATGTAATCACTTGATGTGGCCCGTTCCAGTTTTTCGTTGATTATATAGTTATGGATACTCAAGAGACATATTCTACCCTTCTCTTGGGTCGGTCATTCATGACGACAGCCGGAATTAATGTCAATGTTCCTAATGGCTCTCTAACTGTAAGGGTGGGGAAGGATACTGCAACATTCCGTCTCAAGGACGGGATGAAATACATTCCTAAGGAAGAATTAAATTGTTTATCTGTAAAGATTGTGGAGTTGGCCTCGGTCAACTTCATTTTAATGTTTCTTCCAGTGTTTCGAGATCAATTGACACTGCAGGAGCTGGACAGGGTACCGAGAAGAAGCCAGAAATATCAGTTCAGAAGCCACCTAAGAAGAAGAAGGAACTGCAAGCCTCTTCTAAACCACCGAGCAGACCTCGAGGAAAGAATAAGAAGGTGAAGACCCAAATGGTCTAGAGACCAAAAATTTCATCATCTTCCACCGAGCCAGCTGCAACGCCATTTCGTTCCGAGAAACCGGCGCCGGAACAAGTATGGAAGGAGAAGCCGAAAGCATCTCCTAAAGAAGTACTTATGATCACCGATCCTGGTGATAACAAGCCGAAGAAGAAAGAAAAAGAGAAACCGACAGTCCTCATTCCTTCCATCGTCACACTAAAGAAGGATGACCTCTCGAGAGAGCTGTTCGGACCATTCAAGTTCGTTGATCATCTTCCCGACGAACATACCAAACTACTACATGCAAACGGGAAGAGATTCACGCTTACCGGAGAAGTCCCGAAGCTGTACTTTATGAACTCCGACGCGAGCGTGGAGGAGAATCTAAGTTGGGATGTCTCCTAATACCGTCCAGGTATCGTCCAGCTCAAGGACGTTAATAAAAGAGCGCTTCGTGGGAGGCAACCCACGGCTGGAGTCAGTTTTGTTTTGTTTCAACCTTGGTCTTTTAGAGTCGGTTCGGGAGAGCCAAAAGTGTCAGTTTGTTTGATTTATTATTTTTCATGTAGAGTCTGCATGTCATAGAGTCAGTCGCAAGTTGATTGAGGTCGTTCCGATTTTTCTGGATTTAACTGTGATTTTCTGAAGTTGGCCTAATTTACGAAAATATTTTAAACCCGAACAGTTCAAAATTTTCGGCGAAACCACCCTTGTTTTCGGCGAAACTGATCTTCAAATTTCGAACCTGTTTCTCCTGTTCCTTATTTTGGTTCAAAAATTTTCTGATTTCGGCGAAACCATCCCAACAAAATTTTATGGCGAAACTGAGCTTCCATTTTCGGCGAAACCGCCTTTTCAAATCGGTCAATCCATTTTCACTAGTAGTTTCGGCGAAACCACCCCCCTGCTTTCGCTGAAACTGATTTGCAAAATCACTTAATTTATCCTTTAAAAATCCGGTCCACTTCCTCTCTCCTTCTCTTATTTTCGCTCAGTCTACCCGAAACCCCCTCTCCTTTTGAAATCGCCGAACGCCCCACTTTCAACACCCGCCGCCACCACCGTTTCACCCGCCACCGCCGTCGCCGACCGCCGCCGCACCTCTCCCCTCCTCATTCCGATCCCAACAAGCCCTAGAACGTTCGAATCGGAGCTTTGCAGCTCCAGTTCTCCGAAACCCCAGTTTTCAAGTTTTTCACCGATTCCTTCCAACCCGTTCAGTTTTTGCTTCCATGACTTCAAGGTAAGTTGTAGACCTTTCCGATACGAATCTTTTGACATATGGATTGCTGAATTTCACCGGGGTTGACTTTCGGTTGACTTTTCGGTTTGCCTCGTTTTGCGTGCCGACTGGTTCGTGTGAACTAGGATTGACTGAACTATTAGAACTGTTCTAGGATGCTTAGGAAGTTCCGTGCTTAATCTCCATATCATTTGGTCGTTTGTTGCTATGCATACTATTAATTTCTTGTTATGTTGACTTTTGTGAGAAATGTCGGTTTGACTTTGACCTGTGTTGATCATTTGGCTGCCCCAAGTGTTCATTCTTGCTCATATTATCGTGCTGCCAATTGAAATAATATTTTACCGTCATTCTCCGAGTTGTGACAGTCTCGCCATGATTAGGGTCCAATATGCTTGAATGTTGCCTTTCTAAATGTCGGTTTGACTTTTTGAACTCTGATTGTAATTATCCGATTCTGGCTGTTCCGAAATATGTATTTTAATGTCTATGATTACCGGTTACTCCGCTTTACTTACCCCACTTAGTTTCCCTCGTTTCTTTGTGAAATTGAGTTTTTCTACTAAGTGTGGGGTAAGGTTTTGGTCGACTAATTTGGTTTCATTCTGGTTTAGGAACACCTTTGAGCGCAGGACTAAGGCGCGACTCGATGGCGCCTCGAGCTCAGGAGCTGCCGCTCCCGTCACACCCGCCATTCTGGGTCCTCCACCTGCACTCCCTCGCCATGCTGGATACCATCCCACCATCGCCCGTCTACCGGACTTCTACTTTGAGAACTTCCAGAAGATCGAACACATCCGTGGAGTTGACGTGCGTCCTTTATCCATGGAGTCACTCCAGGAGCATGACGAGGATTCCTACCGGAACGTGCATGACGCCCTCCCCACCGGCCGGTCGCCTAGAGCTGACCACCATAGCCGCCGAGTTCCCAGACATTGCTCTCCAGGAGTTCTGGGTGACATTTGACTTGGACGAGCATAAGAGGAGACGGGGCCAGAAGGTGATCACCTTCTTTCTTGGTGGGGTGTCTATCACGATCACCACCTCGGTTGGGGCGATGATGATGATGACGAGGAGTTACACGCCCTCTGGAGCCACATGACAGGCGTGCTGGCGATCGCCTCGGGAAGAACAACTCAGTTAAGTCTCTCTCTCACCCGCTGTATAAGTTTATTCATATGGTTTGGCGGAGGTCACTTTTATATGTCAGAGACAAGGATCGCCACCATATCCTTAAGGAGGAGCTCGTGGTTCACCGAGCCATCCGAGAGAGCTACCCTCTCCACCCCGGCTGGGTGCTAGCTCACATCTTCAGCCAGTGGACCAAGAGGAAGAAGCTACCATGCAAACTCTTGGGAGGCAACTTCATAGGTCAGCTCATCCTCTCCTTCGGCATCAGCCATGAATATGGCCCTAACATTCCACGACACCCAATTATGACCGTTGGAGGAGACTTGGCGATCGAGTACGACTTAGAACTCGACCTCAGTCCCCATGTAGCAGCAGATCCTCCACTCCAACCTGCGGTCGAGTCGGAGGACGAAGATGATGCTGAGGAGCAGCAGCCGCAGCCGCCGCCCGAGTTTCCAGATTATATACCCTCGCCACACCATCAGGCAGGGTACATCCACCAGTCACCGCCGCGCATTCCATATCCATTTCCGGCGCATACTCACCAGCCGTGACATCACCCGTGGATGTGGGAGAGTTAACGAGCGACTGCAGGAGTGGCGCATCACCGACAACGCCGCTCAAGAGGCGCGATGGACTATTATGCAGCAACATATGCACCGGCCGACCGGCGATATGAGCGACAGCTGGAGTGGCAGCGACAGCTCGGCGATTACTTCCACTTCCCCCACCCCGACACCTCTGACCAGTGATGATCCGGTGGTGTCCTTTTCCTTGTCCTTTATTTTTATTTATTCTTTTCGGACTTCGGTCCAACTTTTTTCTGTGTGGATCCGGGGCACTTGTCCCGGTTTCCTTTTTTATGTTTCATTTGTTTTTGTTTTGTAGGCAGTTGGGAGATTCCCTTTGCTTCGCTTGGGTAGATTCCCTCCGCTCCGAAGACCCGTGCTCATCCCCTACACCAATCATCTCGGTCCAGGTTCTTCTACTTCACTTTGAACTCTAGAATTAGTCCTGTGAGGACACAGTCCGATTTAAGTGTGGGGTAGGATGCTAGAGAACCTTGCATGAACTTGATTGCCCTTGATTGTGTTTTGTGTGCCTCGTGATTCCATTCCAGTCTCTCTAGCATTAGAATGGCTCAGTTCTTGATTTTTGATGTTAAGTTGTTGTTCAAACTTTCATAATGATGCTTAGACTGCTTAACCTAGAACGTGAGAACCAACTTGTATGCTTTGATGCTAAATTGCCTGGTCAGAACAGAATTTTAAAATCACACTTGTAGTTTGTAGCCTTGATTGCATGAAAATGACCGAATCCGACTAGCAAACCAACTGTGAGCTTTTGATCCATTGCACGTAACTTGCAATTTTAATTCTTTCTGAGTGGTTTTCTGTTTACTTGAATGAGTTAGAATTTGCATGAGACCTACTCGAGACCACACGATGACACGAGTTCTAGAAGGATAGGGGCACCTAGATTCAGCTACTAAGCCAGATAGCCTACCTTAACGATAAAATCCACTAGGTTTAGACCCTTGAGCTTGGCCTGTTCTTTCGGTTCGATAATACATTACAGCCATTTCCCATTTCTTTCATTCCCCGTTGATCCCCTGTGGTTGTAGTTCTAGATTGATCTACCGGAAGTCGGTTTGTGGTAACCTGCCTATAGCCATTAAATAGGTGGTCTTAGCTAATATGTCCAGACGTGTAAACCCCTCTAGTAACTAAAAGAAAAATCGGCACAAAAGAAAAAAATAAAGTAAGAAAAGAAGTAAGCTTCAGAAAAAAGAGAGAAGCAGAAAAATCAGAAAAATACGAAAAAGTTCAAAGTGTAGTTCAATAAAACGTTCTTCTCCCTACAAATGGAAGAACGAAGTCAAAAGAAAAGTTCAAAAGAAAGCAAAAGAAGAAAAATCGTGTAAAGAAAAAGAATAAGTGCTAGGTTGCTTGAGGGTATCATAGGACGAGCGTTCATTATTCCACCCGTGTTTGGTTAGATGGTAGGAAGCCATAGATTAGATTCGAGGGAAGTTAGTCGAAAGCTACACCGCACCAAGCCATCATCATTCATTCCCATCATCCATCTCATTATAAACCCGAGTAGTGTAGAATTCATTACGGTCCTAGCAGGGAAGTCCTTCTTGACTAGATACTCGTGTTGTCACAGTGGTGGAGATGTGGTCGAAATACAAACCTATGACAGAATTCGGTAACAGAAAACGACCGAGAGCAGAAACACGTCCTTAAACACAGAGAGTGAGAGTTCCCATTGTACTAAATATATCCTGTGTGAGAAGTCTGGTCGGTCAGGTCAAATTCGTGCATGATTGATTGCTAATTACTTGTCGTGTGCAGTTTATTAGTGAGACCAGGTAGTTTGGCTGATCAGTATGCATGTTAGGTTTCTTGTTCTAGGATCGATCTGTCTAATAATTCATTGTGTTTGATTGAGCTCCAATTTAATCGATCTTATCATTTATGAAAATGAGCGTTTCTATTCAGTTTGCTTGAGGACAAGCAAAAGCTTAAGTGTGGGGTATTTGATGACACTCGATTTGACGTGATTATCAGCCTCATTTAAGCAACATTTCTTTGCTTAAGACATGGTTTTTAGGGTAGAATAACGAATATTCAATCGATTTCCCTATCTCGTGCCATTTGTGTTACCTTGGCCCGTTCCGGGTCTATTTGATGGTTTTCTAGTGTTTTTACGTTAGCACAGGTTTTTGCCGTCAAATAAAGTAGCCATGGACGTGTCTAAGGCGTAGGAACCTTGAGGAATCAAACCGGAATCGATCAAAGGAGCCAATCAAGTCAAACCGAAAATCTGCCATTCACACTACCAGTTTCGGCGAAACCAGGCCTCCAGATTCGGCGAAACCAGCAGTTCAAATCAACTGATGCCAAGAGAAGGATGGTTTCGGCGAAACCAATCAACTGCTCGGACCAAAAACATTGAACAGCCGGCGGAGCCCTGAACTCAAAGCCAGTTTCGCCGAAACTATCCCTATGGTTTCGGCGAAAACATCAGCTCAGCCCGGCCCAACTAGGGTTAAGTATTTATACTTAATCCGGCGGCCCGGAGAAAAAAGGACAATTCATAATTAATCATAATACAACTTTTCGAGATCAGATTTCTCTGAAGTTCGAGAGTGAAGAGTTGGAGTTCGAAGAGCCGGATAGAGATCGTGACGCCATCCCTTCCACCTTGGAGAACCGGAGCTAGGAGTGCAACTTACCGAAGATCGGAGTCTGTCAGAGTCGTCTGAATTAGGTTTTTCAGATCCTTTTCTGTTCTTCCTCTGAATGATGAACTCTTTCCTTGCCTTTGTGTCTTTTGTAATGATCATGAGCAGCTAAACCCTTTAGAGCTTAGACTAGATGAACCCTAAGTGACCCAGGGCTTTAAAGCGGTCACGGATCGGTGGTGATTAGATTCGAAATTCATTCAGTTCTTTTTCATGTTTGATTCGTTCTTCATTGTTTATGTTTCTTGTCTTGATTGATCACCTAGATTAGATTCTTGTTAAGCTAAGGATAGAAGCGAACGCTCGCCTTACTTTAGAACATCGAATTAAACAATTAACCTTATAATTGGAGTGTGCCTTTCGTAGGAACCGGTTAGGGTTAATCCACTGCAAGAGTAACTCATTAATCACTAGTAATTACACCAATTAATTAAGTCGTTGCGAGAGGCGACCGTACCCGGGCGGCTAGTTAATCTTGGTAGTTAGAACGGATAGAGCGAACGTTCGCCGGTCTTAAACCTAAGGGTAAGGAGTTATGGTGGTGTCTTAGTAATTGATTGAATTAGAATCGAAATCCGCTGATCTGTTGATTGCCAATGCTCTGGAGAACGAAGGGGGATTCAAAGTCTAAGTTCGTCTGTCATTCTTGTTTCCAAACCCTATTTCTCAATCTGCTTTAGTTTAATCTTTTTAATTTTTCTGCATTCCTTAGAATTAGAAGTCGTGGAACTCACACCACGCACAACGTGTTTTTCCTTGAATAATTTGTTAGTTCTGAAGGAGCCAATCATTCGAAGGCCCGTGGAATACGATCTGCTATACGCTTTTTCTTAGCATTAGTAGTTTTTATTTGGCTGAACGTCCGAACAACGACCGGAGGTCTCACCAGTGTGTTTACAAGAGAGGCGAAGGCCTCTATTTATAGGGAGGAGTTAGGGAACAAGCTCTCCTAATCCTCCTAAATAACTAATAAATAAATAATAAAAAGAGTCCTATTTAGAATACTAAAGAGGACTTTAACTAATCCTAATCTAGACTAAAAAGAGAGAAAATTCGGATTCCAATCCTATAAGGGAAAAGAATCCTACCTAAACTAGAACTCCTAAAAAGGAGGCTGGAAAATCCTCAAAAATAGTAGAACGGGTTCTGGGAGAAATTGCCAAATAAATACCAAATAATATAGGAAAAATAAGCCCTTTGGCAGATCACTAGTAGACGTCATGGGCTTCAACTTTGATGTTGACCTTCAGCCCAAATTCTATCTCCAGGTAGCCCAAATCGGTCATTCTTTGTCAGATTAGAAATCTGTCCAAAACCGGGAAATCCTAGCTTGATTAGGATTCCTTGCTTGGATGTATTTGGCATCTTCTCTTCATGTCCCGCGTCCTTGATGGTCAAGCAACCTTCATTGGATCAGGCTCAGGAGGTGGCCTGATCCTAGCTCCTGGTGTTGGCTCCCTCGGATCAGCATCCGAGCTCCACTCATTGATGCTTAGGCCAAGCATCACTAGCCCTATCTCCCTTGATACTCCTCCGAATTGAGCTCCGTTTGTTGGAGCGTAATCCTGAGGCCATAAGAATTCCAGTGCCTTTGGAAAATCCCAAAAGGCAGGGTCAATTGTTTGCTGGGACAAAAGTGCTCCTCTGACGGGTGCTGGCATGGGCCCTGTGCTTGTGGCAGGCTTAGCTTGGGGCCTTCTTCAATTCTGTCCAGGCCTTTTGAGTTCCACCTCCAGCCTTCTTCCCAGGGTACCTTAGGAATGTGTTCAGGTAGGTCTTTGCTCCGGGGGCCCGTGGGGGTCGGCATGGGGCCTAGGCTGGGTGCTAGGCTTGGCCCGGGGTCCGGGTCGGAGCTCGGCGTCAGCATCAGCTCTTGTTGGGACATCAATCTGATCTTGGCTTCAGTAGGAGCTGGCCTTGGAGCCTGGTTGAGGATCAGCATCCTCCCAGGGGTGTCTTCTAGATCCTGGGGCTTCGGCTCTCCTAGGGTCCAGGGGTAGTGCTGGTGTAGGCCTAGGGCCGGTGTATTCTCGGCCCGGCATCAGTGCTGGGGCCGGGTCGGCATTAGTTGTGTCCAAGTCGGGCTTGGTGGCCAGGATCACATCATCCCCCTCTTCTTGAAGAGGATTCGTCCTCGAATCCTTGCCTGATAGTCCGTTAGAAATAATAAAAATAATCTCAAGGGTACATAGGACTGGACCTGGGGTTCATTGGCGCTCCAGGGGGGTTCAGGCTGGTACGGGTGCTCGGGGCTCGGGTCTGAGGCCTTCGGGCCATACCGGGCCTGGTATGGGTGCTTCGGGGTAGGCCAGTGTCGCGTCGGGGTCGGGTGGCATCGGGCTCGGGTGGACAGGGCGGCGCCGGGGTCGTGGGGCCTGTCGGGTGCGCTGGGGTCGGGCGACGTCGGCTTGGGGGTGGACAGGATGGTGCTAGGGTCGAGCGGCGTCGGGCTAGTGGTGGACAGGGCGGCGTTGGGGGGCCTGATTACAGCTCATATCGTGTGGGCCTGAGTCGGTGGGGTTGGTGCTGGGGCTGGGCGTTGGAGGGCCGGGGCGGGGCATTGGGGCGCCGGGGCTGGGCGCTGGGGCGCTGGTGTTGGGCGCTGGGTCGCCGGGGCTGGGCGCTGGGCGCTGGGGCGCCGGTGCTGGGCGCTCGGGCGCTGGGCGCCGGTCGGGCGCTGGGCTCCGCTCGGGCGCTGGTGCTGGCGCTCGGCTGGTGCTGGGCTGGCGCTCGGCTCAGTGCTTGGCACGGTGCTGGCTCTCCTATCTTCAACTAACCTCTTGAACGAATATTCCATGTTTTGTAGGGCTAAGCGTGCCATCAGGCACTGAAGCTCCAACAGACATAGATCCCTTTCTGCCATGGTTAGTGTAACAACGAACACCCAAAAACCTTTTCTAATATGATTTTCTATACTTTCTTTCTAGGACTCGATAAATAACAATCTAGTGGCTAAAAGTAGGGCCGTGGCTCGGTTTAACACAAGCAACGAAAGCTAATCTATCCCCTCTTCTTAAACACACTATTACAACGAAAACTTGGCAAGGGTGGCCTTGGTTGATTTTTCTTTTTCTTGACTTCTTTTAGGATTTTCTTTTGATAGCTTGATCGGCCACCAATATGTTCTTGCCTTACAATTAAAGACTCGAATAGAAGAACTAAAATAGATGAATATTTTCTAAACAATTTTCTAAGAACAAAAAGTAAAGGATATGAATCCAGGGTTTCAAACCTGAAGACTGGGATAGATGTGGTCCTTGTGTTTGAACCGTGCTCTGATACCAACTGATGTGAACCGCCGCAACCGTGGGCAGACGACCCTAACCACCGCAAGTTGATGATCGTTCAACGAGGTAGAAAACCGTCGGAACCGGGATGGAAGAGGACTTTGACCCGCTAGCTATATAACAGATAGGAACAAGAAGTATCAAGTCGATGACGCCACGCCAAGAGATGGATGCTCTTGATGATAAGTCGATCCTTCAGTATCGCAACATGCAGATACAACAAGGGGTGTCAAGAACAAAGTTCTATCAAAAAGGGGGTTTATTTCAAAGGGTTCATGAATACAAAGGGTGGTCGGCGGCCTCCTTATATAGGTGAGGGAACAAGCTCTCATCCCTAAAGACTACTTCCTAAATAATAATAAAATAAAGAAATAATAAAGTGTCCGAATTAGAATTCTAAAGAGGACTTTAACTAATCCTAATCTAGACTAAAAAAGAGGGAAAATTCAGATTCCAATCCTATAAGGGAAAAGAATCCTACCTAAACTAGAACTCCTAAAAAGGAGGCTGAAAAATCCTAAATTACAGCAGAATGGGTTCTGGGAGAAATTGCCAAATAAATACCAAATAAAATAGGAAAAATAAGCCCTTTGGCAGATCACTAGTAGACGTCATGGGATTCAACTTTCATGTTGGGCTCTAGCCCAAATTCTATCTCCAGGTAGCCCAAATTCGTCATTCTTCGTCAGACTATGAATCTGTCCAAAACCGGGAAATCCTAGCTTGGATGTATTTGGCATCTTCTCTTCATCTCCCGTATCATGAATGGTCAGCCATAACTCCATGGATCAGGCTCTGGTGGTGGCCTGATCTTGGCACCTAGCATTGGCTTCCTCGGATCAGCATCCGAGTCTTCCTCTTTGGTGCTCCACCCATGCTTTGCTAGGACTTGGCCGAGCTCTATCTCCTTCAGTTCTTCTCCAAATTCAGCTCCGTTTGTTGGAGAATGCTCCTGGGCCGTCAAGCTATCCATAGAAACTTTAATTTCTCCAAAGGCACGAGCAAATTGTTTGCTGGGCTCCTCTGACGGGCGCTGGCATGGGCCCTGTGCCTGTGGTAGGCTTACCTCGGGGCCTTCTTCAAATCTGTCCAGGCCTTTTGAGTTCTGCTCCGAGCCTTATTCCGACAGTATTGTAGGGATGTCTTCAGGAAGATCTTTGCTCTGGGGCCCGTGCGGGTTGGCATGGGGCCTAGACTTGGTGCTAGGCTCGGTCCGGGGCCCGGGTCAGGGCTCGGTGTCAGCATCAGCTCCTGTCGGGACATCAGTCTGATCTTGGCTTCTGTAGGAGCTGCCCTTGGTGCCTGGTTGAGGATCAGCATCCTCCCAGGGGTGTCTTCTGGATCTGGGGCTTCAGCTCTCATAAGCTCTGGTGGTGGTGCTGGCATAGGTCTAGGCCTGGTGTAGTCTTGGGCCGGCATCAGTGCTGGGGCTGGCTCGGCATCAATTGTGTCCAAGTCAGGCTTGGTATCCAGGATCACATCAGGGGCTGTGGTCGGTCCAGGGCTCGTAGCATTTGGCCTGAGGCCTTGTTGAGGCTCTCGGCTCGGAGTTGGCCCGAGGGTGGCCAGGATCACATTGTTCTCTCCTTGGGCCTTCTCTATTTCCGCTTGAGCCTTCTTATTTAAGCTTCAGGTAGGCCTCCAAGTAGCTACGAATGTAGCTCTCTGGTGGTTGGGTTGGTCTAAGTGTCACGCCTCGGGGCCAAGGACTCCAATTCTCTTCATGGCTCGGCTCAGGGTCATTCCTTGGAAGCTCTCCTCTCCAGGCCAAGTATTCTTGGGCTCTTTTTCTCCTATACTCCAGAAATGCTTCCAGAGGGTCACTCAAAGGGCCAACTTCTTCTTCAGGGCTTCTAGAGGTCAGGCTAGGAGCAGGTTGAGGTTGTTCTTCCTTGCTAGGGCTTATATCCTTGGCCAGCAGCATGGCCTGGAATATCATTCCATCTCGTGGAGCCTTTCTACCTGCAAGGGAAGGACTTAGTTGATATTTCAGTGTGTACCTTGGTTTTAGGGCTTGAAGATGGCCTGTCCTAGGCTCTATGTGCCTCTTGTTAGGTCCTAGGGTCTTATCTCGGCCAGGTGACCCTGGTAGGGTGTAGGAATACTGATTGGCTTCAGGGCAGCATTGTGGGATCATATCAGTACTAGGGCAGCTGGGCCGGGTCATATCATCTTGGTAGTTAGATCGGATAGTGAGAACGTTTGCTAGTCTTAAACCTGAGGGTAAGGAGTTATGGTGGTGTCTGCGAACTGAATGAATCAAATTGAAAACCGTTGGTCTGTTGATTGCCAATGCTTTGGTGATCTAAGGGGGATTCGAAGTCTAAGCTTGCATGTCGTTTGTCTAAGTCAAACAACCAATCATTCTGCATTTTAATTTCATTTCAGTTTATCTTGCATCTTATTATAGAAGTCGTGGAACTCACACCACGCACAAACTATTGGATCCTGAATAAAATTGCTAACATATTCGAGTAAGCAAGTAGAAGAGGCCCGTGGAATACGATCTGTCCTGCTCTATGCTTGACAGTTATTTGATAAACCTGTTTATAATGTTCATCAAATTGGCGCCGTTGCCGGGGAAGTCTCTTCTTTTTCGTTGAAAGAAGAGCTGACATTTTTATTCTTCTACCATTCCATCATTCATTTTCAATCACACTTCGACTTTACACCGGTTGTGTTTGTTTTTGTCCCTTCCAGATCGTAGCAGGTGCAGAATAAGATCTATTCCGTTTCATTCTCCCCTACCGTAATGGCTGCTCCAAAGAGTCTTGCGGACTACAGTAAGCCGAGTGCAACTAACGTTCGGTCTTCCATCAACGTGCCTTATAATGACGACGATCCTGACTATGAGATCAGGATCCCCTTCCTGGGACTAATCTTTAGGGACGTGCAATTAGAAGGAAAGCCAGATGATAATCCTTGCACACATTTATCTGACTTTCTGGCTATCTATGAAACTTTCAAGACTGGGAACCTGAACAAGAACGCTGCCTTCGAGCCTTTCCATTCTCTCTCAGAGGTGCATCTAAGAGATGGCTTAGTGGGAAGCCACCTGGTCATTACACTGGTTGGGAAATTTAGCTCAAGATTTCGTTGAGGAATACTTCCCTCCATCAAGGACAACTGCCTACAAGGACAACATCTCCAGGTTTACTCAGAAAGAAGATGCAAGCTTGTACGACACTTGGAATGAATTCCAAGATCTTCTCTTCAACTGCCCTCACCATGGGTATGAACAAAGGCAGTTGGCTGAATTCTTTGCTCGCGGTATGCGTGAGGAATCTGCAAAGTGGGTTAACTCCCTAGCTGGGGGAGATTGCACTGCTCTTACGCCTCAGGACGCTCTTCTTCATTTTGCTAGCTGTGCTTCAAAGTCAAGAAACTAGGAGACACAGAGAGAAAGTACCAAGAGTCAGATGAGCATTGCAGATCAAGTTAAAGCAGAAGTTCAAAAGCATCTTAAAGCGATTGGCGTACCCCTCGATTCCCTGTCAACTACCGTCTTTTCGGCTGACTGTGGATGGTGCGGAACCTATGCTCATAACGGTGGAAGCTGCCTTAATTTCGGCAAATCAGATGACTTGTCTACAGAAGAGGTGAACTTCATCAGTCAACTTCACCAACAATCAAAAAGGCTACACCAATTACAGGAACTACCAACCGCAGGGTCAGAATCAGAACAACCGATTCTCAGAAGCATACCAAGGACCTCCTGGATTCATTGGAGGACAACAACATTCTCGAGCAAAGCCGTATTACAATAGGGACGAGGACTACGAGAAGAAGTTCGACCGAATCATGAGCAGTCTCGACGAACATGACAACCGATTCAAAGCTCAAGCTGCACTTAATCAAGGACAGATGGCTCAGAGCCAGAGAGTCGAAGATGCAATAAACAATGTGACTAGATTTCTGACTAGCAATCCTTTCCTTAATCAAGCAGCATTTCAAGGAGTCCTCAGTGTAAGGAACGAACAAGCTCAAGCCATCACCACCAGGAATGGCAAACAGACTACTGATCCGAAGGCTCCAGAACCAGACATGATGCCAGATGCTACTGCCATCGATATGCCAGAGATTGAAGATATCACAGAAGAGGAAGACGTAACACCGACTCCTTCTCCCAAGATAGCTCCTGAGCCTGTCTTAGCACTGTATATACCTCAGATTCCTTTTCCAAAAGCTGCGATGAGCAAAGCCAATGATCACGACACCCAATATAAGAAGTGGTATACCGTTCTCAAGAATGCAGAAATCAAGATACTAGTAACTGAAGCTGTAGAGATCATCCCACCATTTGGGAAATTCTTTAAAGATCTCGTGAAGAAGGTGAAGAATGGAGAGGCGTACTCTGTCACGCTTACCAATGAATGCGCTTCTCTCTTCGGTGCGCTGTCTCCCATGCGACAGCCGCCGCCACCACCAGTTAAGTGTTCTGATCTCGGTCCTTTCACATTACCGTGCATAATAAATGATGTTAAAATTGAGCATAGTCTAGCAGACTCTGGTGCTTCCATTAATGTTATGCCTGTTTATCTTTATGAGAAGTTAAACCTAGGAAAACTGAAACCGCTTACTCTGCATCTACTGTTAGCTGATAGGTCTGTCAAACTGCTTAGGGGTATAATAGAAGATGTAGCTGTTCGCTGCGGTCCTTTTACTATTATTGCAGATTTTGTTGTTCTAGATACCCGTGAATTAGACGAAACGCTTATCTTGGGTCGACCTTTCTTGACAACTGCCGGTGCAAATATAAATTGTAAACAAGGCTCGTTAACTTTAAGTGTAGAACAGGATAGTGTCACTTTCCGCATTAGGGATAGCATGCGATATTCTGCAGCTCAAGATGATAAATGTTATACTGTTGATGCTATGGAGTTGGCCTCGGCCAACTTCATTACTAACGCTTTATCTAGTGATCCACTAGAGTTGTGTTTGATTTCAGGACTTGAAAAAGCGTTAGAAGATCAAGAGCAGCGCCTCTGGCAAGACGAATTAGACGACCGGAAGACGACATCCACATCCACTTCTGCGCCATCTCATATCGAACCAGCTTCAAGTCGGATCACCACTTCATACGAGAACCCTCCAGAACTCGTATTGAAGGAACTCCCCGACCACCTAGAGTATGCATTTCTGGGGAAGGGATGTCAGTTGCCGGAAATCATCAACTCAGCTTTATCTCCCGAGCAGAAAGAGCAACTGATCATATTACTCAAAAAGCATGTCGGAGCTATAGCCTGGCAATTAGCCGACATCAGGGGCATCTTTGAGACCTTCTGCAAACATCGGATAGTTGTAGATGAAGAATTCAAACCAGTTAGACAGCTGCAACGCCGACTAAATCATCTGATGCAGGAAGTTGTGAAGAAAGAAGTCCTTAAGCTCTTGGATGCTGGTATCATTTACCCTATTGCCGACAGTCCTTGGGTTAGCCCAACTCAGGTTGTTCCGAAGAAAGGAGGAATCACAGTCATCCCTAATCAGAAAGGCGAGCTCATTCCCACTCGCACTGTTACCAGATGGAGAGTCTGCATCGACTACAGACGCCTTAATGATGCTACTAAGAGAGATCATTTTCCACTACCATTCATTGATCAGATGCTGGAGAGGTTAGCTGGCCATGAATATTACTGTTTCTTGGATGGCATGTCTGGTTACTTTCAGATTACCATCAAGCTCGACGATCAAGAAAAGATAACCTTCACCTGCCTGTTTGGTATGTTTGCTTATCGTCGTATACCCTTTGGTTTGTGCAATGCTCCCGCTACTTTTTAGAGATGCATGCTTGCTATATTCGGAGATCTAGTAGAGAATGTGGTAGAAGTATTCATGGACGACTTCTCCGTCTATGGAGACTCATTTTCTAAGTGCCTAGCCAACCTGGACAAGGTACTAGCCCGTTGTGACGAAACCAATTTAGCTCTTAGTTGGGAGAAGTGTCACTTTATGGTTACCGAAGGAATCGTTCTTGGCCATAGGATCTCTAAGCTCGATATAGAAGTCGATCATGCCAAGCTCGAAACCATCGCCAGTCTTCCACCGCCAAACTCGGTCAAGACAGTTTGAAGCTTCCTCGGTCATGCTGGATTCTACCGGAGATTCATCAAAGACTTCTCCAAGATCACTCTTCCAATGACAAAGCTTCAAGAGAAAGACGTTCCTTTCGTTTTTGACAAGGCATGCCTTGAAGCCTTTGAGATCCTAAAGACCAGGCTCACCACCGCACCGATCCTCACAGCACCAGATTGGAATCTTCCATTTGAGATCATGTGCGATGCTAGCGACTTTGCCGTCGGCGCGGTTCTTGGACAGAGAAAAGAAAAGAGGTTTCATCCCATCTATTTTGCTAGCAAGACGCTTAACGATGCTCAGAGGAACTACACTACCACAGAGAAGGAGCTTTTAGCTATTGTTTTCTCCTTCGATAAGTTTAGACAGTACCTGGTTCTTTCGCACACCATCGTCTATACCGACCACACTGCTCTGCGCCATCTGTTAGCCAAGTAGGATTCGAAGCCAAGGCTCATCCGATGGATTCTCCTTCTCCAAGAGTTCGACATAGAGATTAAAGACAAGAAGGGAGCTGAGAACCTAGCAGCCGATCACCTTTCCCGACTTGAGGAATCATAAACAGGTAAGTCTACTACTACCCCCATAATTGATTCTTTCCCTGACGAGTTGTTGCGTCTTGAAATCTATGAACAGGTAAACAGTGTAGCCATCGAGCCTTGGGCGATTGCTCACGCTCAAGACCTGAGTGATGCAACAACACCGGAAGAGCCCTGGTATGCCACCATAGCTAATTATCTATCTCGTGACATAATACCTCCCGGATTGGATTACAATGCGTGAAAAAAGCTCATTAAAGAAGCCAAGTCTTATTTCTGGGACGAGCCATTCTTGTACCGCATTGGAATTGACGGGATGATCCGGAGATGCGTCACTTACATCGAGGTCGCTGACATCATGCGTAAGTGCCATGAAGGTCAGTTTGGAGGACACTTCGGTGGCAACCACACTGCGAGAAAGGTACTCAAAACTGGATTTTACTGGCCTTCTATCTTTAGTGATTGCGACACTTTTGCTCGTCATTGTGATGCATGCCAACGATCAGGTAACATCTCTAACCGTAATGAGATGCCCCAAATTGTTTCTTTAACTGTTGAAATCTTTGATGTTTGGGGAATTGATTTTATGGGTCCGTTCACACCCTCCAACGAAAACAAGTACATTCTTGTGGTCGTTGACTATGTCTCTAAGTGGGCTGAAGCTGAAGCTCTACCCACTAACGATTCAACAGTGGTGGGTCGGTTCCTTACTCGTCTTTTCACGCTTTATCATAAGCGATAGGGGTACCCACTTCCATGGACATTTCGACCGGGTGTGCAAACATTTTGGCGTCACCCACCGTATGTCCACAGCTTACCATCCTCAAGCTAATGGTCAAGCGGAAGTGACAAACCGTGAGCTCAAGCGGATTCTTGATAGGACAATTGGCCGGTCTCGCAAGGACTGGTCATCTAAGCTCAATGATGCCTTATGGGCATATCGAACTACCTACAAGACTCCTATCGGTACCTCACCGTATCAACTAGTTTATGGCAAGGCATGCCATTTGCTAGTTGAGCTTGAGCGCAAGGCGTTTTGGGCTACTAAGGAGTTCAACTTGAAATATGCAGTAGCAGGGAGTATGCGCCACGCTCAGATTGTTGAGCTTGAGGAGCATCGTCTTCACGCGTACGAGAGTAAGAAACTCTATAAAGAACGCACCAAGAGGATCCATGACGCTCAATTGAAGGGGGTCAACCAATTTTACCCCGGCGATGAAGTCCTTCTCTACAATTCTCGTCTGAAGCTTTTCCCGGGTAAACTGAAGTCCCGATGGTCCGGCCCCTACACCGTGGTTCGACAGACATCATTTGGGAGCGTCCTAATTAAAGGCCACGGTCAAGAACCTTTTATGGTCAATGGACATAGATTTAAGAAGTACCTACAAGGATTGGCTGTCTCCCTCATCGATGTGCATTACTTCGCGCCGAACCAGGTATCGTCCAGCTCACGGACGTTAAGCAAGAGTGCTTCGTGGGAGGCAGCCCACGGTTGGAGTCAGTTTCGCCAAAAATTCCTCACTTTTTCACCGAAAAGTATGAGTTTTTCCACCTGATTTAAAACCCTCATTCAACCTCCTTTTCGCGAACAAGACCGCCGACTCTCTCTTTTGCACCCATTTGCCGCTTCGTCACCTTGTTCCCTTCGTCGCCGCCTACGCTCCGTCTCCTCCTTCTCCCCCGTTGTTTGCAGTCTAGTTCTCCCGGATCGGAGCACTATAGCTCCGGTTCCACCCGAAATGAGTTTTCAAGCTTTTTGATCGATTTCTCAGATTTCCAACCATTTTCTTGGTCATGTCTTCACGGTTAGTTGTTCAGCCCTCAATCTTGAATCTTTTGGCGTATTGACTTTTGGTTTTGATATGATCCAACAATGCTGCCCCGATGCCAACCGGTATTCCTACACCCCACCAGGATCCCCTGGCCTAGGCAAGACCCTAGTGCCTTTCAAGAAGCGCATGAATCCAAGGGCAGGCCATCCTCGAGCCCTAAAGCCAAGGATGACAAGAAATATCGCCTAAATCCTTCACTTGCAGGTAGAAAGACTCCGAGGAAGGGAATGTTGTCCCAAGCCATGTTGTTGGCCTAGGGTATAAGCCCTAGCACCGAAGAGAAGCTTCAGCCCGTTCCTAGTCTAACCTCCCGGAGCCCTGAAGAAGAAGTTGGTTCTTTGAGTGACCCTCCGGAAGCATTTTTGGAGTACAGAAGGAAGAGAATCCAAGAACCCTTGGCCCGAAGAGGAGAGCTGTCAAAGACTGAACCTGAGCCGAGGCATGAGAAGACTTGGAGTCCTTGGCCCCGAAGCATAACACTTGGGCTGACCACAGAGAGCTACGTCCAAAGCTACCTGGAGGCCTATCTGAAGCTTAAAGAAGAAGGCCCGAGCGGGAAGAAAGAAGGACCAAGCAGAGAGCAACCACAAGCCCTAAACCAGCAGCCGGGCCGATCAAGGGAGTTTTATGGAGCCGGACATGAAGAACATATCTTTTGGACAAGAAGTCCGATCACTGAGCCCGCCCGAAGCTCGGCGTTCGGCCGGTCAAGCCCACCGGGCCGCCACACGCGCCCAACCGGCCCGAGCAGCCGTACGCGGCCAGATTAGGGTTTTTGACCTAATTTAGGTCTTTTATTCTACTTTAAAGACTACAACTATTATTTTATGTTTATTCCTTTTTAGTAGGATTATTTAGGGGTTTTTAGGAGACTATTTAGGAATAGGACTCTTTATTTTATTATTATTTAGAAGTAGTGATTAGGGAGGAGAGCTTGTTCCCTCACCTATATAAGGAGGCCGTCGGCCACCCTTGTAAGGCAGACTTTTATGAAATAAACCCCCTTTGAAAGAACTCTGTTCTGAAACCCTTATTGTATCTGCATGACGCGATACTGAAGGATCGACTTATCATCAAGAGCATCCATCTCTTGGCGTGGCGTCTTCGACTGGACACTTCTGGTTCCCGGCTGTTATATAGCCCACGGGTCAAAGTACTTATCCGCCCCCGGTTCCCGAAGGTTTTACCTCGTTGCACGGTCTCAACTTGCGGTGTTTAAGGGTCATCTACCCACGGTTGCAGCGGTTCACATCAGGTTTCGGCATGGTTGACTTTGGTTGACTTTTTCGGTTTTCCTCGAAGTACGTGTCTGTTGATTCGGTGTTTTCTTGCTCAACTTTTGGACCTCCCTTTGATCTTTATTGCCCTCGTGGATGATTTTCAAATGCTCTTGTGCCGATGAATTGTCTTGTGCTCTGTCGTCTGTCGAATTACGTCATTTTTCATACTTGGTGATTGAATGTCATTTTCCCCTGCATGCTGGCCGTTTCCTTTCTGCTATGCTTTGCCATTGTGATCTCTTGGCTTATTTGCTTACCCCCACTTGTCCGGTTCGTTCTTCTCGGAACCGTGGTTTCAAACTAAGTGTGGGGTAAGATTCCTTTAATTTGATTCTGGTCTGCTTTGAGTTGTGTATTTCAAGAATCTGAAGCATTTCAAGACCACCAGTGCAGATAGAGAGCAACGGTGCACGGCTCGCCAGAACAAGGCTTAATCCTCCCGTCCACCCACGCCATCTGCCACAGTACCAGTGGCTGCGAACTTAGTTCCCCAAGATGCACCGGCCCCTGTGATCCCTACTTCGAGTGCTCCAGTACTCGCCAGCCCTGCACCCATTTATCGCTGCCCTTTCCCCGCACCAACTGGAGGTCTATGAGAAAATTAAAGACATTCCTCCGGCGAAGGTGGCGGTTCTCTCCTTAGACAGTCTCAAGAAGCATGATCCGGCTTGGCACTGCAACGTCGACCACGTCCTTGAACAAACTGGCCTGCGATCTTTTACCACTTTCGGCTCCCCCTATCCTCTGGTCGCCCATCAAGAGTTCTGGAGTTCATTTGAGCGTCTCACATAGAAACCCAGTTGCATCCAGAAACTTGTTTCATTTTGCCTCGGTGGTGTTCGATATGAGAAAACAACTCACGAGTTCGCCCACCTGCTCGACCCCCTTGCCATCGTCCAGGACGCCTCCCTTGGGTTCTTGGACGGCTACTCCATCGCGCGTGAACCTTACCCTGCGATATGGAAGTTCATCGCCAGTCAACCCGAGGTCAAGCCTATCATCAACCCCACGGTAGGCGACATTGTGCACCCTCTCTTTAAATTCCTTCAGTATGTTTGGACGCAATCTTTGTGTTATAGCAGCAAGGCGGGCCGTCACCATGTCTCCCTGGAGGAGCTCGTGCTGTTTCGTGCTATAGAAGAGGAGGAACGTCTTCACCCTAGATGGTGGCTTGCGAGGTTCTTCCACAAGCGCACTACCACCAAGAAACTCCCCTCTGAACTTTCTGGCGACGCCTTTATTTCCTGTCTGATTGCCAGCCTCCGGATCGGTGACAAATGGGGCCCTGATATTCCTTGCGTCTAGATTGAGCACATCGGAGCTGAGCTCGCAATAGCTCGGGTCCTCGACCTTTCGGGCAGTCTTGACGATTACAGGATGGTAACTCGCCGCCCAAAGAAGATGCCCCCACCACCGGTTGCCACTCCAGAGGCCCACACCCCCATGCTGGAATTACCACCTTCGCCTCAGCCACAGATGCCCGTCAAGATTAACGAGAGGCTGGCGCCCATTGAGCAATGGCAGCTCGACTACTCTGCCGGTGCACTTAAATGGCAGAAGGACCGAGTAGAGCATGAAGAGGAGCAGAATGCGCGGTGGGCTGTCCTACAATAGTTCATGGCCAACCAGGACGCTAGACATGAGGCCGAGCTCGCATGGCGACAACAGGTTGAGCAGCGACTTGGTGTTTTCCCTTTCCCGACTCCACCTCCACCACCACCCGAGGGACAGTGATCAGGTCGTTTTTATCCTTTTCCTTTGTTTTTCTTTCTTCTTTTCAGATTTCGATCCAACTTTTTTCCGTGTGGTTCCGGGACACTTGTCCCTGTTTCCTCTTGATATTTTGGTTGTTTTTTGTTTTATAGGTGTCTTTTGGTAGCTGCTCTTCTCCGCCTCGTGGCACGCTCTTCGATCCTATCCGCTGCACAGTGACCCTGATGAACGTTGTAATGCGTGCAATCAAATAACTGTCAATCACAGAGCAGGACAGATCGTATTCCACGGGCCTCTTCTACTTGCTTACTCAAATATGTTGGCAATTTTTATTCAGGAAAGAGCAACTTGTGCGTGGTGTGAGTTCCACGACTTCTATATTAAAATGAAGAATGATTGATTGTTTGACTTAGACAGACGACAGGCAAGCTTAAACTTCGAATCCCCCTTAGATCACCAGAGTATTAGCAATCAATGGACCAGCGATTTTCAATTCTAGTTCATTCAGTTCACAGACACCATCATAACTCCTTACCCTTAGGTTGGCGAACGTTCACTCTATCCGATCTAACTACCAAGATTAATTAGTCGCCCGAGTACGGCCGCTTCTTGCGAAGACAAAACTAACTGGTGCAATTACTAGTGATTAATGAGTTACTCTTGCAACGGATTAACCCTAACTGGTTCCTACGAAAGGCACACTCCAATGAATAGGTTAATTGCTTGATTTGGTGTTTTAAAGTGAGGCGAACATTCGCTACTATCCTCGACTTAACAAAAATCCAATCTAGGTGGCCAAACCAGACAAGAAACACAGAGAACAAAGAACAAATCAAACATGAAGGAGAAACTGAATGAATTTTGAATCTAATCACTGCCGATCCGTGACCGCTTTAAAGCCCTGGGTCACTTAGGGTTCATTTAATCTAAGCTCTACGAGTTTAGCTACTCATATTCAACATAGAAGAATCAAAGACGATAAAGGAATACATCTCAGGTAGGAAAGACAGAGAAGAACTGTAAAACCTAATTTCGATGAATCCTTAAAGCCTCGATCTGCTGGATCTTCAACTCCAAGTACTGGTTCTACGAGATGGAAAGATGGCGTCACGATCCTTTCCTGGCTCCCGAACTCTTTTCACTCTTTCTGTCTCTAATTTCAGTCTTGGAATTTTTGTCCAAAGTGTAAGTGTAAAAGTATATCTTTTTGTTTAGCCGGTAATTCCTCTTTTATACTCGTCCGATTTCTGGCTGGAAATCAGCCAACTTTTCACCGAAAAGTGAGGAAGTTTTCGGCGAAAACTTCCTTTAAAACTTCACTGATTTCGACTGCTTCTTCTGTTCTAAAATCTCCTAGAGTTTTCGGTGTGAACTTTGGGTTTTTGCCGAAAACTTCTTCTTGTGATGCTCTGATGATCTCTTCTTGAGTTTTCGGTTAAACTCAAGGTCTTTTGGCCGAAAACTTCTGTGTAAATCGGGTAGGGGATGTGTTGACTTTAATTGACTCCTTGGTTGATTCTGGTGCGGTTCCTTGAGGTTCCAATGCCTTAGACACGTCCTTGGTTACATAATTTGACGGCAAAAACCTGTGCTATCATGGAAACACTAGAAAACCATCAAATAGACCTGAAAAGGGCCAATGTAACACAAATGGCACGAGATAGAGCAGTTGAGTAAATATTTGCTATTCTGCCCTAGAAACCATGTCGTAAGCCAAGAAATGTCGCTTAAATGAGGCTGATAATCACGTCAAATCGAGTGTCATCAAAATACCCCACACTTAAGCTTTTGCTTATCATCAAGCAAACTGAATAGAATACGCTCAAGTTCACAAATGATGAGATCGATTAAATTGAAGTTCAAGCATTCACAATGAATTATTAGACAGATAATACCTAGAACAAGAAACCTATCATGCATACTGATCAGCCAAACAACCTGGTCTCACTACAAATTGCACACGACAAGAAGTAGTAACCAATCATGCACGAATTTGACCTGACCGACCAGACTCCTCACACAGATGATATTTAGTACAGGGGAAACTCTCATTCTCTGTGTTTGGGGACGTGTTTCTGCTCTCAATCATTTTCTGTTACTGAATTCTGTCATAAGTTTGCAATTTGACTACATCTCCACCACTGTGACAACACGAGGAACTAGTCAAGAAGGACTTCCCTGCTTGGGACTGTAATGAATTCTACACTACAAGGGTTGAGATGAGATGGATGAAGGGAATGTATAATGATGGCTTTGGTGCAGTGTAGCTTTTGACTAACTTCCCTCGAATCTAGCCTATCGGTGATGTGAACCGCTACAACCGTGGGCAGACGACCCTTGAACACCGCAAGTTGAGACCGTGCAACGAGGTAGAACCATCAGGACTCGGTGGTGGAGGAGGACTTTGACCCGTTAGCTATATAACAGCTGGGAACCAGAAGTATCAAGTCGTAGACGCCACTTCAGAAGATGGATGCTTCTGACGATAAGTCGACCTTAAGCAATGCAACAACGAGCAAAGGCTTGAAGGGAAGAGAACATATGTTCAAACAAAAGTTTATTGATTTCAAAAGTTGTGTTATACAAGGGTGGCCGGCGGCCTCTATATATAGGTGAGGGAACAAGCTCTCCTCCCTAAACACTACTTCTTAAATAAGAATATAAAGACTCCTAATCCTCATTAGGGTCCTAAACAATCCTACTAAAAAGGAATAAAACATAAATAATAGTGGAAGTCTTTAATGTTGAGTGAAAGACCGAATTAGGGCAAAAATGCTAATCCGCGGCGATCGGCGGTTCTTGGGCCGGTTGGGCTTCGGTGGCGTGGGCCGGTTGATCTTTGGTAGCGGCCCCGTGGGCTTTGCTCGGTCGGGCTCCGGCTGGTCTTGGCCTTGCCCCGAGGCTTTAGTGTTCTTGCTCGGGCCCTGCTCCGGGTGAGTCCTGATGTCTTCTCGAATCTCCAAAAGGGTGTAGCCTTTCTTCATGAATCGATCAGCATCCTCTTCATGCCCCTCTTTACTCAGGACTCTATGTAGGCGTTAAGTTTCTCTCGGAAGGCCTTGGTCTTGCTTCGGGTAAATGGAGGCTCAGGTCGGGTCCACGGTTTGTTGGGCTCATCATTCCCATCTTCTTGAGGAGGATTCATCCTCGAATCCTGTCCTACGTATTCATCATCGTAATAAGGGGTTAGGTCAGCCACATTAAAGGTTGCACTTACCCCGTAGGAGTTTGGTAGGTCAAGGACGTAGGCGTTGTTGTTGATCCTCTAGATGACTGTGTAAGGCCCGTCTCCCCTGGGTAGTAGTTTGGACTTCCTTTGCTCTGGAAACCCATCCTTTATGAAGTGTACCCACACTTGGTCTCCGGCTTCAAAGATTTTCTCCTTTCTTCCTCGGTTGGCATTGCGGAGGTACTGAGCAGTCCTTCTTTCAATATTGGCCTTGGCCTTCTCATGGAGTTGCTTGACATAGGCTGCCTTCTCTTGGCCACCTGCATCTAAAATTCATGGACAGGAAGTGGAGATAAATCGAGCGGGGTTAGTGGATTAAAACCATAAACAAGCTCAAACGGGGAGTATTGGGTGGCTCAATGCACAACTCGATTATAAGCAAATTCTACATGCGGTAGACATTCCTACCAAGTCCGGATATTACTCTTAATGACTGCTCTCAGCATTTGAGCTAAGGATCGGTTTACCACTTCTGTCTGCCCATCAGTTGGGGGTGGCATGTGGTGGAGAACATTAGTCGGGTGCCAAACTTAGCCCATAAAGTCTTCCAAAAATAGCTTAGTGATGACACTCGATTTGACGTGATTATCAGCCCCATTTAAGCAACATTTCATACCCTTTGATGCCATTTTGATGAGTATTTGGTGCATTTGTCATAACTTTGTGATTATCGGCTCCTAGTGCGTACATTGTCCATTTCTTGGTTATTTTTACCCTTTTTGTGAGCTTTTATGTTGAGTCCCCAGGTTACCACATTATAGAGGACTCTCTCACGAGTCCAGCGCTTCAAATGGAGACCAAATCGGAGTTCAAACGGAGCGGGAATGATCGAAACAAGTTGGAGTGCTGCACAGCTCAAAACACTACGTTTTGGAGCTTACATGCCGTGTAAGCTCAATGCACTGTGAGCTTAGACGCCGTGTAAGCTCCCCAGACGGGAAAATTCAGCCTTTTCCAACTTGTAAAGGGTTTTTAGGGTTATATATAGACTTTTTGAAGCCAGATTGAATATACAGAATTTTGGCTGATTAGCCACGACCTTAGGGTCGATAGATAGAGTTTAGAGAGTTCGAAGATCCGTGGAGAGATCGTGATGTCGTCCTTCCACCTCGGAGAACTCAGAGCTTAAAGTTGAAGATCCAAGAGATAGAAGCTTCACGGGAGTCGTCAGAATTAGGTTTTTTAGTTCTTATCTGTTCTTCCTCTATATGATGATTTCCTTTGTTGCCTTTGATTCTTCTGTTATCGTTATGAGTAGCTGAACTTGTAGAGCTTAGATTAGATGAACCCTAAGTGACCCAGGGCTTTAAAGCGGTCACGGATCGGCAGTAATTAGATTCAAAGTTCAATCAGTTTCTCTTTGCATGGTTGTTTTGTTCTTGATTGTTTATGTTTCTTTTCTGGTTGATCGCCTAGATTAGGTTTTTGCAAGCTAGGGTTAGTCGCTAGACGGTTCCCTGCTTTGGCGCTTAAACCTGTCTTCCTTGATCACCTAGTTTAGATTCTTGTTAAGCTGAGGATAGAAGCGAACGCTCGCCTCTCTTTAAAACATCAATTCAACCAGTTAACCTTATAATTGGAGTGTGCCTTTCGTAGGAACCAATTAGGGTTAATCCACTGCAAGAGTAACTCATAAATCATTAGTAATTGCACCAGTTAATTAAGTCATTGCGAGAGGTGACCGTACCCGGGCGGCTAATTAATCTTGGAACGGATAGAGCGAACGTTCGCCGGTCTTAAACCTAAGGGTCAGGAGTTATGGTGTTGTATAGAAACCGATTGATTTAGAATTGAAAACCGCTGGTCTTGTGATTGCCGTTGCCTTGGTAAGCTAAGGGGGATTCGAAATCTAAGCTCGTCTATCTTCTCATTAGTCAACCGTTTAATCTTTCTATCTTCTATTTTCCTGTTTTTGAGATTAGAAGTCGTGGAACTCACACCACGCACTAAGTGTTTAAACTTGAGTAATTTGCCAGCATATTTGAGTAGACAAGAAGAAGAGACCTCGAGTAGAATACGATCTAGTCTACCTTGGTAGGTTAGTTATTTGATACCGCTAAAACTGCAGCAGCAAATTGGCTCCGTTGCCGGGGACTCTTCTAATTGTTTGAAAGAAAAGTTGGCAAATTATTCTTCTACCTTTCCGCCTTACCATTTAATTTTCCTCCATATTTCCATGATTTACTTGGGTAGTGCTTTTGAGTTTTGATTATGCAGGATTACAGGTGGGATGACTAGTACCAAGAGTGGCGCGTTAATGGTGCACCGAATATTGAGGATTACCAAGAGATGCTACATCAACAACAACAACAAACAGCGAGATTTGACTCCCTCTTTGATAAAATCTCTTCAATGCTACAAGGTTACCAAGAGACACACCAACAAGAGCATCAAAGTGGCGCTAGAGATAACCAAGAGATGCTTCATGAACATCAACAATGCTCGTCAAGAACCCAATCTGCCTTGGATAATATCTCTTCAATGCTACCAGCACATCTCGCGACGGACATCAAGCTCGAGCAACCAAAGCAGTTAATGACAGAAGACGCTCAAAAGTTGTTCGAAGAAGAAGATGATGATCCTATCCATGACTATTATGAGCTAGAAGAATCCTTGGCGGTGGTGGTTGATGAAGACATAAAGCCAATCCATCCTGAAGTTGCAGCCGAAGAGGAGCACATAGAGATTGAGGAGATACCCTCACCTACACTTCCGCCGAGTCAACCTATAGAGAAGATGGAGCTCATTGACCATGTCGCGCCGTACTACCTCTTTCCTCCTCTGGTAGGAGAATTCGAGAAGAACTGGTCATCCAACCAGAACCGCGATCTATTGGAGCACTACCGGCTATATCACCCTTCTGGAGTGCTACACGGCACTCAACCGCTGTCCTTGAAGAAGACGATTGACTTCAAGGAACTCCTAAGTTGGGGTCCCTAACAGGTATCGTCTTGCTCACGGACGTTAAACAAGAACGCTTCGTGGGAGGCAACCCACGGCTGGAGTCAGTTGTTTTCATTTTGAGTCGTTCTGTTTTAAAGCCCCTGTCAAAAAAAAAACTGCCGACCATTTTCAAGATTATTTTCGGCGAAAATTCACCCATATTTTCGTCGAAAATATGTGTTTAAAACCGGCCTGTTCTCTTGTTTCTACTTCTCGACCGAAAACAACTTAACTTTTCGCCGAACAGGATTTTGATTTTACAAAACATTTTTGCCGAAAATTTTCAATTATTTTCGCCAAAAATCTTGTGTTTTCCGCCGACTATTTATACCGGTTTCGACTTCTGCTTTTCACCCCCGCCCTCGGAACAGTGATCAAGTTGTTTCTATCCTTTCCATTTCTTTTCTTTCTTCTTTTCGGATCTCGATCTACTTTTCTTCTGTGTGGATCCGGGGCACTTGTCCCGGTATCCTTTTGATCTTTTTGTTGTTTTTGTTACTGTAGGAACTCGAGTAGCTACTCCGCTCCACTCCGGACTCTCCGTGCTCATCTGCTACACCGACCATCATCTTCTAGGTTCTTCGTATCTCTCTACTCTAGATTAGTTCTGTGAGGACACAGAACCGTTTAAGTGTGGGGTAGGAGTCTAGGATTATGCATGATCTTGCTTGCTATCTATGATTCTGTGGTTCAAATTTGAAAATTCTCTAGCATAGAATTGCTCAATTCTAGACTTTTGATGTTAAATTGACTTCAATTTTGAACAATGACGTCTAGACTGTTCCACTTAGAACCTGTAACCAACGTGTCGAAACTGATATTAAATGAGTCTAGGTCAGAACTGATCACAAATCACTTCGGTAGTTCAAACTTGAATTAATTGAATTGATTGATTTGTTAATAACAAAGCTCGATAACACTGTTCTAAGATGATAAATGCTAGCTTCTTCCATGTTTTTCACTCCATATTTGATCACCTGTGATTGTGGCTTGAGATTAGACGGAAATCCAATTCGAAATCTTGTGTAAGAAGTTATAACTAGCTAGGATTATGTGACTAAATGGTGAAATCAAGTAATTAAGTTGTGCAAATCAATGTAAAGTTCTTTAAAGTGCTGAAAATAAAGCTAGGCAAGCCCGACACCTAAGTGAAGTGTTCGGGTTGAGCACTAGCAAAGGCATAGGTACTGTGAGCTAGGCAGGTCCAACACCTAAGTGAAGTGTTTGGTATCGAGCACCAGTATGCAGTAAATAAATTGAAGGAAGAAGTTGAAACTTGTAATAAATTGTTGTTTAAATCGGTCCTAGCTAGAACATGTAACGTACAGATCTAGAAACGGATGAAGTCGAGTCGATAGCCACGTCACTTTTCCTTCCTCCACATCCACATCATGGCTAGAGCTTAAAGTCTTTTTTATTAGAATTGGTGTTATCGTAGTCGATTAATCATAATTAATTGTTTTTCCAAGAAATGAGCTTTGTTAAAACTACTACTTGAAGTGTGCAGAAATTAGTGAAATCGAAAACTTGTTTGGTTGATGTTCTTGCATGTGTAGGTCACTTTTTCTACGTGGAACAGTCTAAACCAAATCGTTAGAATTGAATCTCAGTTTAATCTTGTGTCATTTGTGAATTTGAGTGTGTTCTAGTTCAGTTTGCTTGAGGACAAGCAAAAGCTTAAGTGTGGGATATTTTGATGACACTCGATTTGACGTGATTATCAGCCCCATTTAAGCAACATTTCATACCCTTTGATGCCATTTTGATGAGTATTTGTTGAATTTGTCATAACTTTGTGATTATCGGCTCCTAGTGCGTACATTGTCCATTTATTGGCTATTTTTACCCTTTTTTTGAGCTTTTATGTTGAGCCCCCAGGTTACCACATTATAGAGGACTCTCTCACGAGTCCAGCGCTTCAAACGGAGACCAAATCGGAGTTCAAACGGAGCGGGAATGATCGAAACAAGTCGGAGTGCTGCACAGCTCAAAACACTGCGTTTTGGAGCTTACATGCCGTGTAAGCTCAATGCACTGTGACCTTACACGCCGTGTAAGCTCCCCAGACGGGAAAATTCAGCCTTTTCCAACTTGTAAAGGGTTTCTAGGGTTATATATAGACTTTTTGAAGCCAGATTGACTATACACGAATTTTGGCTGATTAGCCACGACCTTAGGGTCGATAGATAGAGTTTAGAGAGTTTGAAGATTCGTGGAGAGATCGTGATGCCATCCTTCCACATCGGAGAACTCGGAGCTTAAAGTTGAAGATCCAGGAGATCGAAGCTTCACGGGAGTCGTCAGAATTAGGTTTTTCAGTTCTTATATGTTCTTCCTCTGTATGATGATTTCCTTTGTTGCCTTTGATTCTTCTGTTATCGTTATGAGTAGCTGAACTTGTAGAGCTTAGATTAGATGAACCCTAATTGACCCATGGCTTTAAAGCGGTCACGGATCGGCGGTAATTAGATTCAAAGTTCAATCAGTTTCTCTTTGCATGGTTGTTTTGTTCTTGATTGTTTATGTTTCTTTTCTGGTTGATCGCCTAGATTAGGTTTTTGCAAGCTAAGGTTAGTCGCTAGACGGTTCCCTGCTTTGGCGCTTAAACATGTCTTCCTTGATCACCTAGTTTAGATTCTTGTTAAGCTGAGGATAGAAGCGAACGCTCGCCTCTCTTTAAAACATCAATTCAACCAGTTAACCTTATAATTGGAGTGTGCCTTTCGTAGGAACCAATTAGGGTTAATCCACTGCAAGAGTAACTCATAAATCGTTAGTAATTGCACCAGTTAATTAAGTCGTTGCGAGAGGCGACCATACCCGGGCGGCTAATTAATCTTGGTAGTTAGAACGGATAGAGCGAACGTTCGCCGGTCTTAAACCTAAGGGTCAGGAGTTATGGTGGTGTAAAGAAACCGATTGATTTAGAATTCAAAACCCCTGGTCTTGTGATTGACGTTGCCTTGGTAAGCTAAGGGGGATTCGAAATCTAAGCTCGTCTATCTTCTCATTAGTCAACCGTTTAATCTTTCTATCTTCTATTTTCATGTTTTTAGATTAGAAGTCGTGGAACTCACACCACGCACTAAGTGTTTAAACTTGAGTAATTTGCCAGCATATTTGAGTAGACAAGAAGAAGAGACCTCGAGTAGAATACGATCTAGTCTACCTTGGTAGGTTAGTTATTTGATACCGCTAAAACTGCAGCATCAAATTGGCGCCGTTGCCGGGGACTCTTCTAATTGTTTGAAAGAAAAGTTGGCAAATTATTCTTCTACCTTTCCGCCTTACCATTTAATTTTCCTCCATATTTCCATGATTTACCTGGGTAGTGCTTTTGAGTTTTGATTATGCAGGATTACAGGTGGGATGACCAGTACCAAGAGTGGCGCGTTAATGGAGCACCGAATATTGAGGATTACCAAGACATGCTACATCAACAACAACAACAAACGGCGAGATTTGACTCCCTCTTTGATAAAATCTCTTCAATGCTACAAGGTTACCAAGAGACACACCAACAAGAGCATCAAAGTGGCGCTAGAGATAACCAAGAGATGCTTCATGAACATCAACAATGCTCGTCAAGAACCCAATCTGCCTTGGATAATATCTCTTCAATGCTACAAGCTCATCTCGCGACGGACATCAAGCTCGAGCAACCAATGCAGTTAATGACAGAAGACGCTCAAGAGCTGTTCGAAGAAGAAGATGATGATCATATCCATGACTATTATGAGCTAGAAGAATCCTTGGCGGTGGTGGTTGATGAAGACATAAAGCCAATCCATCCTGAAGTTGAAGCCGAAGAGGAGCACATAGAGATTGAGTAGATACCCTCACCTACACTTCCGCCGAGTCAACCTGTAGAGAAGATGGAGCTCATTGACCATGCCGCGCCGTACTACCTCTTTCCTCCTCCGGTAGGAGAATTCGAGAAGAACTGGTCATCCAACCAGAACCGCGATCTATTGGAGCACTACCGGCTATATCACCCTTCTGGAGTGCTGCACGACACTCAACCGCTGTCCTTGAAGAAGACGATTGACTTCAAGGAACTCCTAAGTTGGGGTCCCTAACAGGTATCGTCTGGCTCACGGACGTTAAACAAGAACGCATCGTGGGAGGCAACCTATGGCTGGAGTCAGTTGTTTTCATTTTGAGTCGTTCTGTTTTAAAGCCCTGTCAAAAAAAAAACTGCCGACCATTTTCAAGATTATTTTCGGTGAAAATTCACCCATATTTTCACCGAAAATATGTGTTTAAAACCGGTCTGTTCTCCTGTTTCTACTTCTCGACCGAAAACATCTTAACTTTTTGCCGAACCGGATTTTGATTTTACAAAACATTTTCGCTGAAAATTTTCAATTATTTTCGCCAAAAATCTTGTGTTTTCCGTCGACTATTTATACCGGTTTCGACTTCTGCTTTTCACCCCCACCCTCGGAACAGTGATCAAGTTGTTTCTATCCTTTCCATTTCTTTTCTTTCTTCTTTTCGGTTCTCGATCCACTTTTCTTCTGTGTGGATCCGGGGCACTTGTCCCGGTATCCTTTTGATCTTTTTGTTGTTTTTGTTTCTGTAGGAACTCGAGTAGCTACTCCGCTCCATTCCGGACTCTCCGTGCTCATCTGCTACACCGACCATCACCTTCCAGGTTCTTCGTATCTCTCTACTCTAGATTAGTTCTGTGAGGACACAGAACCGTTGAAGTGTGGGGTAGGAGTCTAGGATTATGCATATCTTGCTTGCTATCTATGATTCTGTGGTTCAAATTTGAAAATTCTCTAGCATAGAATTGCTCAATTATGGACTTTTGATGTTAAATTGACTTCAATTTTGAACAATGATGTCTAGACTGTTCCACTTAGAACCTGTAACCAACGTGTCGAAACTGATATTAAATTAGTCTAGGTCAGAACTGTTCACAAATCACTTCGGTAGTTCAAACTTGAATTAATCGAATTGATTGATTTGTTAATAAAAAAGCTCGATAACACCGTTCTAAGATGATAAATGCTAGCTTCTTCCCTGTTTTTCACTCCACATTTGATCACCTGTGATTGTGGCTTGAGATTAGACGAAATCCAATTCGAAATCTTGTGTAAGAAGTTATAACTAGCTAGGATTATGTTACTAAATGGTGAAATCAAGTAATTAAGTTGTGCAAATCAATGTAAAGTTCTTTAAAGTGCTGAAAATAAAGCTAGGCAAGCCCGACACCTAAGTGAAGTGTTCGGGTTGAGCACTAGCAAAGGCACAGGTACTGTGAGCTAGGCAGGTCCAACACCTAAGTGAAGTGTTTGGTATCAAGCACTAGTATGCAGTAAATAAATTGAAGGAAGAAGTTGAAACTTGAAATAAATTGTTGTTTAAATCGGTCCTAGCTAGAACATGTAACGTACAGATCTAGAAACGGATGAAGTCGAGTCGATAGCCACGTCACTTTTCCTTCCTCCACATCCACATCATGGCTAGAGCTTAAAGTCTTTTTTTATTAGAATTGGTGTTATCGTAGTCGGTTAATCATAATTAATTGCTTTGCCAAGAAATGAGCTTTGTTAAAACTACTACTTGAAGTGTGCAGAAATTAGTGAAATCGAAAACTTGTTTGGTTGATGTTCTTGCATGTGTAGGTCACTTTTTCTACGTGGAACAGTCTAAACCAAATCGTTAGAATTGAATCTCAGTTTAATCTCGTGTCATTTGTGAATTTGAGTGTGTTCTAGTTCAGTTTGCTTGACGACAAGCAAAAGCTTAAGTGTGGGATATTTTGATGACACTCGATTTGACATGATTATCAGCCCCATTTAAGCAACATTCCATACCCTTTGATGCCATTTTGATGAGTATATGGTGCATTTGTCATAACACTGTGATTATCGGCTCCTAGTGCGTATATTGTCCATTTCTTGGCTATTTTTACCCTTTTTGTGAGATTTTATGTTGAGCCCCCAGGTTACCACATTATAGAGGACTCTCTCACGAGTCCAGCGCTTCAAACGGAGACCAAATCGGAGTTCAAACGGAGCGGGAATGATCGAAACAAGTCGGAGTGCTGCACAGCTCAAAACACTGCGTTTTGGAGCTTACATGCCGTGTAAGCTCAATGCACTGTGAGCTTACACGCCGTGTAAGCTCCCCAGACGGGAAAATTCAGCCTTTTCCAACTTGTAAAGGGTTTCTAGGGTTATATATAGACTTTTTGAAGCCAGATTGAATATACACGAATTTTGGCTGATTAGCCACGACCTTAGGGTCGATTGATAGAGTTTAGAGAGTTCGAAGATCCGTGGAGAGATCGTGATGCCATCCTTCCACCTCGGAGAACTCGGAGCTTAAAGTTGAAGATCAAGGAGATCGAAGCTTCGCGGGAGTCGTCAGAATTAGGTTTTTCAGTTCTTATCGGTTCTTCCTCTGTATGATGATTTCCTTTGTTGCCTTTGATTCTTCTATTATCGTTATGAGTAGCTAAACTTGTAGAGCTTAGACTAGATGAACCCTAAGTGACTGGGTCACTTAGGGTTCATCTAGTCTAAGCTCTAACGAGTTTAGCTACTCATGTTTATCACAACAGAATCTAAGACAAAGAAAGAGTTCATCATCCAGAGGAAGAACAGAAAAGAATCTGAAAAACCTAATTTAGACGACTTTGACAGACTTCGATCTTCAGTAAACCGCACTCCTAGCTCCGAGTCTCCGAGGTGGAAGGGATGGCGTCACGATCTCTTTCCGGCTCTTCGAACTCTAACTCTTCGCTCCAGAACTTCAGAGAATTCTTCTAATTCTGATTACGAAAAGTATATTATGATGTATGTTATGATGTCTCTTTTTAGTTGGGCCGCCAGTTAAGTATTTATACTTAACCCTAGATTGGCCGGATTTGCCTGATATTTTCGTCGAAAATACCAAGGTATTTTCGCCAAAAATCCTAGTGTAAATGGATAGCCCTTCGGTTGAATTGTCCTGTGATTTTCGGACTGATGGTTCTCGGCGAAAACTTTGGGTTTTCGCCGAAAACTTCCTTGGCTGAGCATCAGTGGATTTGTCCTTGCATTTTCGCCGAAAACCATAGGTTCTTTTCGCCAAAAATGTTAGTGTAAACGGGCAGACTTTTGGTTTGACTTGGTTGGCTCCTTTGTTCGATTCCGTGCAATTTCCTCGAGGTTCCAATGCCTTAGACACGTCCTTGGCTACTTTATTTGACGGCAAAAACCTGTGCTAACATAAAAACACAAGAAAACCATCAAATAGACCCGAAACGCGCCAAGGTAACACAAATGGCATGAGATAGGGCAATCGATTGAATATTCGTTATTCTACCCTAAAAACCATGTCTTAAGCAAAGAAATGTGGCTTAAATGAGGCTGATAATCACGTCAAATCGAGTGTCATCAAATACCCCACACTTAAGCTTTTGCTTGTCCTCAAGCAAACTGAATAGAAACGCTCATGTTCATAAATGATAAGATCGATTAAATTGGAGCTCAATCAAACACAATGAATTATTAGACAGCTAATTCCTAGAACAAGAAACCTGACATGTGTACAGATCAGCCAAACAACCTGGTCTCACTAATAAACTGCACACGACAAGTAATTAGCAACCAATTAAGCACGAATTTTGACCTAACCGACCAGACTCCTCACACAGGATATATATAGTACAATGGGAACTCTCACTCTCTGTGTTTAAGGACGTGTTTCTGCTCTCGATCATTTTTTGTTACTGAATTCTGTCATAGGTTTGCAATTCGACCACATCTCCACCACTGTGACAACACGAGTATCTAGTCAAGAAGGACTTCCCTGCTAGGACCGTAATGAAATCTACACTACTTGGGTTTATGATGCGATGGATGATGGGAATGTATGATGATGGCTTTGTGCGGTGTAGCTTTCGACTAACTTCCCTCGAATCTAATCATGGCTTCCTACCGTCTAACCAGACACGGGTGGAATAGTGATACTCTCATCCTATGATACCCTCAAGCAACTTAGCACTTATTCTTTTTCTTTACACGATTTTGTTTCTTTTCTTTTGAACTTTTCTTTTGACTTCGTTCTTCCATTTGTAGGGAGAAGAATGTTTTATTGAACTACAAACTTTGAAACTTTTCTGATTTTTCATTTCTTCACTTTTTTTTTTTCGAAATTTTCTTTTCTTTTTTTTACTTTTGTGCCGATTTTCTTTTGTGCCGATTTTCTTTTAGTTGCTAAAGGGATTTACACGTCTGGACATAATAGCTAAGACCACCTGTTTAATGGCTATAGGCATGTTACCACAGACCGACTTCCGGTAGGTCAATCTAGAACTACAACCACAGGGGATCAACGGGGAATGAAAGAAATGGGAAATGGTTGTAATGTATTATCGAACCGAAAGAACAGGTCAAGCTCAAGGGTCTAAACCTAATGGATTTATCGTTTGGTGGGCTATCTGGCTAAGTAGCTGAATCTAGGTGCCTCTATCCTTCTAGAACTCGTGTCATCGTGCGGTCTCAAGTAGGTCTCATGCAAATTCTAACTCATTCAAGCAAACTGAAAACCACTCAGAAAGAATTAAAATTGCAAGTTACGTGCAATGGATCAAAAGCTCACAGTTGGTTTGCTAGTCGCATTCGGTCATTTTCAGGCAATCAAGGCTACCAACTACAAGTGTGATTTTAAAAATTCTGTTCTGACCAGGCAATTTAGCATCAAAGTATACAAGTTGGTTCTCAAGTTCTAGGTTAAGCAGTCTAAGCATCATTATGAAGGTTTGAACAACAACTTAACATCAAAAATCAAGAACTGAGCCATTCTAATGCTAGAGAGACTGGAATGGAATCACGAGGCACACATAAAACACAATCAAGGGCAATCAAGTTCATGCAAGGTTCTCTAGCATCCTACCCCACACTTAAATCGGACTGTGTCCTCAGAGGACTAAAATTAGAGTTCAGAGTGAAGTAGAAGAACTTGGACCGAGATGATTGACGTAGGGGATGAGCACGGGTCCTCGGAGCGGAGGGAATCTACCCAAGTGAAGCAAAGGGAATCTCCCTACTGCCTACAAAACAAAAACAAATAAAACATAAAAAAGGAAACCGGGACAAGTGTCCCGGATCCACACAGAAAAAAGGTGGATCAAAATCCGAAAAGAATAAATAAAAGGAAAGGACCAGAAAAGGAATACAACCCGATCACTACTGGTCAGGTGGGCCGGGAGGTGGAAAGTGGAGGTGCTCACCGAGCTGGCGTTGGCACGCCAGCTGTGCCTCATATCGCCTGTCGGCGCGGCGCATATGCTGCTGCATAATAGTCCATCTCGCCTCTTGAGTGGCGTTGTCGGTGATGCGCCACTCCTGCAGTCGCTCATACAACTCACCAATGTCTGCGGGGTGCGGTCAGTGCTGAGGGTGAGGCGCCTGGTATGGATCGGGAATGTGCGGCGGCGACTGGTGTGCATACCCTGCCTGATGATGTGGTGAGGGTATATAGTCTTGGAATTCTGGCGGTGGCTGGGGCTGCTGCTGCTCAGTGTCATCCTCTTCCTTCGACTCGACCACATACTGGAGAGGAGGATCTGCTGCAACCTGGGGACTGAGGTCCAGCTCTAGGTCGTACTCAAACGCTAAGTCTCCTCCAACGGTCCTAACGTGGTGTCGTGGAATGTTCGGGCCATATTCATGGCTGATGCCGAAGGAGATGATGAGCTGACCTATGAAGTTACCTCCCAAGAGTGCACGAGGTAGCTTCCGCCTCTTGGTCTTCTGGTGGAAGATGTGAGCAAGCACCCAACCGGGGTGGAGAGGGTAGCTCTCTCGGATGGCTCGGAGAAGCATAAGCTCCTCCTTGAGGATATGGTGGCGATCCTTGTCTGGAACATATAAAAGAGATCTACGCCAAACCATATGAATAAATTTAAAGAGTGGGTGAGAGAGGGACTTAACTGAGTCATGGCCCGTGAGGCGATCACCAGGCACACCAGTCATGTGGCTCCAGAGCGCGTGGTACTCCTCGTCGTCATCATCGTCGCCCCAGCCTAGGTGATGGCCATGATAGTGCTCAGAGGGGATACCTAGATGAGCAGCAAACTCATCGTAGGTGAGTTGCCTGTACACTCCACCCAGATAGAAGGTAACAACCTTCTGGCCTTGCCTTCTCTTGTGCTCATCCAGATCAAAGCTCGCCCAGAACTCCTGAAGGGCGATGTCTAGGGAGTCGGCAGCTATGGTGGTCAGCTCCAGGAGGCCGGCCGATGCTAGGGCGTCATGCACGTTCCGGTAGTTGTCCTCGTCGTGCTCGCTCAGGGACTCCATGGAGAGAGGGCGTACCTTAGCTCCTCGGATGTGCTCGATCTTCTGGAAGCACTCAAAGTAAAAGTCAGGTAGACGGGCGATAGTGCGGTGGTACCCAGCCCGGCGAGGTAGTGCTGGAGGAGGGCCCTGAATGGCGGGTGTGACGGGAGCGGGGGCTCTGGAGCTCGAGGCGGCATCAAGTCGCGCCTAAGTCCTGCGCATAAGTGGTGTTCCTAAAACCAGAATGAAACCAGATCAGTCAAACATAAAACCCTACCCCACACTTAGTAGAAAAACTCAATTTCACAAAGAAATGACGAAAACCGAGTGGGGGTAAGCAAAGCAGAGGAACCGGTAATCATAGATAATAAAGTACATGCTTAGGAAAAACCAGAATTGGATAAGCACAATCAGAGTTCAAAGAGTCAAATCGACATTCAGAAAGTCAACATTATAGCATAATGAACCCTAAACATGGCAAGACTATCACAAAGCGGAGAACGACGGTAAAATATGATCTCAGATGGCAAACACGATAAACTGAACGAGAAAGAACACATACGGCAGCCAAATGATCAAAAAACAGTTCATGGTCAAACCGACATTTCTCACAAGTCAACAGCACAAAGAATCAATCGTATGCAAAGCAACACATGATCAAATGATATGGAAACTAAGCACGGTACTCCCTAAGTATGCTAGAACAGTTCAACATTCAGCTAGCCTAGTTCACACGAAATCAGTCAGCACGCAAAACGAGGCAAAACGAAAAGTCAACTAAAAGTCAACCTCGACGAAATTCAGCAATCAATATGTCAAAAGATTCGTATTGAAAAGTTCTACAACTTACCTTGAAGCCATGGATGCTAAAAACGAACGGTTTGGGAGAAATCGGTGAAAAACTCTGAAAACAAGGGTTGCGGTGAACTAGAGCTGTAAGCTCCGATTCGAACGTTCCAGGGCTCAAAACGATTGGAAAAGAGAGGGGAGTTGAGCGGCGGTGGTCGGCAATGGCGGTGGTCGGCAATGGCGGTGGTCGGCAATGGCGGCGGCGATGGGAAACGGCGGCGGGCGGCAGTTTAAAAAGGGTGGCGGTCGGGTTTCGAAAACAGAGGGGGGGTTGTTTTGTTTTTCGGTTCGAAAATGGCAAGTGGGGAGAGAGAGGATAAGACCGGATTTTAAAGTGGGATTTTGGGCGATTTTCAAAGAGATTTTCGGCGAAAAGAATAGGGAGTTTTCGCCGAAAATTTACGTTCAAATTCACTGCCGGTTTTCAAATGGATTTTCGCCGAAAACACAATGAGTTTTTCGGCCGAAAATATGAAACAGTGAAATTCAGTGAAAATACAAAAGGCGATTTCGCCGAAAATAGGGGTGTATTTCACCGAAAATTTTGAACTGCTCGGATGAAAATATTTCCGCAAATCCGGCTAACTTCAGAAAATCACAGTTAAATCCACAAATATCGGAATGACCTTAATCAACTTGCGACTGACTCTATGACACACAGACTCTACCCAAAAATAAGAAAACAAACAAACTGACACTTTTGGCTCCCCCGAACCAACTCTAAAACACTAAGGTTGACACAAAACAAAAACGGACTCCAGCCGTGGGCTGCCTCCCACAAAGCGCTCTTTTATTAACGTCCTTGAGCTGGACGATACCTGGATGATATTAAGAGACATCCCAACTCAGATTCTCCTTAACGCTCGCGTCGGATATCATGAAGTACAGCTTCGGGGCTTCTCCGGTAAGCGTGAATCTCTTCCCGTTTGCATGCAAGAGCTTGGTACGTCCATCGGGAAGATGATCGTGAACTTGAACGTCCAAACAGTTCTCTGGAGAGGTCATCCTTCTTGAGTGTTACGATGGAAGGAATGAGGACTGTCGGCTTTGTCTTCTTCTTATTCTCCGGCTTGTTATCACCAGGATCGGTGATCGTCAGTACTTCCTTAGGAGATGCTTTCGGCTTCTCCTTCCATACTTGTTCCGGTGCCGTTTCTCGGAACAAATTGGTGGTGCAGCTGGCTCGATGGAAGATGGCGGAACTTTTGGTCTCCAGACCATTTGGGTCTTCGTCTTTTTGTTCTTTCCCCGAGGTCTGCTAGGTTTAGTGCTCGGTGGCTTAGAAGAGGCTTGCAGTTCCTTCTTCTTCTTGGGCGGCTTCTGAACATAAATTTATGGCTTCTTCTTAATAGCCTGTTCAATACCTGCAGCAACAACTGATCTAGAGACACTGGAAGAAGCATTAGTAACGGAGTTGACCGGAGTCAACTCCACAGTTTCAATAACCAGGCAATGAGGTTATTCATTCTTAGAGTCATATTTCATGCCATCTTTAAGACAAAAAGTTTTCGTTTCTTTACCAACCCTTAGAGTCAAAGAACCATTTGGAACGTTAATATTCATTCCAGTAGTAGCCATGAAAGGTCGACCTATGAGAATGGTAAAATCATCTTTACTAGTATCCATAATCACATAGTCAGCTAAGAACGTGAACGGACCACATTTAGTAACAACGTCTTTTATTTCTCCTCTAGGAGTTTTAAGTGATCTATCTGCAAAGACAAGTTGCATACTAGGCGGTTCAAGTTCTCCTAGGTTCAATTTTTCAAACAGTCTCATAGGCATAACATTAACAGACGCTCCTAGATCAACCAAACAACGCTCAATCTCAACATCGTTAATAACCAAAGGTAAAGTAAAAGAACCAGGATCAGAGCACTTAGCTAGATATGGCGAGGCAGGTTTCTTGATACGAATGTCAGGATATCCTTCTTTATTCGCCTTCATGCCAGTCTCGATCCTTGCATTTGGCAGCAATGCTCTAGGAAAAGGAGGCTTCACGACATACGGTGCAAGAGGAGGATCATCCTCCTTAGGCGCCGGTTTCTGTTCTTCCTCTTCCTCTGGAGTTTCAGCGATCCTGCGTAAGACAGAACAAGCATCAGCAATTAAGTTTGGAAGTTTTCGAGCGGTTACCATCTTGGCTTGCTCCTTTCTCGGATTCGGCTCTGTCTGGCTTGGAAGTTGGCCAAATGGTCGACCAGATGCTAGCATGCTCGAGATGTTGTTCACGGCTTGCTCAAGTCTTTGCCCGGATGCTATCTGTTCTTGATTGAGAAGAGCTTGAGCCTTGAACTGACTGTCATGATCATCGAGTCTGGTAATGATCTGGCTAAGCTTCTTATCCAGGTCACTAACATTGTTTTCTCTTTGATGCTGCTGCCCTGGATATGTATTGTTAAGATATTGATTCTGGCGATTGCCAGGAGCAGTTCCATAATTACCCGGATTGCGATGCGGCGGCTGGTAGACACCTGCCGGCGGATGGTTAGGTTTCTGATCCTGAGCTGGACCAGCTGGGCGGTTATTCTGGTTCTGGTTATGGTTGGCGCCATTATTGTAGGGAGGTCTGTCTTGATAGTTCCCTTGCTGCCTGAAGTTGCGGTAGCCAGCATAACCGTTCTGATTATTAACGATGCCTTGTTGAATGAAATTTACCTCTTCAGCAGACCAGACTTCTGCCTTACCAAAATTCTGACAACGGCCTCCGTTATGTGCGCAAGCTCCACACCATTCACAATCGGCAACATAGACAGAAGGTGTCGGTGGTTTGATTGGTGTGGTAGACTTCTTCAAATGCTTCTCTACCTCTGCCTTGATAGTAGCTTCGAGATCAAGCTTGCTCCTTGATCCTTCAGATTGTCGTTCCCAGTTCCTTGACTTGGAAACACAGTTTGCGAAGTGAAGGAGAGCAGCTTCAGGTGTAAGTGTAGTGCAATCCCCTTCAGCTAGAGAATTGACCCACTTGGCAGATTCTTCTCAGAGTCCTCGAGCAAAGATATCAGCTAACTGTCTCTGCTCGAATCCATGATGCGGGCAGTTGTAGAGAAGTTCTTGGAATCGATTCCAAGTATCATATAAGCTTTCTCCTTCTTTTTGGGAGAATCTGGCAATGCTGTCCTTGATGGTAGTTGTTCTGGCAGGAGGAAAGTATTCTTCAACGAAGTCCTGAGCCAGAGTATCCCAATCAGTGTAATAGCCAGGTGGTTTGCCAGTAAGCCACCTCTTAGCGGGGCCTTTCAGAGAGAACGGGAAAGCTCTCAGACAAAGAGTATTTTTGTCGAAGTTTCCGTTCTTGAAAGTACTGCAGAGATCAAGGAAGTCTGCAAGATGAGTGCACAGATTGTCTAGGGGCCTACCTTCAAACTGTAAGTCCCTAGAGATCATAGTCAAGAAGGGAATCTTGATCTCATAGTCAGGATCTCCTTCAATGCGCGGAACGGCAATGGCAGATCGAACGCTAGTCGCGCTTGGCTTGTTATAATCAGCTAGACTTTTCTGTGCAGGTGGTGGTGGTGGTAGTTCTCCATTTGGTGGTGGTGGTGGTGGTAACTGATCGTCCATGGTAGGAGATGGAGGAGGTGAAAGTGATGCGGTGTATGAAGCAGATGAAGATGACGGTGAAGACGGAGATGAGGAACTCTCCTTCAGTTCCTCGATCTTGATCGGAGTGACGGGTGGATTGGATCTGCTTCTCTTCAAAATCTGCGATCATAGAGGTGGAGCAGAACTGCCTAGTCTCTCTGCACTCTTAGCCTGTTCGGTTTGAGAGTGAGTCCAAGGACGGTGAGGCATACACCTGTAAACCTACAGATAACAAAGACAAACAAAACCAGTGTAAAATCGAAGTGGATGGAAAGTTGAAAGATGGAAAATAGAAGAATAAATTTGCCAGTTCTTCTTTCAAACAATCAAAAGAAGTCCCCGGCAACGGCGCCAATTTGGTGAACCTGTTGTTGGCAGTTCACACAAATAACTAACAAAGCTACAAAAGCTAGGGTAGATCGTATTCCGAGGGTCTTCCAAGATCGACTACTCTGAGAACTAGCAAAATACTTGAATGTAAGCACTTTGTGCGTGGTGTGAGTTCCACGACTTCTAACTCTAAGAAATGCGGAGAAAATTAAAAATTAAACTAAAGCAGATTGGAAATTAGGATTTGAAAACAAAGATGACAGACGAACTTAGACTTTGAATCCCCCTTCGTTCCCCAGAGCATTGGCAATCAACAGATCAGCGGATTTCGATTCTCATTCAATCAATTACTAAGACACCACCATAACTCCTTACCCTTAGGTTTAAGACCGGCGAACGTTCGCTCTATCCGTTCTAACTACCAAGATTAACTAGCCGCCCGGGTACGGTCGCCTCTCACAACGACTTAATTAACTGGTGTAATTACTAATGATTTATGAGTTACTCTTGCAGTGGATTAACCCTAACCGGTTCCTACGAAAGGCATGCTCTAATTATAAGGTTAATTGTTCAATTCGATGTTCTAAAGTAAGGCGAGCGTTCGCTTCTATCCTTAGCTTAACAAGAATCTAATCTAGGTGATCAATCCAGACAAGAAACATGAACAATGAAGAACAAATCAAACATGAAAGAGAAACTGATTGAATTTCGAATCTAATCACCGCCGATCCGTGACCGCTTTAAAGCCCTGGGTCACTTAGGGTTCATCTAGTCTAAGCTCTAACTTCCTTGGCTGAGCATCAGTGGATTTGTCCTTGCATTTTCGCCGAAAACCATAGGTTCTTTTCGCCGAAAATGTCAGTGTAAACGGGCAGACTTTTTGTTTGACTTGGTTGGCTCCTTTGTTCGATTCCGGTGCAATTTCCTCGAGGTTCCAATGCCTTAGACACGTCCTTGGCTACTTTATTTGACGGCAAAAACCTGTGCTAACATAAAAACACTAGAAAACCATCAAATAGACCCGAAACGGGCCAAGGTAACACAAATGGCACGAGATAGGGCAATCGATTAAATATTCGTTATTCTACCCTAAAAACCATGTCTTAAGCAAAGAAATGTCGCTTAAATGAGGCTGATAATCACGTCAAATCGAGTGTCATCAGTCAGGCAACGAAAGCCTATCTTCTATCCCTTCTTCTTAGGATTGATCTTACTATCTCGGCAAGGGTGGCCTCTTTTTAGTTGGGTCTTTATATTTTCTATTGACCTCTTTTTCTTTTCTTTTTCTTGAACTCGACTTAGGGTTTTCTCGATGGTATGATGGCCACCAATTTTTCTTTGCCTTACAGCTTGAAAGGAACTGATAATAGAAATTGAAACAATAGGGAATTTTTGAAGCTATTTTTCTGAAAAGCAGTAAAGGATATGAATCCAGGTAAACCTGGAGACTGGGATAGATTGTGGTCCTTGAGCTGAACCGTGCTCTGATACCAACTGATGTGAACCGCTGCAACCATGGGCAGATGACCCTTGAACACCGCAAGTTGAGACCGTGCAACAAGGTAGAACCGTCGGGAACCGGGGGCGGAGGAGGACTTTGACCCGTCAGCTATATAACAGTTGGGAACCAGAAGTATCAAGTCGTAGACGCCACTTCAAAAGATGGATGCTTCCGATGATAAGTTGACCTTAAGCAATGCAACAACGAGCAAAGGCTTGAAGGTAAGAGAACATATGTTCAAACAAAAGTTTATTGATTTCAAAAGTTGTGTTCTACAAGAGTGGTCGGCGACCTCTATATATAGGTGAGGGAACAAGCTCTCCTCCCTAAACACTACTTCTTAAATAAGAATAAAATAAAGACTCCTAATCCTCATTAGGGTCTTAAACAATCCTACTAAAAAAGGAATAAAACATAAATAATAGTGGAATTCTTTAATGTTGAGTGAAAGACCGAATTAGAGCAAAAACCCTAATCCGGCGCGATCAGCAGTTCTTGGGCCAGTTGGGCTTCGGTGGCGTGGGCCGGTTGATCTTCGGTGGCTGCCCGGTGGGCTTTGCTCGGTCGGGCTCCGGCTGGTCTTGGCCTTGCCCCGAGGCTTTAGTGTTCCTGCTCGGGCCTTGCTCCGGGTCAGTCCTGATGTCTTCTCGAATCTCCAAGAGGGTGTAGCCTTTCTTCATGAATCGATCAACATCCTCTTCATGCCCCTATTTACTCCAGGACTCTATGTAGGCGTTAAGTTTCTCTCGGAAGGCCTTGGTCTGGCTTCGGGTAAATGGAGGCTCAGGTCGGGTCCAGGGTTTGTTGGGCTCATCAGGTTCCTACCATCTAACCAGACACGGGTGGAATAGTGTACGCTCGTCCTATGATACCCTCAAGCAACCTAGCACTTTATTTTCTTACATACATTTTTTCTGATTTTTTTCTTTTGACTTCATTCTTCCATAAGTAGGGAGAAGAACGTTATCGAACTAACTAAAAGCTTTGAAACTTTGACTTTTCTCTTTCTCTTTTTTTCGAAATTTTTCATATATATATATATTTTTCTTTTATGTCGATTCTTTTTTTTTGTTGCTAGAGGGGTTTACACGTCTGGACATAATAGATAAGACCACCTGTTTAATGACTATAGGCAAGTTACCACAAAGCGACTTTCGGTAGGCTAATCTAGAACTACAACCATAGGGGATCAACGGGGAATGAAGGAATGGGGATTGGCTATAATGTATATCGAACAGAAAGAACAGGCCAAGCTCAAGGGTTTAAACCTTATGGATTTAAAGTTGGTTTGGCAATCTGGCTTAGTAGCTGAATCTAGGTGCCCTTATCATTCTAGAACTCGTGTCATCGTGTGGTCTCGAGTAGGTCTCATGCAAATGCTAACTCATTCAAGCAAACAGAAAACCACTCAAAATGAATTGACATTGCAAGTTACGTGCAATGGATCAAAAGCTCACAGTTGGTTTGCTAGTCGGATTCGGTCATTTTCATGCAATCAAGGCGACAAACTGCAAGTGTGATTTTTTTTAAATCTGTTCTGACCAGGCAATTCAGCATCAAAGTACACACGTTGGTTCTCAAGTTATAGGTTAAGCAGTCTAAGCATCATTATGACATATTGAAAAACAACTTAACGTCAAACATCAAGAACTGAGCAATTCTAAAGCTAGAGGAATCGGTCAAGGAACCACGAAACACAAAGAAAGGGCAATCAAGATCATGCATGGTTCTCTAACATCCTACCCCACACTTAGACTGTTATGTGTCCTCACAGGACTAAAAAGAGATTGAGAGGAACGGGGAACCTGGAAAGGGGGGTGTAGTGGACGGTTTCGGAGAGCATGTCACGGAGTTGAGTAGAGTAGCTACCAAAAGACACCTACAAAGCAAAAACAACCAAAAGATCAAAAGGAAACCGGACAAGCGTCCAGATTCACACATAAAAAGATGGATCGAAATCCGAAAAAAGAAAGAAAAATAAGGGAAAGGATAGAAACAACCTGATCAATGTTCCGCAGGTGGGGGTGGAGGTGGAGTCGGGAGAGGGGAAATGCCAAGTCGCTGCTCAATCTGTTGTCGCCATGCGAGCTCATCCCTGTGTCTAGTGGTCTGGTCCTCCATGAACTGTTGCAGAATGGTCCATCACGCGTTATGTGCCTCCTCATGTGCCACTCGGTCCTTCTGCCATTGAAGGGAACCAGCAGAGTAGTCGAGTTTCCATTGCTCAATGCGTGCCAGCCTCTCATTAATCGTGACGGGCATCTATGGTTGCGGTGGAGGCGGCAACACTAGGAGAGGAGCGTAAGGCACATGAGTCGCAACAGGCTGTGGGGGCGCCCTCTTCGGGCGGCGGGGTAGCAGATTGTATTCGTCGAGACTGCACGCAAGGTCGAGGCCTCGTGCGATGGCGAGCTCAGCACCGAAGTGCTCAATCTGGACGCGAGGAATATCAGGGCCCCATTTGTCACCGATCTGGAGGTTGTCGATTAGACAGGAAATGAAAGTTCCGCCAGGAAGTTCAGAAGGAAGTTTCTTGGTGGTAGTGCGTTTGTGGAAGAATCTTGCAAGCCACCATCCGGGGTGGAGGTGTGCCTCCTCCTCTACAGCACGGAACAGCATGTGCTCCTCCAAGGAAACATGGTGACGGCTTGCCTTGCTGCAATAACATAGAGATTGCATCCAAACATAATGCAGGAATTTAAAAATTGGGTGAGCAATGTCACCTACCGTGGGGTTGACGATAGGCTTGACCTCTGTTTGGCCGGAGACATACTTCCATACGTCGGGGTAAGGTTCACGCGCGATGGAGTAGACGTCCGAGAACCCAAGGGTGGTGTCCTGGACAACGGCATGGGGGTCGAAGAGGTGAGCGAACTCCTGTATGGTCTTCTCATATCGAACACCACCGAGGCGGAAGGAAACAAACTTCTGATGGCTGTTGGGTATTGGCGTGTGGCGCTCAAATGAGCTCCAGAATTCTTGAAGGGCGACCAGAGGGTAGGGGGAACTAAGAGTGGTCAGGGATCGCAAGCCGGCTTGGATAAGGACGTGGTCGATGGTGGAGTGCCAAGCCGGATTGTGGTCCTTGAGGCTGTCCAAGGAGAGAGTTGCCACCTTAGCCGGAGGGATGTCTTTGATCTTCTGATATACCTCCAGTTGGTGTGGCTCAAGGGCAGCGATAAATGGATGTAGGGCCCCATTGGCGGTGGCTGGAGCACTTGAAATAAGGATCACTGGGGCCGGTACAGCCCGCGGGACTAAGTTCACAACCGCCGGTATTAGTGCAGATGGTGCGGGTGGACGGGAGGATTGAGCCTTGCTCCATGGCAATCCTCTTCTTGCAAGCTCCTCTCCCCAAGGTTGTGGGCTTCAATCCAAGCTCCTTACTCCAATTTGCACCAGAAATAGCTAGGGTTGATGTTGGATTGGTGATGGAAGAAGGATGAGAGAAAAGGGAGAGAGTGTTCGACGAGTGTGTAAAATAATAATGAGCTGCTCCCTCTAATTTTCGCCTCCTTCCTCTTTATATACTGCACCGGACAACACTGGAATTTTCGGCGAAAATTATGTAATATTCTCGCCGAAAATACCCTTGTAAACACCGACCGGCTGAAGCATTTCTTCTAAAGTTTCCGGCAAAAACTTTGAATGTTTTCACCGAAAATTTCTTCAATAATCAAATGCTCGCCTCCTGTTTAGAGTTTTCGGCCGAGAACTTAGAGTTTTGGGCCGAAAACTTCTTCAGCTTTAAGGTGCATTTTTCCCAAACTTGCATCGGCCAAAACTCCTCCGTCCTAGCTCTGATTGACCTCCCGTTTGATCCCACGTGCTCCTTGTCACCAGTACTTCAATGCTAAGACCTGAAAGTACAAAGAAAACAGCTCCAATAGACATGGAATTGGCCTCAAAGTGGCAACCGGGCAACAAAAGGGCACTTTGCATAAAACATCCATAAAAGAGTATAAATCTTAGCAAAATGAGGTCAAACATGGGAGATCCTTAGGCTAATCAACGGCTTAAAATGCACTAAATAACGTCACATCAGCCACCGCCGTCGATCCTTTCCCCCTTTTCCTTGGTTGATCGCACCCTAGTTCTCCTGGATCGGAGCCCTATAGCTCCGGTTCTACCCGAAATGAGTTTTCAAGTTTTTTGTCGATTTCTCGGATTTCCAATCGTTTTCTCGAGTCATGTCTGCACGCTTAGTTGTTCAGCCCTTGATTTTGAATCTTTTAGCATGTGGACTTTCGGTTTTTGGGATGGTTGACTTTTTAGTTTTCCTCGAATTGCATATTGTTGTTTCGGTATATTCTGGCTCAACTTTTGGAGTACTTTTGATTTATATTGCCCTCGTGGATGATTTTCAATTGCTCTTTGCCGATGATTTGTCTTTTGCTCTGTTGTTTGTCAATTGTGTGGTTTCTCATACTTGGTAATTGAATGTCGCTCTTCCCTGCATGCTTGCCGGTTCTTTTCTGCTATGCTTTGAAATTGTGATCTTTCGGCTTGTTTGCTTACCCCCACTTGCCCGCTTCGTTCTTCTCCGAATCGTGGTTTCAAACTACGTGTGGGGTAGGATTCTTGTCATCTATTTATCGTCTGCCCTGAGTTGTGTATTACAGGAATCCGAAGCGTTTTAAGAACACCAGTGCAGATAGAGGGCAGCGATCCACAGCTCGATAGAACAAGGCTCAATCCTCCCGTCCACCCGCACCATCTGCACTAATACCGGCGGTTGTGAACTTAGTCCCGCGGGCTGTACCGGCCCCAGTGATCCTTATTTAAGATATTATTGTTAAGATATTGATTCTCTATGTTAAGAAGAGGATTGCCATGGAGCTCTTGGTGACCATCTCTCCTTCTTTCTCTTTTGTACCCTTGGCCATGTGTGGCTGATTTCCTAGGTTTCCTTGGATTGATAGATAGTTATGCTAGGATAGAGGTTGATTGTACACATTTGCCATGATTGATCTTGGATTGTAAGAAGATGGTCTCTAGACTTGTTGTTAATTCCATTGATGGCTATGGCTTGATTGGTCTATTATTTGTGATGTAATGCATGAGAGTGCTTAGATTACATGGATTGTAGGTCTAGGGATTGAAGAGAGTGTGTTCTAAGAGATTAGAACATCTCAATTCAACCATAGTTGCATGATTTTTCTCTTGTGCATTTTATCGAACACTTGGTGTGCATTAGGTTTTTCATTCAATTGAACTTTGATTAGTCTTTTGATGATTCTCTTAGTGTTATGACATTGACATGAGAGTGTGGTGTCTAGCCTAGTGGTCATAGAGTCATAGGAGAGGGTTTTGTAGCTTGGCATTTCATCAAACACCTTTAATGCATCCTTAGTCACTTAGCTTGAGAGCGAGAGCCTAGGTTGAGTGGTTCTAGGACAGGGATTTAGTGCGATGAGAGTGCATTGAGTCTATAGAAGGGATGTGTGTGGTTATTCGATTGCATCCTCGATCATATTTGGCTTGTTTGTGTATGTTGTCCTCTTGAGCATGATGAACCTATCTTTCCAAGTGAACCTCTTTTGCCTTTGATTTGCACCGTTTTCTTTTGCTTTCTTATTTAGTTTCCTTTATGCTTTTGTTTCTTTTTCAAACTAAAACTCATTTTAAATGAATAGACCGTCCATGAACCGTGTGAGTATTAGCCATTGAGAGAGCCCTCGTGGAATACGACCTTGATAGTTGTGAGGTTAAATCTCGCGCATCAAGTTTTTGGCGCCGTTGTCGGGGACCTCTCATTCCTAAGAAAGCAATTATTAGTGAACCGATCTTTACACTTCCTTCCGTTTTCCTTTTAGCTTCCTTGTTACTCTTTGTTTATTTTTTTGTCCCGCATCGTTGTATTACTCAGGTGTGTTTGTTGTGCTTGTTTGCAGGAGATTTGGGTTAGTGCATGAGGCGTTCAGCTCGTCTTCAAGCACGACTCCAAGGACTAGAACAAGTGCTCGAACCACAGACTACTTCCCCACCTCCTACAGTTGAAGAACAAGAAGTTGACCACATCTCACATCACACTATGTCTCATCACGAGGACGAGGATGACCAATCGGTACATTCACATCACACTAATGAAGATGATCAATCACAAAGAGGTGCGAGGCGCACACTAGCTGATTATGCTCGCCCAACCCTCAAAGGGGCAGCCTCGGGTATCGTGCGAAGACCGGTAAATGCAAGAAACTTCGAGTTGAAGCCTAACATGATTCAGATGGTACAGAATGGAGTGGTGTTCAACGGTATAGATGGAGAGTGCCCGTCTAGACACTTGAAGGACTTCCTAGAGATATGTGATACGGTGAAGAACGATAAAGTTCACCCGGATTGTGTGTGGCTCCGACTCTTCCCCTTCTCACTCAAAGGTAGAGCCAAGTCTTGGTTGGAGAACCAACCTAGTAGAACATTCACTACATGGGAGGGACTAGCCGAAGCCTTCCTCGAGGAGTTCTTTCCCCCCTATATGACGGATGCAATCCGGGATCGAATCAACCCCTTCACACAACACAAGGGAGAGCTCTTCCATGACACTTGGAATAGGTTCCAAGCCCTTCTTCGGTCTTGTCCTCATCACAACTTCGCCGAATGGAGCTTGGTGGATATCTTTGCTAGGTCCCTTGATTTTGAGAATACAAGGATGATCAACCAAGCCGCCGAAGGTGATCTAAGGATGCTCACTCCCGAAGATGCTTTAGAACTCTTTGCGGAGAAGGCCAACAAGACAAGGAGTTGGTCTCGACAACAACCTCCAAGGTCTAAGTATGGAACTGACACTCACTATGACTCTAGAGCTATAAGTTTTGATGCACCAAAGGATTCATCTACCTATGGGAAGAAGCCTAAGTTACCGGGACATCGAGATGAGGATGACCCTATGTTTGCGCTTCTCATGTCGAAGATAGATGCTATGGCATCTCAGGTAAGTAACCTGAGTATGCCTAAGCATCCCTCCAAGGTTCCATCATCCCAAGTGGGTAATCCCCCAATTGCTTCAATATATTGCTGTGAATGTTGCGGGGGTCAGGGTCACGACTTCAGTGCTTGCCCTTCCGCCACTCCTGAGCTTGGCCAAGGCGACCACAATGAGGAGGTAAGCTTCGCACAAGGTCAAGGATTTCATGGTAATTTCAGCCCCCAAGGTAACTATCAAGGTAACTATAGCCGACCGTGGAACCAAGGTGGTGGGTACAACAAGTCTAACCAAGGATACCAAGGCCAAGGGAGTCAAGGTAGTGGTTATAACAAGGGTTACAACCAAGGGAATCAAGGAGGATTCCAAGGTTATAGAGGGTATCAAGGCAACCAATGGTCTCAAGGAAGTAATCAAAACCAAGGGGGAAATCAATGGAATCAAAGTGGACATCCAAATCAAGGTCCCCAAGGTCCTACTCCACCGGGAATGTACAATCATAGAGGTGATGGACCACCCGGATTCAACAAGCCACCTCACAACAAAGAGGGCGCTTCTCCAATATCTCAAGAGGATACCAACGCGGCAATGATTCAACTTATAAAAAATCAACAAGCTTCGATTGCAAATTTGGAGAATCAAATGGGACACATTGCTAAGACACTTTCGGAGCGACCCTCGGGTACTTTGCCTTCCAATACCGAGGTCAACCCCAAAGGTCCGGAGCATTGCAAGGTAGTGACATTGAGAAGTGGAAAACCTTTGCAAGATGCAACCCCTTCCCCAATTGACTCTTAAAAGGTACAAGATCCTAATCTAATGGTTGATGAAGATGATATCAAGGATCCTTCGGATGAAATTGACGTTGAAGTCGAACCTCCTACGGGTAATGTAAGTACTAAGGTTGCCAAGGAACCTAGTAAGGCTACATCGAGTACACCAACGGTCTCTCCTCCCGCACCGGTTGTACCTCCATACAAGCCTAAGCTTCCATACCCCTCTCGAGTGAGTAAGGATGGCCTTGAGAAGGTTTTTAAGAAGTTTGTGGAGCGGCTTAGTCAAATGCAGTTCTCTCTTCCGTTTCCCAAAGCTATGACTATGATGCCTCAATATGCTAAGTTCATGAAGGAACTCTACACCAACAAGAGGAAGCTACCGGAGACATCTCTAGTTCACCTCAATGAGGAATGCTCCGCCGTTCTCCGCCGTTCTCTTCAAGAGTCCACCGGAAAAGCTTAAGGATCCAGGTACCTTTACTATCCCTTGTGCTATAGGTAATACTTCTTTGGCTAATGGTCTTGCGGATCTAGGTGCTAGTATCAATGTCATGCCTTATTGCATATTTGAGAAACTAGGATTATCTAATCTTCGTCCTACTCGTATGTACATTCAACTTGCGGACAAGTCGACCAAGAGTCCTAGGGGGATTGTTGATGATGTGCTAGTTAAAGTTGGTCCTTTTTTTTTTCCTAGTTGATTTCGCGGTCATTGATACCGATGATGTGGATGTCTCATTGATATTTGGTAGACCATTTTTTGCTACTTCTCGTGCTTTAATTGATGTGCATGATGGGAAATTGACATTGAGAGTAGGACAAGAGAGTGTCACATTTTGCATAGCCGATGGCATGAAATTTGCTCACGCGCAAGATGATTTAGAGTACTCGTGTGATACTATTGCTTCGGCTAGCGTGTGTAGTATTTCTAACTTCGTGTGTTGAGATTCTTTGGATGTTTGCCTTAGAATGAATGTGCAGGAACATTTAGACATCCCAGAGTTAAAAGCTCAGGTGGCTTACCTTGATGAAGGGAGAGACAAGTTGGAGAGTGAGACAGTTTTTGTTGCTCTTCCGAAGGTGGAAAGGGTGAAGACCTCTTATGAAGAACCACCTACTCTTGAGCTCAAGCCTCTTCCCACACATTTGGAGTATGCTTTCCTCATGCCAAACTCTAAGCTACCGGTCATCATCAATTCTAAGCTTCTACCCGAGCAAAAGGACCGTCTAGTGGAGCTTCTCAAGAAGTACATGAGAGCTATTGCGTGGAGCATCTCGGATATTCGAGGTATAAGTCCCACATTTTGCTCACATCGGATCCTTATGGAGGAAGATTTCAAGCCGGTTGTGCAACCACAAAGAAGGCTAAATCCTAACATGAAAGAGGTTGTGAAGAAAGAGGTTATTAAGCTCATGGATGCGGGGATTATTTTCCCTATCTCGGATAGTCCTTGGGTTAGCCCCGTGCAAGTTGTGCCCAATAAAGGAGGGATCACGGTGGTAGCTAATGACAAGGATGAGCTTATCCCGACAAGGACGATCACCGGGTGGTGAGTTTGCATAGATTATCGTCGCCTCAATGATGCCACTTGGAAGGATCACTTTCCTCTACCTTTCATGGATCAAAGGCTCGAGCGTCTCTCCGGTCACGAGTACTATTGCTTCTTGGATGGCATGTCCGGATACTTCCAAATACCAATTGCTCTGGAGGACATCGAGAAGACCACATTCACATGCCCTTTTGGTCCGTTTGCTTATCGCCGAATTCCATTTGGATTGTGCAATGCTCCCGCTACCTTCCAACGGTGTATGCTTTCCATCTTTGATGATTTTGTGGAAGATATCATGGAAGTGTTCATGGATGATTTCTCGGTCTTTGGGGATTCGTTTGATCTTTGTTTGAGGAACCTTGAGAAGGTGTTGCACCGTTGTGAAGAGACCAATCTCGCATTAAGTTGGGAGAAGTGCCATTTCATGGTCAATGAGGGGATTGTTCTTGGTCACAAGATCTCTAGGAGGGGCATTGAGGTCGATAAGGCAAAGCTAGAGACCATCTCTCAACTCCCTCCACCATCTTCCGTGAAGGCCGTGAGAAGTTTCTTAGGGCATGCCGATTTCTATAGGCGCTTCATTAAAGACTTCTCCAAGATCACTACTCCTATGACTCGGCTTCTTGAGAAGGATGTTGAATTCCGTTTTAATGACGAGTGCATGCGAGCATTTGAACTCCTAAAGGTTAAGCTCACGAATGCTCCTATACTCATTGCTCCGGATTGGTCAAAGTCATTTGAGTTGATGTGCGATGCTAGTGATTACGCTATTGGAGCGGTTCTAGGCCAACGAATTGACAAGAGATTCCATCCGATATACTATGCAACTAAGACTCTCAATGAAGCTCAAAGGAACTATACAACCACGGAGAAGGAGCTCTTGGCCATAGTGTTTGCCTTGATAAGTTTAGGTCCTACTTGGTGCTTTCTCATACTATTGTCTTCACGGACCACCAAGCTTTGAGGTACCTCCTATCCAAGACCGATGCTAAGCCAAGATTGATTCGTTGGGTTCTTTTGTTGCAAGAGTTTGACATTGAAATTCGGGATAAGAAGGGATCCGAGAATGTAGCCGCCGATCACTTGTCTCGTTTAAAAGAAGCTGAATTGGTACACAATGGTAATGAAGAAATCAACGACAACTTTCTCGATGAGCTATTATTCGCTTTAGCGACAATGGAGTTCGAGGAACCTTGGTTCGCGGATTTAGCTAACTATCTTGCAAGTGGATATTTGAAGGAGGGCCTCTCCACTCATGACAAAAGGAAGTTCTTTGCGGATTTAAAGCATTACTATTGGGATGATCCTTTTGTGTTTCGAATTCGCTCCGATGGGATGATTAGAAGATGTGTTACCCTTGGCGAAGCGAAGGACATCATACTTCATTGCCACTCCGGTCCTACGGGTGGACATCATGGGGCAAATCGCACGGCTCGCAAGGTACTTGAGTCTGGATTCTTTTGGCCATCGATCTTTCGAGATTGTCTAGATTTTGTCAAGTCTTGTGATGCATGTCAACGTTCAGGTAACATCTCTTCCCGTGATGAAATGCCTCAAAATGTTTCATTAGTAGTAGAAATAATTGATATTTGGGGTATTGATTTCATGGGACCGTTTCCTCCTTCGCATGGTAACAAGTACATTCTAGTTGCGGTTGATTATGTGTCTAAATGGGCGGAGGCACAAGCTTTGCCTACCAATGATGCCCGGGTCGTAGGGAAGTTTCTTGTTAAGTTGTTCACCCAATTTGGCGCTCCTCGTGCTATTATTAGTGATCGAGGTACTCACTTTCAAGGACAATTCGATAGGGTGTGCCGACGGTTCGGTGTCACTCATCGGATGTCTACCTCGTATCACCCTCAAACTAGTGGCCAAGCCGAGGTAACCAATAGGGAACTTAAGAGAATTTTGGAGAAAACGGTCGACCAATCACGAAAAGATTGGTCGACGAAGCTTGATGATGCTCTATGGGCCTACCGTACGGCTTATAAGACCCCTATAGGCACTACTCCCTATAGGATGATCTATGGTAAAGCTTGCCATTTGCCGGTAGAGCTTGAGCACCGATCTCTTTGGGCATTGAAATTTCTAAACCTTGATATGAGTCTCGCAGGCGAAGAGCGTAAGTTTCAGGTACATGAGCTCGAAGAGTATTGCCATCATGCTTATGAGAGTGCCAAGCTATACAAGGAGAGGACGAAGCCCATTCATGACTCCAGATTGAAGTCGGGCAAGGATTTCAAAGTTGGTGACCAAGTCCTCCTCTACAACTCTCGGCTCAGACTCTTTCCTGGGAAGTTGAGATCTCATTGGTCCGGACCATTCACGGTAACTCAAGTATTTCCTTATGGCACCGTCGAGGTAATCTCTCCGTCCCAAACCGAGCCTTTTAAGGTGAATGGCCATCGACTTAAACATTATGTGGTTAATGATACTATTGGTGTGGTTGAGGTTTTATCCTTGGTTATACCTTGAGTGCTCTTGGTTTCGTCTAGCTAGAGACATTAAAGAAGCGCTTCATGGGACGCAACCCATGTTATCCTTCCCTTTTTGCTTTTATGTTTTTGTGTTGATTCTAGTTCATTGAGTTGGACTTTGGCAAGCACTTAGGAGGATCACTCTTCACAATGAGCGCTATGGGACTCTTCCACTACTTTGGCTTCCTAAGCTTTTCACTACCACCGCGGTAACTTCGTTCCACCTTACCCTCTCTCTCTCTTGATCATTGAGGACAATGCTCATGTTAGTCGTAGGGGAGTTTGAGGTTTGGTGTGATTATTTGTTGGTAGAAGTCTAATGTGTTGTTTGGTTGAGTTGCTTGATCTTAATTGAATGTCGATTCCCTTTACTGTAGAATCATTCGGTTCTTGACTTTTGGTGTTTAATTGACTTCAAGCTTTCATAATGACGATTAGACTGTTCCACTTAAAACCTATAACCAGCATGTTAGCACTAATGTCAAATGAGTTTAGGCCAGAACAGAGATTTTATCACTCTTGTATGTTGGTTGATTGGTTTGATACGTGTTTTTGTACCACTCGATAACACCGCTCTAAGATGATGAAGGTGATAAGAATTTTCGCCCCTTTTTCCATGTTTTATTCGCCTTTTTGATCCCTCGTGATTGTGGCTTGAGATTAGATGGAATCCAATTCGAAATCAATCCAATTCGAAATCGTGTGTTGGAATTGTAATTAAGGGGCTAAGGATCAAGTGGCTAATGTCAAAAGAGAATGTTCAAAAGAAAAGAAAAGAAAAGCTAAGCTAGGCAAGCTCGACACCTAAGTGAAGTGTCGGGTTGAGCACTAGCAAAGGCAAAAGCTGTGAGCTAGGCAGGTTCAACACCTAAGTGAAGTGTTGGATCGAGCACTAGTATGCAGTAAGAAAATGAAAAGAGAAGAAAAAATGAAAAGAAGAAAGAGAAAGAAAAGAAAAGAAAAAGAAGTTCTCAAATGTAACCCTTGATCCTATGCCCGAGTTTGTAAAGAGCGGATCTAGATGCGGATGAAGTCGAGTCGATAGCCACATCATGATCACTCATCACTCTCAAAAATTTTCCTACCCCACCTTTTCCGTTTTATTTCCCGAGTTGAAGTCCTTTTAATTAGAGTTGGTGTTGTCGTGGTCGTTTTGATGTGTCCCAATCAACCACTACTTGAAGTGTGCAGAAAATAGTGAGGTCTAGACTTGTTTGGTTGATGTTCTTGCATGTGTAGGTTAAGTTTGTTTGTGGAACAGTTTAAGCCGAATTGTTATTGCTTGAATCTCAATGGGACCGATCTTGTCATTTGTGAGCTTTGATGTTTTCTAATTCATTTGCTTGAGGACAAGCAAAGCTTAGTCGTAGGGGAATTTGATGTGACGTTATTTAGTGCATTTTAAGCCGTTGATTAGCCTAACGATCTCCCATGTTTGACCTCATTTTGCTAAGATTTATACTCTTTTATGGATGTTTTATGCAAAGTGCCCTTTTGTTGCCGGTTGCCACTTTGAGGCCAATTCCATGTCTATTGGAGCTGTTTTCTTTGTATTTTCAGGTCTTAGCATTGAATTACTGGTGACAAGGAGCACGTGGGATCAAACGGGAGGTCAATCGGAGCTAGGACGGAGGAGTTTTGGCCGATGCAAGTTTGGGAAAAATGCACCTTAAAGCTGAAGAAGTTTTCGGCCGAAAACTCTAAGTTCTCGGCCGAAAACTCTAAACAGGAGGCGAGCATTTGATTATTGAAGAAATTTTTGGCAAAAACATTCAAAGTTTTCGCCAAAAACTTTAGAAGAAATGCTTCAGCCGGTCGGTGTTTACAAGGGTATTTTCGGCGAAAATATTACATAATTTTTGCAGAAAATTCCAGTGTTGTCCGGTGCAGTATATAAAGAGGAAGGAGGCGAAAATTAGAGGGAGCAGCTCATTATTATTTTACACACTCGCCGAACACTCTCTCCCTTTTCTCTCATCCTTCTTCCATCACCAATCCAACATCAACCCTAGCTATTTCTGGTGCAAATTGGAGTAAGGAGCTTGGATTGAAGCCCACAACCTTGGGGAGAGGAGCTTGCAAGAAGAGGATTCCCAAATGGAGCTCTTGGTGACCATCTCTCCTTCTTTCTCTTTTGTACCCTTGGCAATGTGTGGCTGATTTCCTAGGTTTCCTCAGATTGATAGATAGTTATGCTAGGATAGAGGTTGATTGTACACATTTGTCATGATTGATCTTGGATTGTAAGAAGATGGTCTCTAGACTTGTTGTTAATTCCATTGATGGATATGGCTTGATTGGTCTATTATTTGTGATGTAATGCATGAGAGTGCTTAGATTACATGGATTGTAGGTCTAGGAATTGAAGAGAGTGTGTTCTAAGAGATTAGAACATCTCAATTCAACCATAGTTGCATGATTTTTCTCTTGTGCATTTTATCGAACACTTGGTGTGCATTAGGTTTTTCATTCAATTGAACTTTGATTAGTCTTTTGATGATTCTCTTGGTGTTAGGACATTGACATGAGAGTGTGGTGTCTAGCCTAGTGGTCATAGAGTCATAGGAGAGGATTTTGTAGCTTGGCATTTCATCAAACACCTTTAATGCATCCTTAGTCACTTAGCTTGAGAGCGAGAGCCTAGGTTGAGTGGTTCTAGGATAGGGATTTAGTGCGACGAGAGTGCATTGAGTCAGAAGGGATTTGCGTGGTCATTCGATTGCATCCTCGATCATATTTGGCTTGTTTGTGTATGTTGTCCTCTTGAGCATGATGAACCTATCTTTCCAAGTGAACCTCCTTTGTCTTTGATTTGCACCGTTTTGTTTTGCTTTCTTATTTAGTTTCCTTTATGCTTTTGTTTCTTTTTCAAACTAAAACTCATTTTAAATGAATAGACCGTCCATGAACCGTGTGAGTATTAGCCATTGAGAGAGCCCTAGTGGAATACGACCTTGATAGTTGTGAGGTTAAATCTCGCGCATCAGCGGCGAAGGGAACAGGGCGGCGGCGGCGAATGAAAAGGGAAAGAGAGACGGTGACGGGAATCTGTTTTCGCCGGGGGGGGGACGCAAAAACATAAGTCCGGAGGGATGTCTTTATATCAGTCAGAAAATCTCAGATTTTTTGGTGAAAATTGATGATTTTTTCGGCAAAAATTTCCTTACAAATCAAAACGATGGCGGATTGAAACAGGTAGTTTTCGCCGCGAAATCAGATTTTTCTGCGCGAACTCGTCGAAAATGAGAAACAGGAGGATCAGGGGGTTTGAAAACCAGAGTTTTCAGCGAAAACTTGTGGAGTTTTTGGTGAAAACTCGTTTGGAAAACGGACGCAGACAATTTTTTTCTTTTTGCTTTTTTTTTAAAGGTGGGGTTTAAAAGAAATGACTCGAAATGAAAACAAACTGACTCCAGCCGTGGGTTGCCTCCCACGAAGCGCTCTTGCTTAACGTCCGTGAGCTGGACGATACCTGGATCCGTGTGATGGGTCTGACGCAAAGTAGTATACGTTGATTAGAGAAACAACTAATCCCTGCAGATACCTCTTGAGCCTGTGACCAGTGACCATAAATGGTTCTTGACCGTGGCCTTTAATTAGGACGCTGCCCAAGGATGTCTGCCGCACCACGGTATAGGGGTCGGACCATCGGGATTTTAGTTTACCCGTGAAAAGCTTCAAACGAGAGTTGTATAAGAGGACTTCATCTCCGAGGTAGAACTGCTTAACTGTTTTCAATTGGGAGTCATGAATTCTCTTGGTGCGTTCCTTATAAAGCTTCGTGCTCTCGTACGCGTAGAGATGGTGTTCTTCAAGCTCAGCGATCTGGTCGTGGCGCATATTACCTACTACTGCATAACTCATATTCAACTCTTTAGTAGCCCAAAACGCCTTGTGCTCAAGCTCAACTGGCAAATGGCATGCCTTGCCATAGACCAGCTGATACGGTGATGTACCGATGGGAGTCTTGTAGGCGGTTCGATAAGCCCGTAAGGCATCATTGAGCTTAGACGACCAGTCCTTGCGGGACCGGCGAACTGTCCTATCAAGAATCCGCTTGGGCTCATGGTTCGTCACTTCTGCTTGACCATTAGCTTGAGGATGGTAAGCTGTGGACATTCGGTGGGTGATGCCAAAGCGTTTTCACACCCGGTCAAAATGTCCATGGAAGTGGGTACCCCTATCGCTTATGATGAAGCGTGGTGAACAAAATTGCGTGAAAAGACGTGTAAGGAATCGACCCACCACTCAAGAATCATTGGTGGGTAAAGCTTCAGCTTCAGCCCACTTAGAAACATAATCAACGGCCACAAAAATGTACTTGTTTCCGTTGGAACGTGTGAACAGTCCCATAAAATCAATTCCCCAAACATCAAAGATTTCAACTGTTAAAGAAACAATTTGGGGCATCTCATTACGGTTAGAGATGTTACCTGATCGTTGGCATGCTTCACAATGACCTGAACTTCTACTTTGACCTGATCTGCAACGCTCATCTGGCTCTTGGTGCTTTTCCTCTGTCTCTCCCAGTTTCTTGACTTTGAAGCACAACTATCAAAATGAAGAAAAGCGTCCTGAGGGGTAAGAGCGGTGCAATCTCCCCCAGCTAGGGAGTTGACTGATGCTGTAGTTTTAGCGGTATCAAATAACTAACCTACCGAAGTAGACTAGATCGTATTCCACAGGGTTTCTACTAATCGACTACTCAAAGAAGCTGGCAAATTACTCAGGTTTAAACACTTAGTGCGTGGTGTGAGTTCCACGACTTCTAATCTAATAAACAAAGGAAAAATAAAAGACAGAAAAAGTAAAAAGGTTGACTAACAGGAAGATAGACGAACTTAGATTTCGAATCCCCCTTAGATCACCAGAGCATTGGCAATCAACAGATCAGTGGTTTTCAATTCTAATTCAATCGGTTTCTATACACCACCATAACTCCTTACTCTTAGGTTTAAGACTGGCGAACGTTCGCTCTATCCGATCTAACTACCAAGATTAACTAGCCGCCCGGGTACGGTCGCCTCTCGCAACGACTTAATTAACTGGTGCAATTACTAATGATTTATAAGTTACTCTTGAAGCGGATTAACCCTAATCGGTTCCTACGAAAGGCACACTCCAATTATAAGGTTAACTGGTTGAATTGATGTTTTAAAGAGAGGCGAGCGTTCGCTTCTATCCTCAGCTTAACAAGAATCTAAACTAGATGATCAAGGAAGACAAGTTTAAGCGCCAAAGCAGGGAACCGTCTAGCGACTAACCCTAGCTTGCAAAAACCTAATCTACGCGACCAACCAGAAAAGAAACATGAACAATCAAGAACAAAACAACCATGCATAGAGAAACTGATTGAACTTCGAATCTAATTACCGCCGATCCGTGACCGCTTTAAAGCCCTGGGTCACTTAGGGTTCATCTAATCTAAGCTCTACAAGTTTAGCTACTCATAACGATAACAGAAGAATCAAAGGCAACAAAGAAGATCATCATACAGAGGAAGAACAGATAAGAACTGAAAAAACTAATTCTGACGACTCCCGCGAAGCTTTAATCTCATGTATCTTCAACTTTAAGCTTCGAGTTCTCCGAGGTAGAAGGATGGCGTCACGATCTCTCCACGGATCTTAGAACTCTCTAAACTCTATCTATCGACCCTAGAGTCGGTTAACTCTCAAAAGTCTGATTTGTGAAAATATGAATAATGATGTGTCTGATCCTTTTGGGCCGCCGGTTTAAGTATTTATACTTAAACCCTAAGTAATCCAGATTCTTCTGATATTTTCGCCGAAAATAAAGGATTATTTTCGCCGAAAAGGATGGTGTAAATGGACGGTCCTTTGGCTGGTATCTCCTGTGATTTTTGCTTCGGTCAAAAACTTAACAATTTCGCCGAAAACTCCTTCACCCGGTCATCAGTTGATTTGTGCTGATATTTTGGCCGAAAATACTAGGGTATTTTCGGCGAAAATTCCTTTGTAAATCGGGCAGGAATTTTCTGAACTTGATTGGCTCCTTTGATTGATTCCGGTGTAATTCCTCGAGGTTCCAACGCCTTAGACATGACATTGGCTACTTTATTTGACGGCAAAAACCTGTGCTAACACAAAAACACTAGAAAACCATCAAATAGACCCGAAACGGGCCAAAGTAACACAAATGGCACGAGATAGGGCAATCGATTGAATATTCGCTATTCTACCCTAAAAACCATGTCTTAAGCAATGAAATGTTGCTTAAATGAGGCTGATAATCACGTCAAATCGAGTGTCATCAAAATACCCCACACTTAAGCTTTTGCTTGTCCTCAAGCAAACTGAACTAGAACACACTCAAATTCACAAATGACACGAGATTAAACTGAGATTCAATTCTAACAATTTGGTTTAGACTGTTCCACCTAGAAAAGGTGACCTACACATGTAAGAACATCAACCAAATAAATTTTCGATCTCACTATTTTCTGCACACTTCAAGTAGTAGTTTTAACAAAGCACGTTTCTTGGCAAAACAATTAATCATAATTAACCGACTATGATAACACCAGTTCTAATCAAAAAGACTTTAAGCTCTAGCCATGATGTGGACGCGGAGGTAGGAAAAGTGACGTGGCTATCAACTCGACTTCGTCCGTTTCTAGATCTGTACGTTACATGTTCTAGCTAGGACTGATTTAAACAACAATTTATTCAAGTTTCAACTTCTTCCTTTGATTTATTTACTGCATACTAGTGCTCGATACCAAACACTTCACTTAGGTGTTGGACCTGCCTAGCTCACAGTATTTGTGCCTTTGCTAGTGTTCAACCCGAACACTTCACTTAGGTGTCCGGCTTGCCTAGCTCTATTTTCAGCACTTTAAAGAACTTAACATTAACTTGAACAACTCAATTACTTGATTCAACAATTTAGCCACTTGGTCCTAGCTAGTTATTACTTTTTACACAAAATTTCGAATTGGATTTTCGTCTCATCTCAAGCCACAATCGCAGGTGATCAAATATGGAGTGAAAAACATGGGAGAAGCTAGCATTTATCATCTTAGAACGGTGTTATCGAGCTTTGTTATTAACAAGTCAATCAGTTTAATTGATTCAAGTTTCAACTATAAGAGTGATTTATGATCTGTTCTGACCTAGACTCATTTGATATCAGTTCTGACACGTTGGTTACAGGTTCTAAGTGGAACAGTCTAGACGTCATTGTTCAAAATTGAAGTCAATTTAACATCACGAGTCAAGAACTGAGCCATTCTAATGCTAGAGAAACTGGAAAGGCACCGAGAAACACACAACACACAATTAAGGGCAATCAAGTTCATGCAAGGTTCTCTAGCATCCTACCCCACACTTAAATCGTACTGTGTCCTCACAGGACTAAACTAGAGTAGAGATATACGAAGAACCTTGAATGAGATGGTCGGTGTAGTGGATGAGCACGGATAGCCCGAAGCGGAGCGAAATAGCTACTCAAGTTCCTACAAAAACAAAAACAACAAAAAGGTCAAAAGGATACCGGGACAAGTGTCCCGGATCCACACAGAATAAAAGTCGAAACGAAGAAGGAAAAAACTGACTCAAAAATTTAAAAACGGACTCCAGCCGTGGGTTGCCTCCCACGAAGCGCTCTCTTTTAACGTCCTTGAGCCGGACGGTACCTGTTAGGGACCCCAACTTAGGAGTTCCTTGAAGTCAATCGTCTTCTTCTAGGATAGCGGTTGAGTGCCATGTAGCACTCCAACAGGGTGATGTAGCCGGTAGTGCTCTAGTAGATAGTGGTTCTGGTTGGATGACCAGTTCTTCTCGAATTCTCCTTCTGGAGGAGGAAATAGATAGTATGGTGCGGCATGGTCAATGAGCTTCATCTTCTCCACTTTATGATCATCTAGAGGTCTATCAGGATCGAGTATGTATGCTTCCAAACCCTTGACGTCTTCGATCCCCACGTGCTCTTCTCTGGCTTGATCTATGGGTTGGCTCGGCGGAAGCTCTATTGAGGATATCTCCTCGATTTCTTCGTGCTCCTCTTCGGCTTCAACTTCAAGATGGATTGGCTCTTTGTCTTCATCAACCACCACCACCAAGGATTCTTCATCAGATGCTTCTAGCTCGCAATAGTCATGGGTGAGATTGTCATGTTCATCTTCGTACAGCTCTTGAGCATCTTCTTCCATTAGTGGATTTGGTTGCTCGAGCTCGATATCCACCATGTTACGAGCTTGTAGCTTCGAAACGAGGTCATCCAAGGCAGATTCTACTCTTGCCGTCTGTTGTCGATGCTGATGAACTGGTATATACACCTCTTGATGATTTTGTTGGTGGTGTGTAGCTTCTGGCTCTTCTTCGAAATGTTCTTGAGCATCTTCTCCCTTCAATTGCACTAGTCGCTTGAGCGCGGCGTTCAATGCATCAACAGCATCGTCCATTGATTGGAGGTTGTCGATCGCGACTTAGGTTCTTGCCATCCATTGTTGATGCTCATAAGTGTGTAAATCCATCTCTTGGAAGTCTTCGAGATATGGTGCTTCATTGATGTGCCACTCTCGGTACCGGTCATCCCACCTGTAATCCAACCTGTTACCCTACATAATCAAAACTAAGAAGCACTACCCAGGTAAATCATGAAAATATGGAGGAAAATAAACGGTAAGGCGGAAAGGTAGAAGAATAATTTGCCAACTCTCCTTTCAAACAATTAGAAGAATCCCCGGCAATGGCGCCAATTTGATGCTGCAGTTTTAGCGGTATCAAATAACTAACCTACCGAAGTAGACTAGATCGTATTCCACAGGTTTTCTACTAATCGACTACTCAAAGAAGCTGGCAAATTACTCAGGTTTAAACACTTAGTGCGTGGTGTGAGTTCCACGACTTCTAATCTAATAAACAAAGGAAAAATAAAAGACAGAAAAAGTAAAAAGGTTGACTAACAGGAAGATAGACGAACTTAGATTTCGAATCCCCCTTAGATCACCAGAGCATTGGCAATCAACAGATCAGCGGTTTTCAATTCTAATTCAATCGGTTTCTATACACCACCATAACTCCTTACCCTTAGGTATAAGACTGGCGAACGTTCGCTCTATCCGATCTAACTACCAAGATTAACTAGCCGCCTGGGTACGGTCACCTCTCGCAACGACTTAATTAACTGGTGCAATTACTAATGATTTATAAGTTACTCTTGCAGCGGATTAACCCTAATCAGTTCCTACGAAAGGCACACTCCAATTATAAGGTTAACTGGTTGAATTTATGTTTTAAAGAGAGGCGAGCGTTCGCTTCTATCCACAGCTTAACAAGAATCTAAACTAGATGATCAAGGAAGACAAGTTTAAGCGCCAAAGCAGGGAACCGTCTAGCGACTAACCCTAGCTTGCAAAAACCTAATCTAGGCGACCAACCAAAAAAGAAACATGAACAATCAAGAACAAAACAACCATGCATAGAGAAACTGATTGAACTTCGAATCTAATTACCGCCAATCTGTGACCGCTTTAAAGCCCTGGGTCACTTAGGGTTCATCTAATCTAAGCTCTACAAGTTTAGCTACTCATAACGATAACAGAAGAATCAAAGGCAACAAAGAAGATCATCATACAGAGGAAGAACAGATAAGAACTGAAAAAACTAATTCTGACGACTCCCGCGAAGCTTTAATCTCATGTATCTTCAACTTTAAGCTTCGAGTTCTCCGAGGTAGAAGGATGGCGTCACGATCTCTCCACGGATCTTAGAACTCTCTAAACTCTATCTATCGACCCTAGAGTCGGTTAACTCTCAAAAGTCTGATTTGTGAAAATATGAATAATGATGTGTCTGATCCTTTTGGGCCGCCGGTTTAAGTATTTATACTTAAACCCTAAGTAATCCAGATTCTTCTGATATTTTCGCCGAAAATAAAGGATTATTTTCGCCGAAAAAGATAGTGTAAATGGACGGTCCTTTGGCTGGTATCTCCTGTGATTTTTGCTTTGGTCAAAAACTTAACAATTTCGCCGAAAACTCCTTCACCCGGTCATCAGTTGATTTGTGCTGATATTTTGGCCGAAAATACTAGGGTATTTTCGGCGAAAATTCCTTTGTAAATCGGGCAGGAATTTTCTGAACTTGATTGGCTCCTTTGATTGATTCCGGTGTAATTCCTCGAGGTTCCAACGCCTTAGACATGACATTGGCTACTTTATTTGACGGCAAAAACCTGTGCTAACACAAAAACACTAGAAAACCATCAAATAGACCCGAAACGGGCCAAAGTAACACAAATGGCACGAGATAGGGCAATCGATTGAATATTCGCTATTCTACCCTAAAAACCATGTCTTAAGCAAGGAAATGTTGCTTAAATGAGGCTGATAATCACGTTAAATCGAGTGTCATCAAAATACCCCACACTTAAGCTTTTGCTTGTCCTCAAGCAAACTGAACTAGAACACACTCAAATTCACAAATGACACGAGATTAAACTGAGATTCAATTCTAACAATTTGGTTTAGACTGTTCCACCTAGAAAAGGTGACCTACACATGTAAGAACATCAACCAAATAAATTTTCGATCTCACTATTTTCTGCACACTTCAAGTAGTAGTTTTAACAAAGCACGTTTCTTGGCAAAATAATTAATCATAATTAACCGACTATGATAACACCAGTTCTAATCAAAAAGACTTTAAGCTCTAGCCATGATGTGGACGCGGAGGTAGGAAAAGTGACGTGGCTATCAACTCGACTTTGTCCGTTTCTAGATCTGTACGTTACATGTTCTAGCTAGGACTGATTTAAACAACAATTTATTCAAGTTTCAACTTCTTCCTTTGATTTATTTACTGCATACTAGTGCTCGATACCAAACACTTCACTTAGGTGTTGGACCTGCCTAGCTCACAGTATTTGTGCCTTTGCTAGTGTTCAACCCGAACACTTCACTTAGGTGTCGGGCTTGCCTAGCTCTATTTTCAGCACTTTAAAGAACTTAACATTAACTTGAACAACTCAATTACTTGATTCAACAATTTAGCCACTTGGTCCTAGCTAGTTATTACTTTTTACACAAAATTTCGAATTGGATTTTCGTCTCATCTCAAGCCACAATCGCAGGTGATCAAATATGGAGTGAAAAACATGGGAGAAGCTAGCATTTATCATCTTAGAACGGTGTTATCGAGCTTTGTTATTAACAAGTCAATCAGTTTAATTGATTCAAGTTTCAACTACAAGAGTGATTTATGATCTGTTCTGACCTAGACTCATTTGATATCAGTTCTGACACGTTGGTTACAGGTTCTAAGTGGAACAGTCTAGACGTCATTGTTCAAAATTGAAGTCAATTTAACATCACGAGTCAAGAACTGAGCCATTCTAATGCTAGAGAAACTGGAAAGGCACCGAGAAACACACAACACACAATTAAGGGCAATCAAGTTCATGCAAGGTTCTCTAGCATCCTACCCCACACTTAAATCGTACTGTGTCCTCACAGGACTAAACTAGAGTAGAGATATACGAAGAACCTTGAATGAGATGGTCGGTGTAGTGGATGAGCACGGATAGCCCGAAGCGGAGCGAAATAGCTACTCAAGTTCCTACAAAAACAAAAACAACAAAAAGATCAAAAGGATACCGGGACAAGTGTCCCGGATCCACACAGAATAAAAGTCGAAACGAAAAAGGAAAAAACTGACTCAAAAATTTAAAAACGGACTCCAGCCGTGGGTTGCCTCCCACGAAGCGCTCTCTTTTAACGTCCTTGAGCCGGACGGTACCTGTTAGGGACCCCAACTTAGGAGTTCCTTGAAGTCAATCGTCTTCTTCTAGGATAGCGGTTGAGTGCCATGTAGCACTCCAACAGGGTGATGTAGCCGGTAGTGCTCTAGTAGATAGTGGTTCTGGTTGGATGACCAGTTCTTCTCGAATTCTCCTTCTGGAGGAGGAAATAGATAGTATGGTGCGGCATGGTCAATGAGCTTCATCTTCTCCACTTTATGATCATCTAGAGGTCTATCAGGATCGAGTATGTATGCTTCCAAAGCCTTGACGTCTTCGATCCCCACGTGCTCTTCTCTGGCTTGATCTATAGGTTGGCTCGGCGGAAGCTCTATTGAGGATATCTCCTCGATTTCTTCGTGCTCCTCTTCGGCTTCAACTTCAAGATGGATTGGCTCTTTGTCTTCATCAACCACCACCACCAAGGATTCTTCATCAGATGCTTCAAGCTCGCAATAGTCATGGGTGAGATTGTCATGTTCATCTTCGTACAGCTCTTGAGCATCTTCTTCCATTAGTGGATTTGGTTGCTCGAGCTCGATATCCACCATGTTACGAGCTTGTAGCTTCGAAACGAGGTCATCCAAGGCAGATTCTACTCTTGCCGTCTGTTGTCGATGCTGATGAACTGGTATATACACCTCTTGATGATTTTGTTGGTGGTGTGTAGCTTCTGGCTCTTCTTCGAAATGTTCTTGAGCATCTTCTCCCTTCAATTGCACTAGTCACTTGAGCGCGGCGTTCAATGCATCAACAGCATCGTCCATTGATTGGAGGTTGTCGATCGCGACTTAGGTTCTTGCCATCCATTGTTGATGCTCATAAGTGTGTAAATCCATCTCTTGGAAGTCTTCGAGATATGGTGCTTCATTGATGTGCCACTCTCGGTACCGGTCATCCCACCTGTAATCCAACCTGTTACCCTACATAATCAAAACTAAGAAGCACTACCCAGGTAAATCATGAAAATATGGAGGAAAATAAACGGTAAGGCGGAAAGGTAGAAGAATAATTTGCCAACTCTCCTTTCAAACAATTAGAAGAATCCCCGGCAACGGCGCCAATTTGATGCTGCAGTTTTAGCGGTATCAAATAACTAACCTACCGAAGTAGACTAGATCGTATTCCACAGGTTTTCTACTAATCGACTACTCAAAGAAGCTGGCAAATTACTCAGGTTTAAACACTTAGTGCGTGGTGTGAGTTCCACGACTTCTAATCTAATAAACAAAGGAAAAATAAAAGACAGAAAAAGTAGAAAGGTTGACTAACAGGAAGATAGACGAACTTAGATTTCGAATCCCCCTTAGATCACCAGAGCATTGGCAATCAACAGATCAGCGGTTTTCAATTCTAATTCAATCGGTTTCTATACACCACCATAACTCCTTACCCTTAGGTATAAGACTGGCGAACGTTCGCTCTATCCGATCTAACTACCAAGATTAACTAGCCGCCTGGGTACGGTCACCTCTCGCAACGACTTAATTAACTGGTGCAATTACTAATGATTTATAAGTTACTCTTGCAGCGGATTAACCCTAATCAGTTCCTACGAAAGGCACACTCCAATTATAAGGTTAACTGGTTGAATTGATGTTTTAAAGAGAGGCGAGCGTTCGCTTCTATCCACAGCTTAACAAGAATCTAAACTAGATGATCAAGGAAGACAAGTTTAAGCGCCAAAGCAGGGAACCGTCTAGCGACTAACCCTAGCTTGCAAAAACCTAATCTAGGCGACCAACCAGAAAAGAAACATGAACAATCAAGAACAAAACAACCATGCAAAGAGAAACTGATTGAACTTCGAATCTAATTACCGCCGATCCGTGACCGCTTTAAAGCCCTAGGTCACTTAGGGTTCATCTAATCTAAGCTCTACAAGTTTAGCTACTCATAACGATAACAGAAGAATCAAAGGCAACAAAGAAGATCATCATACATAGGAAGAACAGATAAGAACTGAAAAACCTAATTCTGACGACTCCCGCGAAGCTTTAATCTCATGTATCTTCAACTTTAAGCTCCGAGTTCTCCGAGGTAGAAGGATGGCATCACGATCTCTCCATGGATCTTCGAACTCTCTAAACTCTATCTATCGACCCTAGAGTCGGCTAACTCTCAAAAGTCTGATTTGTGAAAATATGAATAATGATGTGTCTGATCCTTTTGGGCCGCCGGTTTAAGTATTTATACTTAAACCCTAAGTAATCCGAATTCTTCTGATATTTTCGCCGAAAATAAAGGATTATTTTTGCCGAAAAGGATGGTGTAAATGGACGGTCCTTTGGCTGGTATCTCTTGTGATTTTTGCTTCGGTCGAAAACTTAACAGTTTCGCCGAAAACTCCTTCAGCCGGTCATCAGTTGATTTGTGCTGATATTTTCGCCGAAAATACTAAGGTATTTTCAGCGAAAATTCCTTTGTAAACCGGGCAGGAATTTTCTGAACTTCATTGGCTCCTTTGATCGATTTCGGTGCAATTCCTCGAGGTTCCAACGCCTTAGACATGACCTTGGCTACTTTATTTGACGGCAAAAACCTGTGCTCACACAAAAACACTAGAAAACCATCAAATAGACCCGAAACGGGCCAAAGTAACACAAATGGCACGAGATAGGGCAATCGATTGAATATTCGCTATTCTACCCTAAAAACCATGTCTTAAGCAAGGAAATGTTGCTTAAATGAGGCTGATAATCACGTCAAATCGAGTGTCATCATTGACCCACTTTGCAGATTCCTCACCCATACCGCGAGCAAAGAATTCAGCCAACTGCCTTTGTTCATACCCATGATGAGGGCAGTTGAAGAGAAGGGCTGGGAATTCATTCCAAGTTTCGTACAAGCTTGCATCTTCTCTCTGAGTAAACCTGGAGATGCTGTCCTTGTAGGCAGTTGTCCTTGATAGAGGGAAGTACTCTTCAACGAAATCTTGAGCTAAAGTGTCCCAGTTAGTGTAATGACCGGGTGGTTTGCTTCCAAGCCATCTCTTAGCTGCACCTCTGAGAGAGAATGGAAAGGCTCGAAGGCATAGAGCATTCTTGTTGAGGTTCCCAGTCTTGAAAGTTTCACAGACAGCCAGAAAGTCAGATAGATGTGTGCAAGGATTATCATCTGGCTTTCCTTCAAATTGTACGTCCCTAGAGATTAGGCCCAGGAAGGGGATCTTGATCTCATAGTCAGGATCATCATCATTATAAGGCACGGTGATGGGAGATTGAACGTTAGATGCACTCGGCTTACTATAGTCTGCATGACTCTTTGGAGCAGCCATTGCGGAAAGGAAAGATGGAACGGAAGTGGTTTGATTCTGTATCTGCTATGACCTGCAAGGGACAAAAACAAACACAACCGGTGTAAAATCCAAGTGTGATAGAAAATGAAAGATGGAAATATAGAAGAATAAAAATGCCAGCTCTTCTTTCAACGAAATAGAAGAGATTCCCTGGCAACGATGACAATTTGATGAACGTTGTAATGCATGCAATCAAATAACTGTCAAGCACAGAGCAGGACATATCGTATTCCACGGGCCTCTTCTACTTGCTTACTCAAATATGCTGGCAATTTTTATTCAAGAAAGAGCAACTTGTGCGTGGTGTGAGTTCCACGGCTTCTATACTAAAATGCAAGGTAAACTGAAATAAAATTAAAACGAAGAATGATTGATTGTTTGACTTAGACAGACGACAGGCAAGTTTAGACTTCGAATCCCCCTTAGATCACCAGATCATTAGCAATCAACAGACCAACGATTTTCAATTCTAGTTCATTCAGTTCACATACACCATCATAACTCCTTACCCTTAGGTTTAAGACTGATGAACGTTCGCTCTATCCGATCTAACTACCAAGATTAATTAGTCTCCCGAGTACGGTAGCTTCCTGCGACGACAAAACTAACTGGTGCAATTACTAGTGATTAATGAGTTACTCTTGCAATGGATTAACCCTAACTGGTTCCTACGAAAGGCACACTCCAATGAATAGGTTAATTGCTTGATTTGGTGTTTTAAAGTGAGGCGAACATTCGCTACTATCCTCGACTTAACAAAAATCCAATCTAGGTGGCCAAACCAGACAAGAAATATAGAGAACAAAGAACAAATCAAACATGAAGGAGAAACTGAATGAATTTCGAATCTAATCACCGCCGATCCGTGACCACTTTAAAGCCCTGGGTCACTTAGGGTTCATCTAATCTAAGCTCTACGAGTTTAGCTACTCATATTCAACATAGAAGAATCAAAGACGAACAAGGAATACATCTCAGATAGGAAAGACAGAGAAGAACTGTAAAACCTAATTTCGATGAATCCTTGAAGCTTCGATCTGCTAGATCTTCAACTCCTAGCACTGGTTCTCCGAGATGGAAGGATGGCGTCACGATCCTTTCCTGGCTCCTCAAACTCTTTTCACTCTTTCTCTCTCTGATTTCATTCTTGGAATTTTCATCCAAAGTGTAAGTGTAAAAGTATCTTTTTCCTTAGCCGGTAATTCCTCTTTTATACTCGTCCTCGTTTTGGCTGGAAATCAGCCAACTTTTCGCCGAAAAGTGAGGAAGTTTTTGGCGAAAACTTGCTTTAAAACTTCGCTAATTTCGACTGCTTCTTCTGTTCCAAAATCTCCTAGAGTTTTCGGTGCGAACTTTGGGTTTTCGCTGAAAACTTCTTCTTGTGATGCTCTAATGATCTCTTATTGAGTTTTTGGCAAAAACTCAAGGTCTTTTCGTCGAAAACTTCTGTGTAAATCGGGCAGGGGATGTGTTGACTTTAATTGACTCCTTGGTTGATTCTGGTGCGGTTCCTTGAGGTTCCAATGCCTTAGACACGTCCTTGGTTACATAACTTGACGGCAAAAACCTGTGCTATCATGGAAACACTAGAAAACCATCAAATAAACCCGAAAGGGCCAAGGTAACACAAATGGCACGAGATAGAACAGTTGAGTGAATATTTGCTATTCTGCCTTAGAAACCATGTCGTAAGCCAATAAATGTCGCTTAAATGAGGCTGATAATCACGTCAAATCGAGTGTCATCAGACCCCGTTTCCCAGGTTCCCGTATCTCTCAATCTCTTTTTAGTCCTGTGAGGACACAGAACAGTCTAAGTGTGGAGTAGGATGTTACAGAACCATGCATGCTCTTGATTGCCCTTTTATTGTGTTTCGTGTGCCTTGGCCAATTTCTCTAGCAGTAGAATTGCTCAGTTCTTGATTTTTGATGTTAAGTTGTTGTTCAATCTGTAATAATGATGCTTAGACTGCTTAACCTAGAACCCGAGAACAAACGTGTATAATTTGATGCTGAATTGCCTGGTCAGAACAAATTTTTAAAATCACACTTGTAGTCTGTCGCTTTGATTGCATGATAATGACCGAATCCGACTAGCAAACCAAATGTGAGCTTTCGATCCATTGCACGTAACTTGCAATTTCAATTCTTTTTGAGTGATTTTCTGTTTGTTTGAATGAGTTAGAATTTGCATGAGATCTATTCGAGACCACACGATGACACGAGTTCTAGAATGATAGGGGCACCTAGATTCAGCTACTAAGCTAGATTGCCTACCCAACGTTAAATCCATTAGGTTTAAACCCTTGAGCTTGGCCTGTTCTTTCGGTTCGATATACATTACAACCAATCCCCATTCCTTCATTCCCCATTGATCCCCTGTGGTTGTAGTTCTAGATTAGCTTACCGGAAGTCGGTTTGTGGTAACTTGCCCATAGCCATTAAACAGGTGGTATTAGCTATTATGTCCAAACGTGTAAACCCCTCTATCAACTAAAAGAAAAGAATCGGCACAAAAGAAAAAAAAAATAGAAAAAGAAGAAAATAAGAAAAAGTCGAAAAAAATAGAAAAAAAAATATGTAGTTCAAAAGTTCTCAAATTTTTAGTTCAATAACGTTCTTCTCCCTACATATGGAAGAACGAAGTCAAAAGAAAATTCAGAAAAAATGTGTAAAGAAAATAAAGTGCTAGGTTGCTTGAGGGTATCATAGGACGAGTGTTCACTATTCCACCCGTGTCTGGTTACACGGTAGGGAGCCATAAGCTAGATTCGAGGGAAATTAGTCGACAGCTACACCGCACCCAAGCCATCATCATACATTCCCATCATCCATCTCATCTTAACCCTTGTAGTGTAGAATTCGTTACAATCCTAAGTAGGGAAGTCCTTCTTGACTAGTTCCTCGTGTTGTCACAGTGGTGGAGATGTGGTCGAATTGCAAACTTATGACAGAATTCAGTAACCGAAAATGATTGAGAGCAGAAACACGTCCTTAAACACAGAGAATGAGAGTTTCCCTTGTACTAAATATTATCTGTGAGGAGTCTGGTCGGTCAGGTCAAATTCGTGCATGATTGGTTACTTCTTCTTGACGTGTGCAGTTTTTAGTGAGACCAAGTTGTTTGGCTGATCAGTATGCATGCTAGGTTTCTTGTTCTAGAAGTAGCTGTCTAATAATTCATTGTGTGAGCTTGAACACCAATTTAATCAATCTTATCATTTGTGAACCTGAGCGTTTCTATTCAGTTTGCTTGAGGACAAGCAAAAGCTTAAGTGTGGGGTATTTGATGACACTCGATTTGACATGATTATCAGTCTCATTTGAGCAACATTTCTTGTCTTAAGACATGGTTTTTAGGGCAGAATAGCGAATATTAACTCAACTGCTCTATCTCGTGCCTTTTGTGTTACTTTGGCCTGTTTCGGGTCTATTTGATGGTTTTCTAGTGTTTTCATGATAGCACAGGTTTTTGCCGTCAAATAATGTAACCAGGGACGTGTCTAAGGCATTGGAACCTCAAGAAACCCCACCAGAATCAATCCAAGAGTCAATCAAGTCAACACAAATCCTGCCCGGTTATACAAAGAAGTTTTCGGCAAAAAGACCTGAAGTTTTCGCCGAAAACTCAAGAAGAAATTGTCAGAGCTTACAAGAAGAAGTTTTCGGCGAAAACCCAAAGTTTTCACCAAAAACTCTAGGTGAATTTGGAACAGAAGAAACAGCCGAAGCAAGCAGAATATTTAAAGGAAGTTTTCGCTGAAAACTTCCCAAGTTTTCGGCGAAAACTTAGCTGATTTCCAGCCAAAACGCGGACAGCTATAAAGAGGAAATCGCCGGCTAGAAATTACATACTTACGTTTTGGATGAAAATTCCAAGACTTAGACGAGAGAGAGAAAGAGTGAAGAGAGTTCGAGGAGCTAGGGAAGGATCGTGACGCCATCCTTCCATCTCAGAGAACCAGTGCTAGGAGTTGAAGATCCAGCAGATCGAAGCTTCACAGGATTCGTCAAAATTAGAAACTTCAAGAATTCTAATTCTAAGACTTCTGCTTAACCTCAAGAAACTTCGTGCGTCGTGTGAGTTCCACGACTTCTAATTCTAAGAAATGTAGAAAAATTAAAAATTGAAACTAAGAACAGAATGCAAATTGGTTGATTAAAACAGAGATGGCAGACGAACTTAGACTTTGAATCCCCCTTCGTTCCCCAGAGCATAGGCAATCAACAGATCAGCGGATTTCAATTCTCATTCAATCAGTTCTAAGACACCACCATAACTCCTTACCCTTAGGTTTAAGACCGACGAACGTTCGCTCTATCCGTTCTAGCTACCAAGATTAATTAGTCGCCCGGGTACGGTCGCCTCTCGTAACGACTTAACTTAACTGGTGGAATTACTAACGATTTATGAGTTACTCTTGCAGTGGATTAATCCTAACCGGTTCCTATGAAAGGCATGCTCCAATTATAAGGTTAATTGTTCAATTTGATGTTTTAAAGTAAGGCGAGCGTTCGCTTCTGTCCTTGCTTAACAAGAATCTAATCTAGGTGATCAATCCAGACAAGAAACATGAACAATGAAGAACAAATCAAACATGAACGAGAAACTGATTGAACTTCGAACCTAATCACCGCCGATCCGTGACCGCTTTAAAGCCCTGGGTCACTTAGGGTTCATCTAGTTTAAGCTCTAAGAGTTTAGCTACTCATGTTTATCACAAAAGAATCAAAGATAAAGAAAGAGTTCATCATCCAGAGGAAGAACATAAAAGAATCTGAAAAACCTAATTAAGACGACTCTGGCAGACTTCGATCTTCGGTAAACTGCAATCCTAGCTCCGAGTCTTCGAGATGGATGGGATGGCGTCACGATCTCTTTCCGGCTCTTCGGACTCTAAACTCTCTGCTCCAGAACTTGAGAGAATTTTGAAGTTCGGTATTAGTTGGTAATTATGTTCTGTATTGATCTCCCCTTAATTTGGGCCGCCGGTTAAGTATTTATACTTAACCCTAAACCGCCGGATTTAGCCTGATATTTTCGCCGAAAATATTGAAGGATTTTCGCCGAAAATCTTAGTGTAAATGGATGGTCCGCCGGCTGCTTTTCTTCTGTGATTTTCGGATCAATTGTTCTCAGCGAAAACTTAGGGTTTTCACCGAAAACTTCCTTTAATGAGCATCAGTCGATTTATGCTGGGACTTTCGCCGAAAACTCTAAGGTATTTTCGGTGAAAACTTTAGTGTAAATCGGGGCAGACTTTGGTTCGACTCGATTGACTCCTTGGATCGATTCTGGTGTGATTCCTCGAGGTTCCAACGCCTTAGACACGTCCTTGGCTACTTTATTTGACGGCAAAAACATGTACTAACATAAAAACACTAGAAAACCATCAAATAGACCCGAAACGGGCCAAGGTAACTCAAATGGCACGAGATAGGGCAATTGATTGAATATTCGTTATTCTACCCTAAAAACCATGTCTTAAGCAAGGAAATGTCGCTTAAATGAAGCTGATAATCACATCAAATCGAGTGTCATCATTAATCCACTGCAAGAGTAACTCATAAATCCTTAGTAATTGCACCAGTTAGTTTTGTCGTCGCAAGAAGCGACCGTACTCGGGCGACTAATTAATCTTGGTAGTTAGATCGGATAGAGCGAACGTTCGCCAGTCTTAAGCCTGAGGGTAAGGATTTATGGTGGTGTCTGCGAACTGAATGAATCCAAATTGAAAACCGCTGGTCTGTTGATTGCCAATGCTCTGGTGATCTAAGGGGGATTCAAAGTCTAAGCTTGCATGTCGTCTGTCTAAGTCAAACAACCCATCATTCTGCATTTTAATTTCATTTAAGTTTATCTTGCATCTTAGTATAGAAGTCGTGGAACTCACACCACGCACAAACTGTTTGATCCTGAATAAAATTGCTAACATATTTGAGTAAGCAAGTAGAAGAGGCCCGTGGAATACGATCTGTCCTGCGCTATGCTAGACAGTTATTTGATAAACCTATTTATAACGTTCATCAGTCCCCTACACACCACCCTTGTTGCAAACTCAACTCAGCTCACTTCCGGACGTCCGAAACTTCGAGGGGACCTCAAAGACATAGTTTTCAATGCTGAGATCATCCAAACTGGAGTCTCAAACCATCCGGTTGGAAAGGATGTTATGGACCACTACCAACTGACCGAAATGGGAGGACTAGTTGTGATGTGAATCAGCAACAACCGTGGGATGCGACCCTACAACAATATGTCTAGAAACCAAGGCAACAAAATCAAATCAACAAAACCTGGATGGAACGGACTTTAACCCATTAGCTATAAATAGCTAGAAACCAGAAGTATCAAGGTCGAACGGTACCATGAATACAAGGGTGATGACCTTGAACGACGATAAACCTGGGCCTAAGAGCTAAGCAACTACAAGCTAAAGCTAGAAGGAACAAAGAACGAAAGTTCTGAAATAATAATCTTTAATCAAGGGGGGCTGTGAAAAAATGAGTATAATGGATCATATATATAAGATTAGGTTCAGCCTAGGGCTTCTCCATGTCCTTCTATTAAACTACTACTAATAGAATTAAAAATTCGTAGCTAAACTAAAAAGGAATAAACAAACTAAGAGTTCTAAAGTAAAGAGGAACCGAAATCCGTGTAGAAATCTTGTTGTCACTTCAAAACGTCATAACTCCTATTTTTGGATGAATCTAGAAGCGAATAAGGTATCCATGGAAAGAGAGTCTCGTTAGCTTTATAATGCACTTGGCGTTGAACTATTTGGGTTCTGTATATTTATTATTGTCCATTTTAGTAAAACGGGGTAGATTGACTTTTCCTTCATCAACAAGGAGAGCTAGTTTTTTTCGACCCAGGTAATTTAAGGAGGCTTAGACCCACCTTTTAATCCAGCACTTGATGTCTGCTGATGTCGTACCTAGGATCACGTCATTCGCTCCTTGTTTAAGACAATTCGTCCTGAATCGTAGCAAAAAAAAATGTTAGTAACAAGTGGCCTCACGAATCTCTATACTATCAATAGTCTACACTCACTTTCACTCTTTTTCTTTCCTCTCGTGTTTATGAAATAAATATTCAGCTCAAACCATACCCACAGGGTCAAGAATTTTTTAGAGTCACCAGGAAAACAAGACAGTCCTAGATCTACTTGGAAAAGGATATGTGGACTAAAATCCTAACCAACTAGGAAAAGGATAGGAAAATCAATTCCTAATCCAACTAGGAAACAACTAAAACAAATCCTAGATCTACTAGCAAAAGTATAGCAAACTAGAATTCTATACCAACTAGGAAGAGGAATATAGAATCTAATCCTAATCCAACTAGGAACAACTAAGAAACTATGGTTTTGTAGACACTTTTTTTGGCAAACACAACTTTTCTAGGGTTTTTTGTTTTCAAATATAAAAATGAAAGCATAATCGAAAGGGATATGAATCCAAGATAAACCTGGAAACTAGATACGTGGTCCGAGAGTTAAACCGTGCTCTGATACCAAACTGATGTGAAACGACAATAACCGTGGGATGCGACCCTACAACAATATGTCTAGAAACCAAAGCAACAAAATCAAATCAACAAAACCTAGATGGAACAGACTTTGACCCACTAGCTATAAAGAGCTAGGAACCAGAAGTATCAAGGTTGAATGGTACCACGAAGACAAGGGTGATGACCTTGAATAACGATAAACCTAGGCTTAAGAGCTAAGCAATTACATGCTAAAGCTAGAAGGAACAAAGAACGAAAGTTCTGAAATAATAATTTTTAATCAAGGGGGTTGTGAAACAATGAGTACAATGGATCATATATATAAGATTAGGTCCAACCTAGGGCTTCTCCATGTCCTTCTATGAAACTATTACTAATACAATTAAAAATTCGTAGCTAAACTAAAAAGGAATAAACAAACTAAGAGTTCTAAAGTAAAGAGGAACCGAAATCCGTGTAGAAATCTTGTTGTCACTTCAAAACGTCATAACTCCTATTTTCGGATGAATCTAGAAGCGAATAAGGTATCCATGGAAAGAGAGTCTCGTTAGCTTTATAATGCACTTGGCGTTGAACTATTTGGGTTCTGTATATTTATTATTGTCCATTTTAGTAAAACGGGGTAGATTGACTTTTCCTTCATCAACAAGGAGAGCTAGTTTTTTTCGACCCAGGTAATTTAAGGAGGCTTAGATCCACCTTTTAATCCAGCACTTGATGTCTGCTGATGTCGTACCTAGGATCACGTCATTCGCTCCTTGTTTAAGACAATTCGTCCTGAATCGTAGCAAAAAAAATGTTAGTAACAAGTGGCCTCACGAATCTCTATACTATCAATAGTCTACACTCACTTTCACTCTTTTTCTTTCCTCTCGTGTTTATGAAATAAATATTCAGCTCAAACCATACCCACAGGGTCAAGAATTTTTTAGAGTCACCAGGAAAACAAGACAGTCCTAGATCTACTTGGAAAAGGATATGTGGACTAAAATCCTAACCAACTAGGAAAAGGATAGGAAAATCAATTCCTAATCCAACTAGGAAACAACTAAAACAAATCCTAGATCTACTAGCAAAAGTATAGCAAACTAGAATTCTATACCAACTAGGAAGAGGAATATAGAATCTAATCCTAATCCAACTAGGAACAACTAAGAAACTATGGTTTTGTAGACACTTTTTTCGGCAAACACAACTTTTCTAGGGTTTTCTGTTTTCAAATATAAAAATGAAAGCATAATCGAAAGGGATATGAATCCAAGATAAACCTGGAAACTAGATACGTGGTCCGAGAGTTAAACCGTGCTCTGATACCAAACTGATGTGAAACGACAATAACCGTGGGATGCGACCCTACAACAATATGTCTAGAAACCAAAGCAACAAAATCAAATCAACAAAACCTAGATGGAACAGACTTTGACCCACTAGCTATAAAGAGCTAGGAACCAGAAGTATCAAGGTCGAATGGTACCACGAAGACAAGGGTAATGACCTTGAATAACGATAAACCTAGGCTTAAGAGCTAAGCAATTACATGCTAATGCTAGAAGGAACAAAGAACGAAAGTTCTGAAATAATAATTTTTAATCAAGGGGGGTTGTGAAACAATGAGTACAATGGATCATATATATAAGATTAGGTCCAACCTAGGGCTTCTCCATGTCCTTCTATGAAACTATTACTAATACAATTAAAAATTCGTAGCTAAACTAAAAAGGAATAAACAAACTAAAAGTTCTAAACTAAAGAGGAATCGAAACCTTGTAGAAATCTTGTTGTCACTTCAAAACATCATAACTCCCTCTTTCGGATGAATCTTAAAGTGAATAAGGTATCCTTGGAAAGAGCGCCTCGTTAGATTTCTAATGCACTTCGCCTTGCACCGTTTAGGCTTCTATATATTTATTTCTGTTCGTTTTTGTAAAACAAGGCATATTGACTTTTCCTTCATCAACAAGGAGAGCTAGTTTCTTTGGGCCCAAGTAACTTAAGGATGCTTAGATCCACCTTTTAATCCAGCACTTGATGTCTATTGATGTTGCACCTAGGATCACTTCAGGTTGGGCCTTTGAGCCGAGGACATTTGGGCTGAGCAGAGGTTAGTGGAATTGGGGCCATTTGGCTTGAGAGAAGGAGGAGAGGGCCCATCCCTTTCTTTGGTGTCGGGCTGGATAGGTGGAAAGCAATGGAAGAATTTGAACTAGACCCAAGGCCTAGTTGGGTTGTTTGAGGGCTTAAGCCTGGTTGGTTAGAGTTCAGCTAAGGGAGCACGCAAATAGAGAAGGGATTGGGGCTGTTTTGACTGAGAAAGAGAGAAGGGAGATGAAGTTAGGTGGAAAATTGGGTTTATGAAACATACAAACCGAGGATTGACAACGAAACTTGGAACTTGAGGCTGAGGGGAGAGTTGTGTGCGTTAGAAAGGATAGAGGGAGGTTCAATGACCTCAATCCCGTCCGACTAGTCGAAGAAGGTGGGGAGGAGGAACACCGGTGATCGGAAACGGAGGAGGAGTCTTAGCAAACGGAAGAGGCGGCGGTAGATTTCCAAGAATGTGGGAGAGATCGTCGGCGGTGAGTCGGTCAATCGGAAGAGAAGAGTGATCTACCGGCCATTTCCAGAGAGTCTAAGGGCCTCTTTGATGTTTTTGAAATTTAAGTGACTACGTTGACATTTTTGGGATTTGGCGACAGTTTGGGAAGTTTGTGCAAATTGTTGTTTGAGTCCCTAACTATTTTAACTGGACAGATGAGGACACGGGTGGTTTTAGTAAATTTATGAAGTCCCAGACCTCGTTGCTTGACTAGAAAAGTTGAGGGACTGTGGCTGGAAAATTTGGGAAATGTCCGAATTGATCACTGGAAGTTTTGGAGTGTGGCAAATGAGTATTTTGGACGTATCTTGCTCGTTTGAAGTCCAAACAATGTACCGCCAGAATCTGTGTGACTAGGACGACGAGACGGGTGTTCTCAGGTACAATTAAGAGTATGCAAATTAGGATAAGGTGAGGGTTCAGTGTCGATGGGTTAGAATGTACACGTGAGGAATTATAATCTAACTTAGATTGATGATTATGAATGCATGAAATTGAGAGAGTTGAAAATAGATATATTTATGTGGTTGTTGATTGATTGAAAGTGATGTGAATGGATGAAATGTGGTGTATATGTGCATGATGGTTGTTGATTTGATTTGATCACATGATGACTAGGTGGCTAGAATGAGAGTTTAATTAAGAAATGTGCTTATGCTTTGATTGCGATTTGTGGACTTTGGTATGGTGGTTATAGGAGGACCATCCTGAGAAGGGTCAACAAGAGTGTAGCACTAGATCTCACGACATGACTACACCTATTCCCCTTGTTTTTGCAGGTGGGGTGTTCAGTAAGGCTAGCTATTTATCCTTGACTAATGTGATATGTGTATGTAGACTTGAGATGGTGGAAATGTGTGTGGAATAGTGATAAGAATTTTTACCAAGGTCTTATTCCACAAGGCCCTCTCATAGGCTAATACTCACAAAATTCGTGAACGGTCCATACATTTTGAGTTGATATTTGGTTTGAAAGAAAACAAGTTAAAAGCATAAACAAGCAAGGCAAATTTGACAAATGAAATTGAGGAACAAACAAGAGAGAAAGGAGTTTAGTCTAGCTAGGGATTTCTTCAAGCTCAAGGTTCATGAAAGCTGGATTGAATCTCAAGCAACGATGTGTAATTAATGACCATGCAAATCACTCAAGTAGAATCAACGAACTCTCGCACAATTGACTCTCTATTCCTAGATCAAATGCACCATGCTCTCGCTATGTGAACAAAGGGAATGGAATGCTTTAAACTAGCTCAATGAAATGCTTGGAACTTGAGTTCTAAGCCAACAATCATCTAGCACAAGGTAAATGATGCAAGACACTCTCATGTCAATCATAAAACACTAGTCTAGCAATCAAAAGGGTCTTTCAACCTTCAAATGAAAGAAAACCAAGTGCAGACCAAGTGTTTGATAAACGCCAACAAGGAAAAACAAGCTCAAAATGGTTGCAATTGCATAATCCAATCTCTCAAATCATCCAATTACAATCCTACAACCTTAGATCAACATCAATCAATCATTCTCATGTATTGAAAGACATAACAATACCAAAAGAGCAAATCAAGCTCTAATGGCTACAAAGCACAAGATCTAGGATCATCATCTTACACAAATGGCTATGAGAAACTCAATCCATACGATCAATCACCTATCCTAGCTTGATCCATCCCCCACTAAACTAAACCTAAGCTTAGCCTAGCATAACCATGGTGGAAACCTGAACTTGGGTAGAGGAGACCATCCTTGCTTCCATGGAGGATCTTCCCACTTAACTCTTCAAGCTCCAATCCAAGGGTGGAAGGCTTCACTTAGATCTTCAAGTTGATCAACAATTGAGGGAGGATGGTGTTTGGTTGAGGGAGAGGAGTGATAGGCGATGATGAAGAGTTGAGAGAGAGTGATCGGCGATGTGTAATAATAGAATGAATTGATTCCCAATTTTCGTCCGCTGCCCTCCTTAAATAGCACGCCGGAATAGACTAGAATTTTCGGCGAAAATTGTGTAACATTTTCGCCGAAAATGTCTTTGAGAACACCGAACGGCTGCTGCATTTCTTCTAATATTTTCGGTGAAAACTCTGAACTATTTTTGCCAAAACTTTCTTCAAAGATTAAAGGTCCGCCTCCTGTGAGCCTTCTGTCCGAAAATGCATAGGGTTTTCGGCCGAAAACTTCTTCAACTGAAAGTGCATTATTTCCAATCTTGTAACGACCATAACTCCTCCGTCCTAGCTCCGATTGACCTCCCGTTTGATCCTACATGCTCTTTGTCACCAGTACTTCAATGCCAAACCCTGAAAATGGAAGGAAAACAACTCCAATAGACATATAATTGGCCTCAAAGTGGCAACCGGACAACAAGATAGCACTTTGCATAAAACATCCATAAAAGAGTATAAATCAAAGCAAAATGAGATCAAACACGGGGGATCCCTAGGCTAATCGAGGACTTAAAATGCACTAAATACAATCACATCAAATTCCCCTACGACTAAGCTTTGCTTGTCCTCAAGCAAATGAATTAGAAAACATCCAAGCTCACAAATGACAAGATCGGCCCAATTGAGATTCAAGCAATAACAATTTGGCTTAAACTGTTCCACGAACAAACTAAATCTACACATGCAAGAACGTCAACCAAACAAGTCTAGACCTCACTATTTTCTGCACACTTCAAGTAGTGGTTGATTGCGAGACAGCAAAACCGACCACGACAACACCAACTCTAATCAAAAGGACTTGAACTCGGGAAATGAAACGAAATAGGTGGAGGTAAGGAAATTTTTGAAAGTGGTGAGTGATTATGATGTGGCTATCGACTCGACTTCATACGCTTCTAGATCCGCTCTTTACAAACTCGGGCATAGGATCAAGGGCTACATTTGAGAACTCTTTTCCTTTCTTTTCTTTCTCTTTTCTTTTCATTTTTTTTTCTTCTCTTTTTTTCTTACTGCCTACTAGTGCTCGATCCAACACTTCACTTAGGTGTTCAACTTGCCTAGCTCACAGCTTTTGCCTTTGCTAGTGCTCAACCCGACACTTCACTTAGGTGCCTAGCTTAGCTTTTCTTTTCTTTTCTTTTGAACACTTTCTTTTGACATTAGCCACTTGATCCTTAGCCCCTTACAACTTCAACACCAGATTTCGAATTGGATTCCGTCTAATCTCAAGCCACAATCACGTTGAAGAAAAACATGGAAAAGGGGTGAAAATACTGACTACCTTCATCATCTTAGACCGGTGTTATCGAGTGGTATAAAAACACGCATCAAACCAATCAACCAACATACAAGAGTGATAAAATCTCTGTTCTGGTCTAGACTCAATTTGATATTAGCGATAACATGCTGGTTATAGGTTCTAAGTGGAACAGTCTAAACATCATTGTGAAAGCAAGAAGTCAATTAAACACCAAAAGTCAAGAACCGAATGATTCTACAGTAGAGGGAATCGACATTCAATTAAGATCAAGCAACTCAACCAAACAACACATTATACTTCTACCAACAAATAATCACACCAAACCTCAAACTCCCCTACGACTAACATGAGCATTGTCCTCAATGATCAAGAGAGAGAGGGTAAGGTGGAACGAAGTTACCGCGGTGGTAGGGAAAAGCTTAGGAAGACAAAGTAGTGGAAGAGTCCCATAGCGCTCATTGTGAGAGTGATCCTCCTAAGTGCTTGCCAAAATCCAACTCAATGAACTAGAATCAACACAAAAACATAAAAGCAAAAAGGTAAGGATAACATGCGTTGCCTCCCATGAAGCACTTCTTTAACGTCTCTAGCTAGACGAAACCAAGAGCACTCAAGGTATAACCAAGGATAAAACCTCAACCGCACCAATAGTATCATTAACCACATAATGTTTAAGTCGATGGCCATTTACCTTAAAAGGCTCGGTTTGGGATGGAGAGATTACCTCGACGGTGCCGTAAGGAAATACTTGAGTTACCGTGAATGGTCCGGACCAATGAGATCTCAACTTCCCAGGAAAGAGTCTGAGCCGAGAGTTGTAGAGGAGGACTTGGTCACCAACTCTGAAATCCTTGCCCGACTTCAATCGGGAGTCATGAATGAGCTTCGTCCTCTCCTTGTATAGCTTGGCACTCTCATAAGCATGATGGCGATACTCTTCGAGCTCATGTACCTGAAACTTACGCTCTTCTCCTGCGAGACTCAAATCAAGGTTTAGAAATTTCAACGCCCAAAGAGATCGGTGCTCAAGCTCTACCGGCAAATGGAAAGCTTTACCATAGACCATCCTATAGGGAGTAGTGCCTATAGGGGTCTTATAAGCCGTACGGTAGGCCCATAGAGCATCATCAAGCTTCGTCGACCAATCTTTTCGTGATTGGTCGACCGTTTTCTCCAGAATTCTCTTAAGTTCCCTATTAGTTACCTCGGCTTGGCCACTAGTTTGAGGGTGATATGAGGTAGACATCCGATGAGTGACACCGAACCGTCGGCACACCCTATCAAATTGTCCTTGAAAGTGAGTACCTCGATCACTAATAATAGCACGAGGAGCACCAAAACGGGTGAACAACTTAACAAGAAACTTACCTACAACTCGGGCATCATTGGTAGGCAAAGTTTGTGCCTCCGCCCATTTAGACACATAATCAACCGCAACTAAAATGTACTTGTTACCATGCGAAGGAGGAAACGGTCCCATGAAATCAATACCCCAAATATCAAATATTTCTACTACTAACGAAACATTTTGAGGCATTTCATCACGGGAAGAGATGTTACCTGAACATTGACATGCATCACAGGACTTGACGAAATCTTGACAATCTCGAAAGATCGAAGGCCAAAAGAATCCGGACTCAAGTACCTTGCGAGCCGTGCGATTTTCCCCATGATGTCCACCCGTAGGACCGGAGTGGCACTGAAGTATGATGTCCTTCGCTTCGCCATGGGTAACATATCTTCTAATCATCCCATCGGAGCTAATTCAAAACACAAAAGGATCGTCCCAATAGTAATGCTTTAAATCCACAAAGAACTTCCTTTTGTCTTGAGTGGAGAGGCCCTCCTTCAAATATCCACTTGCAAGATAGTTAGCTAAATCCGTGAACCAAGGTTCCTCGAACTCCATCGTCGCTAAAGCGAATAATAGCTCATCGGGAAAGTTGTCGTTGATTTCTTCATTACCATTGTGTACCAATTCCGCTTCTTTCAAACGAGACAAGTGATCGGCGGCTACATTCTCGGATCCCTTCTTATCCCGAATTTCAATGTCAAACTCTTGCAACAAAAGAACCCATCGAATCAATCTTGGTTTAGCATCGGTCTTAGATAGAAGGTACCTCAAAGCTTGGTGGTCCGTGAAGACAATAGTGTGAGAAAGCACCAAGTAGGACCTAAACTTATCAAAGGCAAACACTATGGCCAAGAGCTCCTTCTCCGTAGTTGTATAGTTCCTTTGAGCTTCATTGAGAGTCTTACTTGCATAGTATATTGGATGGAATCTCTTGTCAATTAGTTGGCCTAGAACAGCTCCAATAGCGTAATCTCTAGCATCGCACATCAACTCAAATCACTTGGACCAATCCGGAGCAATGAGTATAGGAGCATTCGTGAGCTTATCCTTTAGGAGTTCAAATGCCCGCATGCACTCGTCATCAAAACGGAATTCAACATCCTTCTCAAGAAGCCGAGTCATAGGAGTAGTGATCTTGGAGAAGTCTTTAATGAAGCGCCTATATAAACCGGCATGCCCCAAGAAACTTCTCACGGCCTTCACGGAAGATGGTGGAGGGAGTTGAGAGATGGTCTCTAGCTTTGCCTTATCGACCTCAATGCCCCTCCTAGAGATCTTGTGACCAAGAACAATCCCCTCATTGACCATGAAATGGCACTTCTCCCAACTTAATGCGAGATTGGTCTCTTCACAACGGTGCAACACCTTCTCAAGGTTCCTCAAACAAAGATCAAACGAATCCCCAAAGACCGAGAAATCATCCATGAACACTTCCATGATATCTTCCACAAAATCATCAAAGATGGCAAGCATACGCCGTTGGAAGGTAGCGGGAGCATTGCACAATCCAAATGGAATTCGGCGATAAGCAAACGTACCAAAAGGGCATGTGAATGTGGTCTTCTCGATGTCCTCTGGAGCAATCGGTATTTGGAAGTATCCGGACATGCCATCCAAAAAGCAATAGTACTCGTGACCAGAGAGACGCTCGAGCATTTGATCCATGAAAGGTAGAGGAAAATGATCCTTCCTCGTGGCCTCATTGAGTCAACGATAATCTATGCAAACACGCCACCCGGTGATCGTCCTTGTCGGTATGAGCTCATTCTTGTCATTAGCTACCACCGTGATCCCTCCTTTATTTGGCACGACTTGCACGGGGCTAACCCAAGGACTATCCAAGATAAGAAAGATAATCCCCGCATCCATGAGCTTTATAACCTCTTTCTTCACAACTTCTTTCATGTTAGGATTCAATCTTCTTTGAGGTTGCACAACCGGCTTGAAATCTTCCTCCATGAGGATCCGATGTGAGCAAAATGTGGGACTTATACCCCGAATGTCCGAGATGCTCCACGCAATAGCTCTCATGTACTTCTGAGGAGCTCCACTAAACGGTCATTTTGCTCGGGTAGAAGCTTAGATTTGATGATGACCGGTAGCTTAGAATTTGGCATGAGAAAAGCATACTCCAAATGTGTGGGAAGAGGCTTGAGCTCAAGAGTAGGTGGTTCTTCATAAGAGGTCTTCACCCTTTCCACCTTCGGAAGAGCAACAAAAACTGTTTCACTCTCCAACTTGTCTCTCCCTTCATCAAGATAAGCCACCTGAGCTTTTAATTCTGGGGTGTCTAGATGTTCCTGCACATTCATTCTAAGGCAAACATCCAAAGAATCTCGACACACAAAGTTAGAAATACTACACACACTAGCCGAGGCAATAGTATCACACGAGTACTCTAAATCATCTTGTGCGTGAGCAAATTTCATGCCATCGGCTATGCAAAATGTGACACTCTCTTGTCCTCCTCTCAATGTCAATTTCCCATCATGCACATCAATTAAAGCACGAGAAGTAGCAAGAAATGGTCTACCAAATATCAATGAGACATCCACATCATCGGTATCAATGACCGCAAAATCAACTAGGAAAACAAAAGGACCAACTTTAACTAGCACATCATCAACAATCCCCCTAGGACTCTTGGTCGACTTGTCCGCAAGTTGAATGTACAAACGAGTAGGACGAAGATTAGATAATACTAGTTTTTCAAATATGCAATAAGGCATGACATTGATACTAGCACCTAGATCCGCAAGACCATTAGCCAAAGAAGTATTACCTATAGCACAAGGGATAGTGAAAGTACCTGGATCCTTAAGCTTTTCCGGTGGACTCTTGAAGAGAACGGCGGAGCATTCCTCATTGAGGTGAACTAGAGATGTCTCCGGTAGCTTCCTCTTGTTGGTGTAGAGTTCCTTCATGAACTTAGCATATTGAGGCATCATAATCATAGCTTCGGGAAACGGAAGAGAGAACTGCATTTGACTAAGCCGCTCCACAAACTTCTTAAAAACCTTCTCAAGGCCATCCTTACTCACTCGAGAGGGTTTGGAAGCTTAGGCTTGCATGGAGGTACAACCGGTGCGGGAGGAGAGACCGGTGGTGTACTCGATGTAGCCTTACTAGGTTCCTTGGCAACCTTAGTACTTACATTACCCGTAGGAGATTCGGCTTCAACCTCAACTTCATCCAAAGGATCCTTGATATCATCTTCATCAACCATTAGATTAGGATCTTGTACCTTTTGAGAGTCAATTGGGGAAGGGGTTGCATCTTGCAAAGGTTTTCCACTTCTCAATGTCATTACCTTGCAATGCTCCGGACCTTTGGGGTTGACCTCGGTATTGGAAGGCAAAGTACCCGAGGGTCACTCCGAAAGTGTCTTAGCAATGTGTCCCATTTGATTCTCCAAATTTGCAATCGAAGCTTGTTGATTTTTTATAAGTTGAATCATTGCCGCGTTGGTATCCTCTTGAGATATTGGAGAGACGCCCTCTTTGTTATGAGGTGGCTTATTGAATCCGGGTGGTCCATCACCTCTATGATTGTACATTCCCAGTGGAGTAGGACCTTGGGGACCTTGATTTGGATATCCACTTTGATTCCATTGATTTCCCCCTTGGTTCCCTTGACTTTGGGGACCTCCATGAGTCCATTGACTACCTTGGTTGAGGTTACTTCCTTGAGACCATTGGTTGCCTTGATACCCTCTAAAACCTTGGAATCCTCCTTGATTTCCTTGGTTGTAACCCTTGTTGTAACCACTACCTTGATTCCCTTGGCCTTGGTATCCTTGATTTGACTTGTTGTACCCACCACCTTGGTTCCACGGTCGGTTATAGTTACCTTGATAGTTACCTTGGGGGCTGAAATTACCATGGAATCCTTGACCTTGAGCGAAGCTTACCTCCTCATTGTGGTCGCCTTGACCAAGCTCAGGAGTGGCAGAAGGGCAAGCACTGAAGTCGTGACCCTGACCCCCACAACATTCACAACAGTATATTGAAGCAACTGGGGGATTACCCAATTGGGATGATGGAACCTTGGAGGGATGCTTAGGCATACTCAGGTTACTTACCTGAGATGCCATAGCATCGATCTTAGACATGAGAAGCGCAAACATAGGGTCATCCTCATCTCGATGCCCCGGTAACTTAGGCTTCTTCCCATAGGTAGACGAATCCTTTGGTGCATCAACACTTATAGCTCTAGAGTCATAGTGAGTGTCGCTCCCATACTTGGACCTTGGAGGTTGTTGTCAAGACCAACTCCTTGTCATGTTGGCCATCTCCGCAAAGAGTTCTAAAGCATCTTCGGGAGTGAGCATCCTTAGATCACCTCCGGCGGCTTGGTTGATCATCCTGGTATTCTCAAAATCCAGGGATCTAGCAAATATATCCGCCAAGCTCCATTCGGCGAAGTTGTGATGAGGACAAGACCGAAGAAGGGCTTGGAACCTATTCCAAGTCTCATGGAAGAGCTCTCCCTTGTGTTGTGTGAAGTGGTTGATTCGATCCCATATTGCATCCGTCATGTAAGGGGGAAAGAACTCCTCGAGGAAGGCTTCGGCTAGTCCCTCCCATGTAGTGAATGTTCTACTAGGTTGGTTCTCCAACCAAGACTTGGCTCTACCTTTGAGTGAGAAGGGAAAAAGTCGGAGTCGCACACAATCCGGGTGAACTTGATCGTTCTTCACCGTATCGCATATCTCTAGGAAGTCCTTCAAGTGTCTAGATGGGCACTCTCCATCTACACCGTTGAACACCACTCCGTTCTGCACCATCTGAATCATATTAGGCTTCAATTCGAAGTTTCTTGCATTTACCGATCTTCGCACGATACTCGAGGCTGCCCCTTCAAGGGTTGGGTGAGCATAATCAGCTAGTGTGCGCCTCGCACCTCTTTGTGATTGATCATCTTCATTAGTGTGATGTGAATGTACCGATTGGTCATCCTCGTCCTCGTGATGAGACATAGTGTGATGTGAGATGCGGTCAACTTCTTATTCTTTAACTGTAGGAGGTGGGGAAGTAGTCCGTGGTTCGAGCACTTGTTCTAGTCCTTGGAGTCGTGCTCTAAGACGAGCTGAACGCCTCATGCACTAACCCAAATCTCCTGCAAACAAGCACAACAAACACACCCGAGTAATACAACGATGCGGGATAACAAAGTAAACAAAGAGCAACAAGGAAGCAAAAAGGAAAATGGAAGGGAGTGTAAAGATCGGTTCACTAATAATTGCTTTCTTAGAAATGAGAGGTCCCCGGCAACGGCACCAAAAACTTGATAAGAATTTTTACCAAGGTCGTATTCCACAAGGCCCTCTCATAGGCTAATACTCACAAAATTCGTGAACGGTCCATACATTTTGAGTTGAGATGTGGCTTGAAAGAAAACAAGTTAAAAGCATAAACAAGCAAGGCAAATTTGACAAATGAAATTGAGGAACAAACAAGAGAGAAAGGAGTTTAGTCTAGCTAGGGATTTCTTCAAGCTCAAGGTTCATGAAAGCTGGATTGAATCTCAAGCAACGATGTGTAATTAATGACCATGCAAATCACTCAAGTAGAATCAACGAACTCTCGCACAATTGACTCTCTATTCCTAGACCAAATGCACCATGCTCTCGCTATGTGAACAAAGGGAATGGAATGCTTTAAACTAGCTCAATGAAATGCTTGGAACTTGAGTTCTAAGCCAACAATCATCTAGCACAAGGTAAATGATGCAAGACACTCTCATGTCAATCATAAAACACTAGTCTAGCAATCAAAAGGGTCTTCCAACCTTCAAATGAAAGAAAACCAAGTGCAGACCAAGTGTTTGATAAAATGCCAACAAGGAAAAACAAGCTCAAAATGGTTGCAATTGCATAATCCAATCTCTCAAATCATCCAATTACAATCCTACAACCTTAGATCAACATCAATCAATCATTCTCATGTATTGAAAGACATAACAATACCAAAAGAGCAAATCAAGCTCTAATGGCTACAAAGCACAAGGTCTAGGATCATCATCTTACACAAATGGCTATGAGAAACTCAATCCATACAATCAATCACCTATCCTAGCTTGATCCATCCCCCACTAAACTAAACCTAAGCTTAGCCTAGCATAACCATGGTGGAAACCTGAACTTGGGTAGAGGAGACCATCCTTGCTTCCATGGAGGATCTTCCCACTTAGCTCTTCAAGCTCCAATCCAAGGGTGGAAGGCTTCACTTAGATCTTCAAGTTGATCAACAATTGAGGGAGGATGGTGTTTGGTTGAGGGAGAGGAGTGATAGGCGATGATGAAGAGTTGAGAGAGAGTGATCGGCGATGTGTAATAATAGAATGAATTGATTCCCAATTTTCGTCTGCTGCCCTCCTTAAATAGCACGCCGGAATAGACTAGAATTTTCGGCGAAAATTGTGTAACATTTTCGCCGAAAACGTCTTTGAGAACACCGAACGGCTGCTGCATTTCTTCTAATATTTTCGGTGAAAACTCTGAACTATTTTCGCCGAAAATTTCTTCAAAGATCAAAGGTCCGCCTCCTGTGAGCCTTCTGTCCGAAAATGCATAGGGTTTTCGCCGAAAACTTAGAGTTCTCGGCCGAAAACTTCTTCAACTGAAAGTGCATTATTTCCAATCTTGTAACGACCATAACTCCTCCGTCCTAGCTCTGATTGACCTCCCGTTTGATCCTACATGCTCCTTGTCACTAGTACTTCAATTCCAATACCTGAAAATGGAAGGAAAACAACTCCAATAGACATAGAATTGGCCTCAAAGTGGAAACCGGACAACAAGATAGCACTTTGCATAAAACATCCATAAAAGAGTATAAATCATAGCAAAATGAGATCAAACACGGGGATCCCTAGGCTAATCGAGGACTTAAAATGCACTAAATACAATCACATCAAATAGTATTGGATGTTTGTGTATGGATGATTGATGTGGTGTCATGTGGTAATGGATATTGTTAGGATTAGGAGTATGATTGGTGGGTTTGTGAATTGGGAATGGAATGATAGTGGTATTGAAATCGGGTAACTGTGAAATGGATTGTGTTGAGAATTGGATAGGGGAATTGTGATGAACTTGATTGATTAGAATGGTGTTGGTATTGTGAGGTTGTTATTATGTGCTGGAAGTGGTGAATTGTGGAATTGAGATGGATGTTGTTGCAATTTGTGCTTCGTGAAATGCTAGAACCGGAAAGAACCTACACTGCCCCTAAACTGTATTATGGATGATGGGCACCTCTCTAAAGGAGAAGGGTGCGGTCAAGTATCCAAGGGAGAGGAATGATTGTATTTTTGCAGTAGTTACGTTTGAGCCTTGAATCCTAAAGGGAAAGGATGTGTCTCGGGACCCTACAAGGGAAAGGGTGCGTCTAGCCGACAAGGGTGGTGCAGGATAAATTACTTGGTGCCTTATAATAAACACACATAAATTTGAATTGTGAATTGTGATTGTGGGTTGTGGAGTGTGAGTTGTGAATTGTGGACTGTGTATTGGTGTCGTGATTGATATTTTTTGAGAATGGTAGTTGGTGTTGTTGTCGTTGTTGTTATGGTAATGTGATGTGATAATATTGAGTAACTGAACCCACAAAGCTTCAGGATTAATAAGGATTCTCCAGGCCATCTTAGCTATAAAAGCTAGGTTGAAATCATAAAAATTCCGGAAGCCTAAGCCTCCTTCTGATATTGGTCTGCGAAGTTCCTCAGCTGGTAACCAATGCAATCTCCTGCTAGAAATGTCTCCAGTCCACCATAAATTGACTACTATTTGTTCCATTTTCTGCAGAATGTGCTTTGGCAACAAGAAGCAAGAGAAAAGGTAAGAGGGCAAAGCTTGAAGGATAGACTTGATCATAACCGACCTTCCTGCATGAGATAGCAAGTTCGATTGCCAAGATTGAGCTCTAGCAGTAAGCCTGTCTAACATAAAACGAAAAGTTTCCTTCTTCGTAGAACCCCAATCAGCTGGAACTCCTAAATAATTTCCCAAAGGAATAGAAGTTGTTACTCCTAACTCAGAAGCAATACTGCTCATAGTTGCAGTTGGAGTATTGGCTGAAAAGAGAATTGAAGACTTTTGAGCATTGATAGCCTGGCCTGAAACTTGACAATATCTTTTCAGAATTATCATGATGTTTCTTGCTTCAGAGATAGTGGCTGAGCCAAAGAGTACAGTGTCGTCTGCAAATAAAATATGATGCAGTCTAGGACAGAACCGGTTCAAAGTAATACCCTTAATCTTCCCTTGATGAACAGACTGTTGAATCATGAAAGATAAAACATTGGATACCAGAATGAATAAGTAGGGTGATAAGGGATCCCCTTGGCGTAATCCTCTTGTTGGAGTGAACCATTCAGTAGGAGAACCATTCAACAGAACATTAAATCTCACTGAGGTAATCAGATTACGAATCCAATGAACCCAGATAGCATCAAAACCAATAGCAGTGAGAGTTGCAAGCAGAAAATCCCAAGAAACTCTGTCAAAAGCCTTTAACATGTCAACTTTGAACAGAAAATCGCACTTGTTACCTTTCTTTCTTGTCCGAAGTTTATGAACAACTTCATGTACAACCACAACATTATCCTGAATGCATCTGTTTCCAGTAAAGGCTATTTTCAATTCAGAGATAATATTGGATATATAAGGCTTTAGACGAGATGATAAAATTTTGGAGATAACCTTCATTCTGAAGTTAGCCAGACCTATAGGGCGAAACTGAGTAATCTGATCTGGATGTTTTATCTTAGGAATCAAACTGATAAAGGTATCATTCCAAGAATCCAAAACAATACCATGATCAAAGAAAGAACGCACCTCAGAACAGAATGTACAAGATATTAGATCCCAGTGTACTTGGAAGAAGCGTCCAGGAAAACCATCAGGTCCAGGTGCCTTTGATGGTCCCAATTGAAAGACAGCATTCTTGATCTCAGTATCAGTAACTGTTCTAATAAGATGTTGATTCATAAAAGCATCAACCTTATGAGGAAGATTCTGAAGGAATGAGTAATCAGTGACCTCTAAAGCTTCAGTAAAGAGAGAGCTATAAAACCGAACTATATAAGATGACAGATCAGCTAAATTACTAATAGAAGTTCCATCCTCAGATGTAAGAGAAGTAATATGATTCATGCTTCTTCTCTGTAGAGTAGATCTATGGAAGAATTTAGTATTATTATCTCCAAGCTGAAGCCAATCAGATTTTGCTCTTTGAGACCAATAGCATTCTTGCATAGACCATCTACGGGCAAGGTCTTCATTAATCTCTCTAATCCTTTGAGAAGTTAGAGGAGTAATAACTAAGGAAGAGAGAACATCAATTTCGTGAAGAAGCTGTTGAATTTTGGCATTATTATTACCAATGACATTCTGCTTCCAATTTGTCAAAGCTGCAGCACAACTTTTCAAATGATCAGTAGAAGTTGAGCCTTTATCCCAGTGGACATGAACCTGATTGAGATAAGATGGTTCAAACAGCCAACTTTCTTCAAATTTGAAGCCTCTCCTGTGTCTTCGAATGGCTGGATGAAGCACAAGAGTAATAGGTGCATGGTCTGACTGTGTAATCCGATGAACACAAGCCCAGCTCTTGGAAACAAATCATACTAGACATTATTGCAAAAGACTTGATCCAACCTCTGACGAATAAGACCTCCCACTGTATTATTATTCGTCCAAGTGTAACAAGAACCAATTGAACGAACTTCAATCAATCCTAGAAAGTGGATGAAAGCATTGAAGTCTCTCATAGTTGATGAGTCTGGTGGATTCGAACCTTCTTTTTCTTCAGTAGAACATACTGCATTAAAATCTCCCAATAAACACCATGGATCAGCAAGAGTGCTAGTATGATTACCAATGATATCTTCCCAAATTTGTTGACGATTTTCCCTGTGAGGTGCACCATAGATAAAGCTAAGCTTGTAACTTACAATGTCAATCAGGTTTATGTCAATAAACTTCTTAGTTCCTCTAAGAACATGAACATCCAAGTCTCTAATCCACCAAAGAGCTAAACCACCCGATAAGCAATCAGGATCAACATAGAAGGAGTGAGTATACTTAAACCTTCGGCGCAGAATTTCCATAGAATTCCTAGGCTGCTTTGTTTCCATAAGGAAGACTATGGAGGGGCAATGTTTACAGATAAGATTCTGTAAATATTGAATTGCAGGGGATTGCCCCAAACCCCTGCAATTCCAGCTGAGGATCATTTTGATTGTGGTGGCAATCGGCTTGCCACCAAAGCCTTATCAGTAGAGGAATCATCATCATGAACATCTCTAGCATCAGCAGAATGCACTCCAGACAACAACCTTGGTTTATGGAAGATTTTGAGAGGCCTATTTCCTGACATTAATCCCATGTTATAGCTGCCAGGTTCATTATCCCAGTCATCCAGAGTAGAAGGAGGTCTTCAAGTTTCAGTCGTTCTACGCTTTTTGACTTGTTGAACCAAAGCAGGATGAGGCTCATTCCCACACAAATTTTCCCAACAACTTCTATTAGGATTAAGAAATGGAAGGGCTGAATCAAGAGGATTCATGTGAGAAGGATTAAAGCAAGGATGTCCTGGATGAAGAGCATTAATTACACTGGAAATGTGAACATTTTGCAGCTTAAGAAGAGAGTATACCAGAATAGGTATAGGCATAGCTTGAATCTCTGCATAGGATAAACCTGTGTAATATTGAGCTAGAGATCGAAGAATCTTGGCATTATTAGGCAGGCTCAAATGAGAGAAACCCAAGTTATGCATAGAAGCAGGGTGTTGATACCCAATCCAGAAGGGAGCAAAAAGCTCTTCAGTTGCTAATTGAAACGGAATATTTGGACCAAAACCCGGAGCAAAAGACAAAACTCCAGTAGCTGTGCGACTTTTTGAGATCGAAATATCTTGTAGAGGATGTAAAGCAGAAGACAGCTGTAAAGCCGGGGAGTTACCTAAAGATGAAGGAACCTCCACCGCTTGATTTAGCACCGCTTGGCTATCCATTTCCCTAGGCTCAGAAGTGGAAGATGATTCAGCTGCTTGAGATTTACCTCTGTTCAAATTCACAGGAGAGAGTCGTCTAATTTGCTGATTGCTATCTGGTTTACGAGGAACTTCAATTCGCATATGATTCCCATACCGCGTTTGATGAGATTGAAAGAACTCTGGATTGGAAGCCCTTAACTCGCAGTATGAAATGGTATGACCCATTATTCCACAGCAGTAGCAAAAATCAGGCAAATTTTCATAAACGAACTCAATTTTCTGCAACCCGCCATGATCATCAGGACAATGGAAACCAGTAGGAAGAGGCTTATCAATAAACAATTCCAGATAAAGCCGAAGATAGCTACTCCATTCATCAGCTTGACGTCCTTCCTCGTCTATAGCTACCAAACCTTTAAAAAGACCTGCAATAAGGTTGACATTCTCATCACCTCTGAGATCAGGAGTGAGGCCCAAAACTCGTACCCAAGCAGTCGTTGAATCAATTTGAACTTCCTGAGGAGACTTAAAAGTATCCCAGCTCCGCATAACCAAGTGGGATTGCATTAAAGACCATGGGCTGCAAAGAAGAATTCGGTTCTTATCCTTCTCTTCAAAAAAGTTGAAAAGGAATAGATTCTTTCCTGGCAAAGATTGAACTCGAAGATCTCCTTTCAGATGTCAGACCCTTAATGCATTATTCTTAATTGCAGCAATAGAACAAGTCCTCTGACTAATGAATCTTCCAACCAGAGACCTGCTTGAGAAAGAGCCACTTCGAGACTGCTCACGATGAAGAAGAAGAAGAGGCTCCTCGCAGTTCATTAAAGCAGTACTAGAGATAAGATCAACAAGATTTTGATTGTCCACCATGAAGAAGAAGAAGCAAAGGGAATGAAAGAGTAGAAAGTAGAAGAAGAAATGCTCCACAGGGGAGAAAAGTGCTCTGAAAACAGAGAAAATCTTTGTGTTGTCCTATATTTTAAGATTATAGAAACAGAGAAGGTTACCAGATGCTAACGTGGCAACCACATAGGGATAAACTAATAATTTAATTATAAAATAAATATAAATAATAAAAGAAAAATAAAAAACAAAATTTGCACTTTAACCACTCCCTTTCTAGTTCAACACCACCCAACCTCGTCGCTGGAGAATATCTCCTCCAAATCTCCAACATCACTTCCATTATTTCATTTTCAACATAAGCTTCTTCAATTCACCAGTCAGATCTCACAACACTAGCAGTATCCCATCTCTCTTCTCGTCATGGATTCGAGACAAAGCAGCTGACAATATTACTGCAAATTTCCACTTAGTGAAGTGAGTTAAACATTATGTGATGTGATCACTATTAGCTTTTGGTTTCTTTTGACTGATAGAGTCTTGAAGACCTTGTAATGATTTGTAGTTTGTATGATAGGTTTGATGAGGTAATTCATAAATTTCTTATGTTTTGTTGGGCATCGAAAAAGATGATGCATTAGCGCAACTTCAAGAGTAGATTAATAACTCTGAGTTGTTGTTGTTCTAGGTCGAGACTCTGAGTTGGCTGAATGAAATTGAAAGAAGGATTCATAGGGATCGTCGGAGGCTGGAGAAAAGTTCTAGTGGGATGGACCGAGAGGGAGCTCCGGAGGCCAATCGATCGAAAGGTATAGTTGGAGGACGGCAGCCCCTTGAGATCTTCAGAGTGAAGGAATCATTGGTGGTGGCTTGGAAATGGCCATTAGTGGCTGGAAAGCAAGCCTAAAAAATAGGAACAATACGAAGACGGTTGGAGGTCTCGTCAATGGCATGTGCTCGTCGGAGCTAAGATGGAAGATGGGTGACCCCAAAGGCAAGGGTGGCATGAACTGGAAGCAGAAAGGGAACGGATCATTGGCGGAGCTAGTGCAATGAAAGGGGGTTCAGCTGAACCCCCTTGACAATTTTAAAACATCATTGACTATATATTTGCATGCAGGAAGGCTTCATCCTGAAACCTCAAGTTGCAAAACCCAGCTTTTTACCCATCACGCCATCCACATTACTCAATTTAATTCTCCCAAACATACAAATATAAATTTTTTATTTATAATTACATGACCTGTACATAATTTAAAATCAGAAACAGAGGTGCATTATAATTAAAAATAGATGTTCCCTTCCAGTTTCTCACGATTCTACAGCAGCGCTGAAGTATATAAGAAAATTAGTTTTTCTATTCTTGCCCGAAACTATTTTAATTCGGCAGGTCGATTATCGATGTGATACCTTCGATCGGCGATTTTTCTTTCTGATTGGCTCCTAATCTTCGTTACAAGGATTGTATTTGCATAGTATGAGGGCAAAAATGTGTATTAACCCTAACTATTAAGTATGTAAGGTTTTAGGTTTAGGATTTGATATTTAGACTTTGGGAATAAATTGTTGTGATGTTTACTGTCAATTAGATGAAGAGATTCTACTCAGTGATCTCGAAAACCACATATGATGTGGAAACTGACGAAGATGAAATAAATTTAGCTATGGCAAAAATTGATGAGGGTAAACCACAATTAGCTGAAGATTGGAAGGTCGGTGGAATTTCTCTACAAACCGATGTTTCCAGAGTATGAAATTACGTTTTGGTTCATTATAAACAGTGTGAGATTATTATTACTATTTATTGTAAGAATATTAAGTATTATGTTATTCACTTTTAATTCTATTTGGAGTTGACTTTGCAATTATTTAGTTGACTATGTAATTGCTACGAACTTCGAACCCCCTTGAACATTTTTCTGGCTCCACCACTGGAGCGGATAACAAGAAAATGTTTTTTTTTATTTTTCTTGTTTTTATTTGTATTTAGTTTTTTAATTGTTTTAAAGCTTTATTTTATTTTATTTTATTTTTTCCTGCGGCTGGGACATCAACATCTGGTAACCTTCTAAAGTTTGGAAAACTTGTAAAATAAGGTAACTGCACATAAAATATACTATAATGGCATCTTACCCAGAATACTAAGTATAATGGCATAACGTGCATTTTGTAAACACTATAAGCGTATGGGCCATATTTTATTCAAAATGGGAGGACATGTTGGGCCATTGAGTCGGGGCCATTTCATTTAAGTAGAGGTGAGTGGAACCGGGACCGTTTGGCCTGGGAGGAGGAGGAGAGGGCCCATCCTTTTCTTTGGTGTCGAGTCGGATAGATGGCATGGAAGGCAATGGGAGAATTTGAACTGGGCCCGAGGCCCAGTTGAGTTGTTTGAGGGATTGTGCCCGGTTGATTTAGGATTCAGCTAAGGGAGCACGCAGACATAGAAGGGATTGGGGCTGTTTTCACGGAGAAAGAGAGAGGGGAGAGGAAGTTGGGGGAAAGCTAGGGGAGTATCCCTACTTCCTTCCTTCTACTCAACATCGCAAGGTCCTTCGGCCTAAGTCCCCTCTTCTTTTTGGTGGCAGCTACACAAAGGAGCTGGGCTTCTGCCCCGACTTTCCTCTTCCCCTTCCTTCCTACCACATGGAAACAATAGCTGGTTGGGCCACGGGTTAGGCCCGTGCAAAATAACCAAGCTAGACAGCTTGGTCGGTGGAAAATGTGCTGCTGAGCAGCCTTCTTTTATCCTAAATAATTAGGCCTTAAGCCTTAATAAAAACCATTGTCCAAGTGATTTAAGCACTTGGGTCGGTCCAATTGATTTAGTACCACGACCCGATGATTAACTCCAATCCCTTAACTCAAGAAGTTTGGTTTCCATCAATTGAGGTAAAATAAATCCGCAAATTAAATAGTTTTATTCGAATAAATTCTACCATCTTTAACCAACGAGGAAGAAACCAAAATTTAAATCCAACTAGTTAATCAGAACCGAGTCCTTATAGTAGCCAAGTATCTGGTCGTGTCTTGTAGAGTTTGTAGAAGGAAACCTTGACTATCGAGATCCTCCTACCAAGGTTTATTATAGTCCATGGTGGTTGGATTGGTGGGCTCTAATACCACTTTCTTACCAGCCGAAACAGAGCACGTAACTATCGAAGAACTTCTTCCCCAAAGCCTTGTTCCCCAAGGGGTTTGTTGATCGGTACAAGAAGTGTCTCCGAGTTTGTCCATAGTGGTGAAGTGTGGAATGGTGACTACTGGATGAGAACACGATGAAAGAGGTTGACGAAGGAAATCGTCTAGGGTTTTGTGGTAGTCGGCTAATGTAGAGATAACAAACGTAATTAAAAAGATGTTTATTTTCTTCATGACTCTTCCCCTAACCCGAACAACACTTATATAATCATCTACTCCCCAATTTGATTCTAACTCCACCACAACTACTTATCCGAGTTGACTATTGATTAACCTAGATATCCGAAAAAAACAAACTAAATCCCCAAAACGTAACAGTTTCAAACATGCAATGACTGGCCTGATTCGACAAGTAACAGTATTGACTTTATATAAGTGAAATGCATGGTCATCCAATTGCAAACTTGATCTAAATTGGCTTGTTTTTTCCTTGAGCCCTCTTGAGCATGATGAATCTACCTACCAAGTGAACTTTCCTTGTCATTGTTTTGAACCAATCTTCTCCCTTGTTTGTCTTTGATTTCATTTCTTTCTTTACTTTGCTTAGTAGTTGTTAGAACGTGAATGAATGAAACCTCAATTTCAAAGGATTAGACCATGTACCAATGTATGAGTAGCTACCGGGAGATCCCTCATGAAAATACAACACTTGATTTCAACCCCTAGGAAGATTGTGTCATATTGGTTCATTGGATTATTGATGACATATAGCTTGTGGGGCTGATTACTGTTTTATGTCTAATTGGATGTTCGATTGAGGGTTAGTAACACCCGAATTTAGTGTATGCATGAGTTGAACAAATTGTTGAACCGGAGCTTTCTTGATAGAGTGTTACAACAATGATGAGCATCTGAGTTGACAGGACAGCTCAGGCAGGCCTAGGTCATGTTGGCTAGGCCAGTTGACTTCAAGGACCACACACACGACTATACATGATCCCCAAACCACACTTTCGTCATGGGCACGGGCGTCCTCGACACACTCGAATCAAAAACAAGATGGATTGGCAAGAGGATGGTCATCCAAGTAAGTGCAAGATGTGCAAAAGGCAACATCAAGGAACGACAAGAGCGTCCTCAAGTAATCAACCCTAAACTAGTGTAGCGAATGAGATGGTGTCTTCTTTCCATAATGTGTTAATCTCCAATTCTTTAACGAATATGATGTCTTAGTTTCAAAAGTGCATCCTACAATCCTTCAGTTAACAAAGTCATGACTAAACCGTGAACCTTAAACCCTAAACCCTAACTTGTGGCCTTTATTCGTAAGCCAAGTCCACTCTCGGCCAGTTTCTAACCTCTAAATCCTTAAGGTAACCCCATAAACCCTTTATCAAACCATACCCTCTATACCCTACTTGGGTGAATTCGTCCAGGTCCTAGGCGAATTCTCCCAAGTAGGGTATAGACGTACGAGCAATATTCGCCTCATTCTTGGGGCGAATTTTACCAACTCCTAGACGAAAATTAGTATATTTGTAATTAGTTTGATGCCTTATTTATTTATGTAATTAGTTATTTAAATTATTTATTTTGGTGAAAAGGCTCTCCAAAGCTAAAAAAAATTGTGTGTTTGCGATAGTGTGTCCTATGTTCTAGTTTACAAAACGATTATATTGGAAGGTAGATGTCTTAAAGTTATTGATAGCGTGTTAACTTCAATCACTCACTTGGTATGTTTTTGGAGACTTACATAATATAGGGTCAGAATTCATATACATAAAAATAATTGTTACTAAAACCAATCCTCCATTTTTAGTTGATATATTTTCTATAAACATTCTCACTCAAGAACTTTATTCTTGGATGTGAATTAAATTGTATTCAAACAGTTACCACAATGAATGGTTCATCAGCAAAAAAAAAACCAATGAATGGTTTTAAATCTCAGCTCAGGCAGGCCTAGGTCATGGTGGCTGGGCCAGTTGACTTCAAGGACAGTTGGATCAGGTCGATGAGTAAACCGAGGATGATAGGGTAATACGAGGTTGAACCAGCGTATGAGTGATGTGAGACTATACCAGTGAGTGAGGGCCTTTGAATTTAGGCCAATCATAAAGCTAGTAATTACTAATTAGATAACAAATGACGTGCCCCCCTGAACAAATGACAATCCCTTGGCCACCATGACTTAGTGCCAGACAAACTTATAATCACTAACTCAAGATGTTATAAAACCAGTCCGTGCAATTGATTGAGAGATGACATTTTTTTATGACAATTAATAAAGAAATAGTCAATTACTTTAACTTGTAGTCTCAGCATTCTCCCACCATATGCATGCATGGTAGAAGAAAAAAAGCTTCTAAAAATGCACCAGAAAATTGATGTATAAGCAATCACTTGATCTTTTTCCCATTTCTAGCCGATTCGACAAGGACGCTGCAACTAATTTTAATTTCTTAAAGCCATTGCTTTTCCCCTTTACTCATTGTCCACCAATTTTCATATTTATAGTAACAAGTTTTCAACTTCAACTTGTCCCAGGCAGCATTTTCACCAAAATAAATAAATTTAAATAACTAATTAACTAATTAATTAGGGTGTCGAACTAATTACAAATATAGTGTTTTTCACATAGTAGTTGGGTGAATTCACTTAGGACTAGAATTGAGCCCCTTATACCCTATCTGGGAAAATTCGACTAGGAATGAGGTGAATTCTCCAACACCCTATGTTTAAAGTGGCCCATTTGTACACCTTGCTGAAAGAGGAGTCATCCCACTACTCTCAGGTGTCGGGGGTGATGCTAACCCAGCTGGTAGTAGCGAGCGAGTCATACGATGGGTCGTATGTGTCAATGAGTCGTGGTGGTGGCGCAACGGATCAGGAGGTGGATCAGTTGGACTTGATGCGTGACGATTATGTAAGCTCTAACGGCTCGAGTGACGAACAAATTCGTCTTAACGCGGACGAAGGGAATCCTGATGTGGACGATAATGTCGACTTGATCGATGAGGAAGATGACGGCGATGATGCGGGATGCACAAGAGGCAGTGGGGATCCATATGTGCCACCAGAGCATGCCACGAATGTGGGGGCCAACTGCAACAACAACATGACAATCTCCAACACCTAATCCATGGACAAACGATTCCAGTTTCCGGAGCAAACATACTAGTCTATAGAGATGGACTTCTACGGAGAAGAAGAAGGCACGATAGCTTGGCGTCGACAATGAACAAAATTTGTGGGGTGAAAAATGGGTGAACACTGAGCAAATACTTTGGAGCATGACCCATGACAACATAGAGGGCGGTGGAACTCGTTAGGGAACCACGACGAAAAACGTGCAGGAGTGCGTTAAGGGAGTACTAAGGGTGTGCGCCATTTGCCAATGACATCTGTGATCGAGCATACAATGCACTAGATGGTGAAGTACTAGTACGATCGACATCAACAATATGCCATGATGCAAGCGGAGGGAAAGGTGTACACCAACTACTTCACATAATTTGCAGCCAAATGGATAACTTGTTCTATCACACACTTCATGTTGTCGTACGATGCGGGTCAAGGAGTGTACAAGGTCACGTCAGCACCCAACAATCGAAACAAGAGCAGTTACAAAAATTATGTCGGCAAATTCCACGAATCAAACCGCAAGAGGAGTTGTACATGTGTGAAGTTACAGTGCTACAACAGACCATGCTCCTACGCCATAGCTTGTTGCACTTTCATGTGGGGGGGGGGGAATTGGAAAAACTATGTCAGCCCCTTCTACCTGCTGAGCAAGGTTTAGTGAGTGTATGACATTTCATTCCATCCAATATTGCAGCGCAAAGATTGGATCCCACACACGGGGCTATACGTGATCTCCCAACCACACTTTCGTCATGGGAAAGGGCGTCCTCGACACACTCGAATCAGAAACAAGATGGATTTGAGCGAGGAGGGTCGTCCAAGTAAGTGGAAGATGTGCAAAAGGCAACGTCAAGGAACGACAAGAGCGTCCTCAAGTAATCAACCCTAAACTAGTGTAACGAATGACATGGTGTCTTATTTCCATAATGTGTTAACATCCAATCCTTTAATGAATATGATGTCTTAGTTTCAAAAGTGCACCCTACAATCCTTTAGTTAACAAAGCCATGACTAAACCATGATCCTTAAACCCTAAACCCTAACTTGTGGCCTATATTCGTAAGCCAAGTCAACTCTCGGCCAGTCTCTAACCTCTAAATCCTTAAGCTAACCCCATAACCCTTTCTCAAACCATACCCTCTATACCCTACTTGGGCGAAATCGTCCACGTCCTAGGTGAATTCTCCCAAGTAGGGTATAGACGTACGAACAATATTCGCCTCATTCTTGGGGCGAATTTTACCAACTCCTAGACGAAAATTAGTATATTTGTAATTAGTTTGAGACTTTATTTTTTATGTAATTAGTTATTTGAATCTATTTATTTTGGTGAAAAGGCTCTCCTAGGCTAAAAATAAATTGTGTTTGCGATAGTGTGTCATATGTTCTAGTTTACAAAATGATTATATTGGAAGTTAGATGTCTTAAAGTTATTGATGAGTCCGGCTTGGGATCAAAGAACTCATTTCTTTGATCCCATCAAACAAGGGTATTTTTGGTATTTAAAAAATATCATCCATCTAATTATCAACCTCCATCGCCGAGCTGCTGGACCACCGTCGCCGGCCGCCAGACCTCCGCCGACCTCCGCCGCCGGACTTCCGACGCCGGACCACCGCTGCCGTCTTCTCGCCGGACTTCCACCTTCTCCTCGCCGGAATTCCGCCGCCGGACGCCGTCTTCTTGCCGTCGGCCGCCGGACCATCGTCGCCGGCCGCCGGACCTCCGCTACCGTCTTCTCGCCGGAATTCTACCGCCGGACCTCCGCCGCCTGACGCTGTCTTCTCGCCGGACCTCCGCCACTGTCTTCTCGTCGGACTTCCGCCTTCTCCTCGTCGGAATTCAGCCGCCGGACCTCCGCCGTCACCACCGTCGTCGAGCCTTCGCCGCTGGCCACCATGCCTCCACTGCCACGGCCCTCAATAAAATAATTTTAAAAACATGTTTGTTTTTTATGGGATTCGAAATCATGACCTCTTTCTTTAAAAGTCAAACTCTTACCACTACACTACTGAGCACTAATTGATATTACACAATAATAAAAATGTGCACGTATACATGTACAAAAATGTGTACACATATTAAAAACGAGTATGAAACGTCACCAAATTTTTTTTTCCAGAAAAATAGGTCCGACGATGGTGGTCCGGTGGCCGAAAAAATTTTCAAAATCGGAGCTCCGATCGTCTAGAAAATTCATCGGAGAAGTCGCCGGAGTTCTGGTCGCCGGAGCTCCGGTCGCCGGCTCTTTCCACTTAAATTTAAAAAAAAATTAAAAAAGAAATTAAATTAAATTAAATAGTGAAATGACCTTTTTACCCTTTTAAGTTAAACCATTAGATCTAAAAAATGAATCAATGGTTGAGATTGTTCCTTGACCCCATCAAGAAAGCCAATTTTGTTTGATGGCAAGCTGAACTCGTTATTGATAGCGTGTTAACTTCAATATGTTTTTGGAGACTCACATAATATAGGGTGAGAATTCATAAACATAAAAATAATTGTTACTAAAACCAATCCTCCATTTTTAGTTGATATATTTTTTATAAACATTCTCACTCAAAGAACTTTATTCTCAGATGTGACTTAAATTGTATTCAAATAGTTACCGCAATGAATGGTTCATCAGAAAAAAAAAAAAAAAACCAATGAATGGTTCCAAATCTGAACTAGAACATTTTGATTTTGCAGGAACTGTTACTATTGGGTAATATTAGAAGAAAGATACGCCTACTAATCCTGATAGGTTATAACTAATATTATAGACAGAAAATAGGCATTTATAAGAGTACGTGCGTACACAAATACAATACGAATGTACTAGCCATTACTAATATCTTTCAGCAAGCTAGAAGGCCAGTGAACTTTGATCTTGGATCATAGAAAATAAACACTACAACAAAAAAAGGATTACGTGGCGGATGCAACAGTGGTGGTTGTATAACCACCACTATTATTTAATGACTGTGGCGGTTATTTATTGGCGGTTAAAACCGCTACAATGTGTAGAACTAATTGTGGCTGTTTTAACCGCCAATACACAACCGCAACAGTAGTTTATATTTAAACCCCCCTCTTCACTTCACGATTTCAGAATGTCCCAATCTTCTCTCTCTTTGTAGCTCTCGAAACCGAAAGAAAGAGAGAAACAGCCTCCGCCGGCCAGCCTCCGTCGCCGCCGCCTCCTTCGACGGCGACTCCTCCTTCACGCCGCCTCTGATTCCGCCGGTAACTCCCTCTCTCTAACTCTCACCTTTGATTGTTAATAAAAAGCTCACACCCTCGTCTCTCTGTATGCACGACAGCCGCCGTCCAGCCACGATGCCGACTTCTCCTCCAACACAGCCTCCTTCGTCCTCCTCCTTCGAAGTCAGGTATGTGACTGAACTTGATTGTTCTAAACCGAAACCCTAATTTTCAAAAATTGTGTTTCGTAAAATTGAGTTGATATTCATTCATTTGGTAGTATATTGAGACTAAATTTTGAATTTAGGATCGTTTCAATATCGTTTAACCCTTTAATTGTGCATTTCAATAAACTTTTTCTCCATAAATTGTGAGAAATTGTGAATATTTGTTTATGATGGAATTTAGATGATTTGGTGGTTTGAGAATAATGTTGTAGCTAGCAAATTCATGATGTACAAATTTTAATTAGATGCTCGACAACTAAAGGTCAAGTTTTGGAATGAGTAGATAGCCAACATGTATCTTTCTAATGGAGTTCATATATGGTACAAACTTAGTGGTGTGTTGACATGTCAACTAATTCACCTTTTTGCAAAAGTTATAATATGGGTTAATAGGTCGAGCTCATGGTTAGGTTGAGCTATGCAATCATCGTATAGTGTGTAGAGATTTGGTTGGAATTGTATACCCATACCCAACCGTGTGCACTGGGTATTGTATTTATATTAGGTGTGAATACATGAAAAAAGATAAACACAAATATTTACAAATCTATAAAAGAGGTAACTAAATATCTCTAGGGGGTCGTTTGCTAACATGATTTTGATATTGATATTAGCAGATATCCTGATATTCATATTACCACCATTTTTTTCGTAGCAAATATCAGGATATCTGGGGCCAAAAGTGATATCAATATCACTCCCAGATATTCTAGGGGAGTAGAATATGTTGAAGGTGATATTGATATCTATTTTTCTGGCCAATTTTGCCCCCCACTTTAACTCCCAATTACAGTGCCCCTAATTAATCCCACTCACCAACCTTCTCTCTCACCTGGTAAGTTCCCCTTTGACGATTATTCAGCAGCCTCCTCTTTGACATCGTCGAGGATCCACCGACTGAGATTGGGTTCGACGCCTCCGACTTCGACACCTCTGCAGATCTCCGGTAAGTGACCTCCGAGTACCCAGCGGTTGTTAATAATCCTTTCATCCCACACAAATTTCTTGACCTAACTATCAATTGCGATTATCTGCCACCGAAGTCGAAGAACCCTAATTGGATTTTATCTCTTGCACCGATTTAATCGTAGATTCGTCCTCGTACACAGGCAGGCCGTAGACATCGTCCCTGAACTCGTAAGTTCATCTCCCTTCGTAATATCCCTTCATCCTGTATCATTGAAACATAGTCGTGAGTAGTAAGAATGTTGTCTGACGATTTGCTAAGTAGTTCTTCCATCTGTGTTTCGTAAAGTTTTCCTCTTGTACATAGCCCTTACTGCAATGCTATTTTCTTATTACTGAAGATGGGTTGTGGTGATGATTTCTCCTACCTTAATAATAGAATTGCAATGAAGATTAGTATTTCGTCAAACTGTTTCCCTATCAATAGAGAATGGTAATGACTTGCATATCATGTTTCCTTATTAATGAAAAAGGGTATTTCAAGTTTCCAGATTTTGCTATTTGGTATTTTCTGTACATTCCCTAGCTAGGTTAGATTTATCCTTGAACTTGTACTACGTACTAAGCATTCATTAGATGGGCTACGGTATCTGTAGATGAATCCGCCCGATGGAGTTTGATCGTCGGTTGCTGTCTCGTGCAGGAAGTATAGAGATCAGGAGAAGAGGAAGTTATGAGAGAAGAGGAATGGCCAGATCTTCAGATGCAGATGAAGAAGAACATTTTAACCCCATCTGTTGAGGGCATTTTGGCCATTTCCCAAGTTAAGGACAAATCCCCACCTAGTACAATATCACTACACCAAACCATGATATTAAAGTAATTGGCTCACCAAATCAACACTAATAACATATCAATATCACCCTAATCTCAATATCCCTACTTATCATTTTTCCAAATGATCCCTAGAAGATTTATCCTTATCACCCTCCCGCAAGCCAATGGGAGGCCTCACATCGAGCTTGAGTCGTAGTTGAGTGAATCGAGGAGCCGGTAGCGATTTTGTCAAGGTGTCCGCAATCTGGTCTTTCGTTGATATGTAAGTAATGTGTAGCTGCGTTGCCGCGACCCGTTCCCTAACGAAGTGAAAGTCGATCTCCAAGTCTTTTGAACGGGAATGGAACACTGTATTCTTTGTCAAGTATGTAGCCCCAACATTGTCACACCATATCATTGGGGATGTGGATGGCAGGCAGCCTATCTCTCGTAGTAACGACGTTAGCCATAAAATTTCAGATGTCGCCGTTGCTAGAGCCCAGTATTCAGCTTCTGTGGAGGATCGCTAAACAGTCCGTTGTTTTTGGTTGGACCAAAATATTATATTTGAACCCAGGTATGCAACGTAGGCGCTAGTGGAGCATCGATCCTGACTATCTCCAGCACAATCCGCATCTGTATATATTGACAAAGTATGAGCCGTACTAGGTTTGAGTAATATACCATGGGTTGTGGTACCTTTTAAATAGCTTAACACGCTCTTAAGCTGCATCCAATGAGTCATCGTGGGGCTGTGCATGGCTTGGGCTAGCCTATTTGTCGCATAAGAGATGTCAGGACGGGTCATATGCAAGTATTGTAACCCTCCAAGAAGTTGGCAAAAAAGCTGTGGGTCCTCAAATGGTTCCGCGTTGTCGTCGGTCGGCTTGTACAATGGGGTCGCCATCGGCTTTGCATTGCTGAGATTGGCTTTGGAAAGTAGCTCATTTATATATTTAGGCTGGGAGAGATGCATTCCATCTGAGTTTCGGCTGACCTGGACACCGAGAAAGTAATGTAGAGGGCCCAAGTCCTTGAGCTGAAAACGGGAAGCCATTTTCTTAATTATTTCATGCACTTTCTTTGTCGAGGCCCCTGTGATTATAATATCGTCGACGTAGACTAAAACAAACAGGGGTGAGTCCGTAGTAGTATAAGTTAAGAAGTGGTCAGTCTTAGATGTACTAAACCCGAGAGCGAGTAGGCATGCAAACCAGGCCCGTTGGTGCTTGCTTGAGCCCGTAGAGTGACTTGTTCAATCGGCATACATGATTTGGCCGCATTGGATCCGTATACCCAGGTGGTTGTTCCATATATACGAGCTCATCCAGTTTTCCATGCAAGAAAGCATTTGAAACGTCAAGTTGATTAATGACCCAATTATTCGAAATAGCAATGGAAAGAATTAATCGAATTGATGCTGGTTTGATTACCGGGCTAAAAGTCTCGGTGTAGTCTAGACCTTCCTTTTGGTGAAATCCCTTTGCCACTAGCCTCGCTTTGTAAAGAGCTATCGTCCCATCCACATTTCTTTTGATCCGGTACACCATTTATTTCCAATTGGCATCTTCTCTGGTGTATATGGTTCTAGCGTCCAAGTGTTGTTGTCAAGAAGCGCGTTGAACTCGCTATCCATGGCCTCTCGCCAATGTTTATGTGGCTATGCCTTTGTGTAACATGTCGGTTCTTCCTCATCCGAACCTGCTGTTGCTAGAAAGGTACGAGGCTTGAGACTCCCCATTTGTGAATGTGTGACCATGCGTGGAGGGTCTTGTCGTCGATTTTGTTCTTGGGGCGGCCGAGGCTGTTGGCTGTTGGGTGGCTGATTTATTTGTGTGGTTGGACGTGTGATCACTGTAGTAGGCAAAAGGAGTGGTATTGGCAGCGGTGGAGTGGGTAGGATAGGAGGTTGTGACGCTTCACTCTGTATCGTAGACACTTGAAAAGGAAAGGTAGCTTCGTCAAAAATCACGTGGCGAGAAACTTGAATTTTCATGGTATTTAAATTCAAGCAAAAGTATCCTTTATATTGCACACTATATCAAAGGAAGACGCTCGGTGATGATTTCACATCGAGCTTATTGGCCGCATACGGCCTTAGCCACGGGAAGCAAAGACACCCAAAGGTCTTTAGCAACGAGTAGTCAGGATGAGTGCCGAAGAGATGATGGTAAGGTGTGTCGTGCCCTTCTAGTGAGCTCGTTGGCAGCCGGTTGATGAGATTCACCGTTGTCCTAAAGGCATAACTCCAATACTCCATTGGTAGCTTCCCTTGATGTGGTAACGTGCGCCCCATCTCAGTTACATGGCGATGTTTTCTCTCGGCACACCCGTTTTGCTCGGGGGTATGAGGACACGAGCTTTGGAAAACAATTCCTTCTTCCTTCAAGTATTGAGCTAATTTCTGATACTCACCGCCCCAATCTGCGCTGAACGATTTGATCGGCCTAGCAAAAAAATTTTCAACCAAGCGCCGAAACTCTTTGAAAATAGATAACAAATCAGATCGATAGCGTACGAAATATATCCAGCTATATTTGCTATAATGATCAAAGAACAAAATATAATATCGCTGATTATCAATGGAATCAATAGGTAAAGGTCCCCAAACATCACTACAAATGAGATCCAATAGTCCAGAAGCCTTATAAAGAGACGTATTAAAAGGAAGCTTGTGCATCTTGCCAACACAACAGTCATAACAAATATTCGGCAAACGCTTATTAGAAAAGGGAAGAACATAACGACGTAATAGCTTTTTGACACTATCTAAATTAGCGTGACCCATTCTCCGATGCCACGTGGGCAATGTGACATTATTCACTTTTGGCATCCTCCTCCTTTCTTCGAACAAAGACAACTGGATCGGGTAGAGGCCATCTTTACTCCGGCCTTTGTATAGTATCCGTCGGCTGCCCAAGTCCTGAATATGCACCCAATCACGATAAAACAAGACACCAATATTGTTATCACGTGTTAATGCGCTTATAGAGAGTAGATTTTGACATGAGCGGGGTACGTAGAGCATGTCATGCAAAGTCATTTGTGAGCTATTCATATCCATAGTTACAGAACCAAAATCAGATATAGGTAGGATATTACCGTCGCTCAGCTCGACATGCTCGGTGCCTTGATATTCAGAGTGAAACGCCAGGTTTTGGAGGTCAATGGTAAGGTTGTGTGTGGCTCCCGAGTCAATGGTCCAGGTGTGGTTCGAATGGACCGGTGAGGTAATGTAGTTGGCTGTTGGGTTCGGGCTCATTAGGCGGGGAGAGGGGCACATCTTAAAGTGATGTCCAGTTGTTTGGTGTGGCTTGGGTTTGCATCGGCGGACGGGGGTACTGACCATGATTTGGCTGCCCGGTGTAGCTGCCCCACTGTCCATGGGTTGGCTGCCCCGTGTAGCTGCCCCTATATGACATTTGACCTGCATCAACAATACGAGAGCCACGGCCACGATCTTGTCGAGCGCGAGGATTAGTGTTAGAGTGGCCCACGTAGTTTGCATGGGTCGTGATCGCCGCCGCCGCCTCCTCCATGGATAAGTCGAGCTCTTTCGAGATCAGCAAGCCATGTAACTCTAAGTACGAGACCGGATCAGTCCGGCTATGAATCGACCGCAGCAGGGGCCGATACGTCTTGACATTTTAGGGATTCACAAGAAGATGGTTGCATGTGCTATGTGGTGAGTCTTTAGTCCTCTATGATTTAAGTGAAGTGTTACTATGTTATGGGGTGTTGCATGATTTTGAGTTAATCTATTGTTTGAAGACATTCAATGCTAAAGTGTAAGGTTATTTGATGATGCTAAAATTACCAAGTTCTTCTCTTGACATTTACTCAATATTTCACATATTTTGTGTTACTTTGTGTTAGGTTGGGTTGACTTTGATTGAGAATCACAGAGTTGGTTCAATCCTTTGATCTTAGTGTGTGACATTGATCAGGTTTATTTTTTATCCTATTGGGTCGCTCAAAATTGTTTTAGCTTTTTGTTAATATTTGAATATTAGAATAATGTTAGTTGTTTTCATATGAGGATTCAGGAAGGCTTTCGGCTGATCCGACTTTTTCACCGAACATTCCAAGTTAGTGATTTTTTAAATTATTAGTTACAAACCTAATTATAATATTGAGCATAATATGATCATTACCATATCATAAACGAAGCATTCAAAATTGTGTAGTACAACTGTTCAAAAAATGCATATTCAACCATGTTCATATAATATTCTAATTTGTATGTAACTTTGATTCAAATGTGTTATTCACTGTAAAAAAACCTTAATTGCATATCTAAACTCAATTAGACTAAATATCTCGTGATCTTGAACTGAGTTAATAGGATTTGAATACGACAAATATGTTGTGAACATGCTAATATATATGCTTTGAACATGCTTTGACTAATATGTTGTGTACATGCTAATATATATGCTTTGAACATGCTTTGACTAATATGTTGTGAACATGCTAATATATATGCTTTGAACATGTTTTGACTACTATGCTTTGTATAGATTGAATAATAATTTAGCTAAGACTGACTAATTAACTTCTGATATTGAATTCTAACTTCAATTTTCCTTTACTAATAAAGTTTCAATAGGTAGAGCTAGTAATTATGGATAAATCTTGGATTACACAACCTCGCTACACTCGAGATTATATTGTGGGAGTTGAACAGTTTCTTGACTTTGCTTTCAACAACTCCGGGGATGGGAAGCATATCATTTGCCCTTGTTCAAAGTGTGGAATGAGAAAGTTCCAAACGAGATACGACACACGGTGTCATCTGTTAGCAAAACCATTTCCTGAAGGCTACACGGTGTGGACTCGTCATGGAGAAATAGTGGCTGATGTAGGAATTCCTCTAGCATTGGATGACAAACCTCGTTTAGAAGAAAGAGAGGTCCCAAGTGTCACTGAGTTTAACTCGATTCGTCATCTTGTTAGAGATGCTTTCGGTCAGGGTGAGGACCATGACGCTTCCGCTGGGGTTGACCACATTGTAGAAGAGAGAGTTGAACTAGTAATGAATGAGGAGACATAACTCCCAACTCATGATGCAGCAGCTGGACCTAGTGTGGAGGCTAATGATGATTTCATCAAACTCATGAAAGAATGAGGAGAACCGCTGTATGAAGGTTGTCTAAATTTCTCTAAGTTGTCATTTTTGTTGCGCTTGTACCATATAAAGTACATGCATAAAATTAACAACAACGCAATGGAGAAGATAATGGAGTTGTTGAGAGATGCTTTCGGGTTTGCAAAGTTGCCAAAATCTTGTTATGAAGCGAAGAAGGACATAAAGTTGTTGGGATTGAATTACGTGAAGATTGACGCATGTAAGAACGATTGTATGTTGTACACTGGTGTTAATGCAGATAAGTTGGAGGGTATGACGTGTAAGTTGCCTCGATACAAGGCTAGCAATGTTCTTACTGAGACTGGCACAAAGAAGCGTAAGCCACAACCAGAGAAGGTATTTCGATACTTTCCATAGATACCGCGTCTTCAACGGTTATTTGTTTCTCCAAGCTCTGCAGAGAACATGGTTTGGCACGCCACTAGTCAAAGCTCTGATGGTATGATCAGACATCCACGGGATTCTGAGGCTTGGAAGAGCTTTGATAGCTTGTACCCCGAGTTCGCCGAGGAGCCAAGAAATATACGTCTCGGTCTCTCTACAGATGAATCCCGGTTGTAGTAGTACCCTACAACTCTCCGCCTTGGTTGTGCATGAAGCAAACTAGTCTTATTCTCTCGAGTATAATTCCTGGGCCGAAACAACCTGGGAATGACATAGATGTTCACCTCCATCCACTTGTTGATGAGTTAAAAATCTCGTGGGAAGGAGTTGAGACATATGATGCTGCAAGCAAGGAGACTTTCAAGATGAGAGCTTCGCTAATGTGGACGATAAGTGATTTCCCTGGGTTATGCTTGTTGTCAGGATGGAACACATATTCTAGTAAAGCATGTCCAGCATGTGATGTAGATACACTACCTCGACGACTTAAAAATGGAGGAAAGTTTTATTTTCTTGGTTGTCGTCGCTTCCTGCCACAAGGTCACATATTGCGTTCAAAGGCAACACGATTTGACGGCACGACTGACTAACGTGAACCTCCAGTATATCCTTTCGGGATAGAGATTCCTGAGCAATTACAAGAAGTGCATGTTACATTTGGAAAACATGGACAACATCCTAAAAAGAAAGGCCACAAAAACTACGTTTTGTTGTAGTGAAAAATAGGCTTGGCAATGGGTACCCTTGGATATCAATACCACATATCTACTACCCATGCGTTTATTAAATGGATATTATTTGTACTCGCCCCGCGAAACTAAACGGGTACAAAATCCAAACCATCCTCGCCCGAAAATGGGTATCGGGTAAACCTACTACCTATTGGGTGAACCCTAAATCTCTCCGTATCTGGATTGCAAAGAGATTTTCGAGATGGAGCTACAATTTTCAGAGCATTAAGCTTTGAGAGAGAACGGCGAAATGCTCGATCGATAAGTTGAACTGAAAAGCTAAATGAGTGAAGGAGAAATTAGGTTTGGTCCATTAAACATAGATGATATTCTATGTCTAATACAACGTTATTTCATACTGTGTACCCATCTGGTTGGGTAGGAGACAGATACCTTCAAACCGTCCTCACCTGTTATCTGCTCTAACTAGGTACCAGATATGCCCATACCAGTTAACTTTACTTAGTAAACAAGTAATCCCCACCCATCTCAGGCGGGTTTTTGATGAGTACCTGTTTTTCGGGTACCAATTGTCAATCATAAATAAAAATGAGTGGTGGACAAGCACTACAACATAACGGAGGTTTTGTCACAGGCCATCTGCGACAGAAAAAGCGGCCTGTGACAAAAGCTCGTCGCAGGCTTAAATGTTTGTCGCAGGCAAGCGCCTGCCTGTGACAAGATTGTCGCAGGCGGCCTGTGACAAGGAATTGTCTGTGACAAGTTTGTCGCATGCGGCCTGCGACAAAGCATTGTCTGCGACAGGCTTTGTCGCAGGCCGCCTGCGACAAAGCTTTGTCTGCGACAAGCTTTGTCGCAGGGCGCCTGCGACAAGCTTTGTCGCAGGCCGCCTGCGACAAAGCGTTTTCTGTGACAAACTTCGTCGCAGGCGGCCTGCGACAAGGCTCAAGTGCCTGCGACAAAGTATCAAATGACCCCCTTCTTCGACCCTCAGCGATCAGTTTCTCCGAAGTTCTCTGAAATTTTCTCGGAATTCTCTCCTCCGACTACTTCCTCCTCCGACTTCTTCCTCCGGCGGACAATACTTCCCCCTCCGAGCGGGTCCTCCTTCTCCTCTGGTGCCTCCTCCGACTGGTTCTTCCTCCGGCAGACTGTTCTTCCCCCTCCGACCGTGTCCCCCTCTTCTGGCGGACTGTTCTTCCCCCTCCGATCGTTTCCTCCTCCTCCGACTCCTTCTCCGGCGGACTGCTGAGGAACGACTGCTTCCTCCGAAGGTATCTGCTGTATCCTTTTGCATTTTCTCATTTTTTGGTATTTGCTGAACCTGACTACTGCCAACTATCTCCAGATACACCGCAATCTACGGACAAGAAAACTCTAGCTTCTATCTGCAATCACGCTCACACTCACCAACAGAAGGTATTCTTGGTTCATCAGCTGATCAAATTCACCATTATTCGACTTGATGATCCCCTAACTGATTATGGTATAATGTATGTTGTCTAGCTATTCAAACGAAGAATCTTCACTTGTTCATCAGATTCGGACGTTCGTTCATCTGTCCGAGTTAGTTAGGTAAGATCATATGTTCTTCGTTTTGACTTTCTTTACTATTTCGTTTTCTGGTTCCAATACTATTTTCCTGATCTTTGAATTCGTGGTGATTTGCAGTTTGTTCTTGTTCTTGCAGCAGTCCGTCGGGTTTCTTTTTGTCATATCGTTCTTCCGAAGGATTTTCCTTCCGGTAATTGTTCGCTCTTAATTTTTTTCATAATTAATTAGAATAATTTTGTATTCTAATATAATTATCTTAAATTTTTTGTACCAGGTTTTGTATTATATTTGTTCTCATAGAAGTTTTTGATTTCTTTCATCAATTTCCAGGTACGAAATTTATAGACGTTTCTGATTTCTTTCATAATTATTATATAAAATATCGTTAATGATTTCTAGTCTATGCATGTAAACAGTTTGATGTAATATAATATATAGATCACGGACTTCAATTTTAAGAAACCGATTTGATATAAATATATGCATGTAATTGGCCCTTTTATAAGTAAAGTATTTACAACTATAAATTATATAAATTATAAATGCTTGAAATTAATTACTATGCATGAAAATTATTAGGTATTAACTATTCAACTACAAGTAAAGCTATTTCGCACGAATGTTGTTTGTCGTTAGCTCCACAACATCTTCCTGTAACTGATAATATTCCTGATTTACAAATTGTGGGAAATGGTGTAATTAATTTCGAGAATGAGTAGAACAATATAAAGTTTGTTATTGTATGACGATCTTTATGTTATGACAATATTCTTGTCTACCAATGCAATAGACATACGTTGATTACATTATTTTCATCTTGTTTTTTTAGCAATGGCTTCTGGTAGTGCCGATGAGAGGAGTCCCAGTCCTACTCGATCTGTGCCTACTGGGGATACTGTTGCAACTGGCTCTTCTACTTCTTCCTCCTCTGAGCGACACACCCATGAGCTTACTATCATCGGTTAGTAATGTCTAATTCCCAAAACCATCCATATTGAATATTTTAATTACATATTACAAACATGCATACTTAGAGCATAGTTTTGTGTAGATCGTGGCGGTCAAACATAGGTCATCAAGATCAAGTTTAAGGACCACCGTCGAGCCACCTCCGACGGAAATAAGATCTTGTTCAACCTCGACAACCTAGGAGTCCAGCCTGGTGGACCACTGGCGTCCTTTATTGGCAAGTATGTGGGGGAGTGTGCTAGGATCTGGACGTACTACCCCATCTAGCCTCCCTCCTGGAAGCATGTGCCGGACGCGATGAAGACACGTGCTTTCCAGCATTTCTTCTTGGTAAGAAACTTTGGAACTTATCAAATGAATTTAATAGTACTAGCCAATTAATTAGAACTCCATTTTAAACTTGCTTTCTTCTGTTTAGGGCAAGTTCTATTGCGACTCGGACCTGCTGCCAGCTACTCGGAAATATTGGGATCACGCTATCTCGCGCCTTTGGGGCAAAGCAAGGCTTGATGCGTGGAGGGCAAAGGTGAAATATGCCAAGGACAACAACCTTCCCTACGAGTGGGTTCGCCAAAACCCCCTCAAGGTTGTCCGGATAGTGATTGGCTGGCATACATGACATATGTAGAGTCTCAAGAATTCAAGGTATTTTACCAAATTAACCATTTCATAAACAAATCACATAATCGTTCAAAAATGAACTTTTCATCCTTTTTTTGGTACAGGATTCAGTTGCCAGGAACAAGGCCAACCGAGCTTGTCTAGAAGAAAACCATACTGGAGGGTCTAGACCTTGGAGGTTGTATATTGAGGAGGAGCAGCGGAAGACGGGTTTGCGACCTACGAGGGGGCAAGTCTTCATCAAGTTCTACAGTTGGCCGAACGGTGAACCCAAGAGTGCGCATGCTGGAGCAATAATGGTTAGCAGATTATTTTTAGTAAGTGTGTTTGTGAATTTCTAAATTAAGAGGAAAATAACTGTCTTATTGTACATTCAAATTTTAGGATAGTATTCGTCGTTTGGAGGCTGCTGGATGTCCGCGGGAGTGGGGTCCAAATGACTCACTAGGAAGAGCTCTGAACAAGCCAGAGCACCGTGGTCATGTCCGGATGATGGGTCGACGCTTTACTCAAGCCCTAGTAATTATTTATTATCATAGTCATAATTTAAAGATAATTTAAATTATGCATGATGTTCACTAATCAATTTTGTGTTATTATAGGTATTCGGGACCAATGCAGAGTCAGCCTCGACGGCAACTGGAAGTATTACTTCCAGACATACTCCAGCTCGTGCCCACGATGCAGCCTATGACCAGCTCAGCCAGAAGCTCGCAGACACTGAGACCAAGCTTGCAAACACGCAGACGGAGCTTGCAGCCACTCGGGAGTGGATGGGTCAATTGCAAGACATGGTGCTTACTCTGAAGCAGCAGGTCCAATAGCCATCGTCTGGGTCTGTTCCATCCATGCCTTCTTCTTCCCATGTTCCTCCGGTCGTTCCTGCGGTCCAGCCACGCGGTCCTGATTTAAGTGTTGATGAGCTTAGTCAGTGGTTTGATGAGAATGCTGGAGATGCATTTTTGGATGCATTGAATGAGGTACTTATAATTACTAGATAATGTTAATTTTTAATTTTTGTGTTTGACAAGTAAATGTTCTTTTTGTGTTATTGTAGGCTAATGAAGCTCCTCCTCCTCAAGGCCAACAGTTTGCAGAGTTCCAGGGTTCATGGGGACAGTAGAGAGTTGTTGATTGTATTTGTACTTTATTTGTATCAAATTTATCATGTACTATGTTATTGTAGTTTGTGTGAGTACTATATTATGTTTGTTAGGATTGTAGGATTGTACTATGGTTATTGTCATTTCAGTTGTAGGATTGTATTATGAGAATTTTTGTTAAGATTTCGTTTAAGATATTCAGTACATTATTCTCGTTCAATCCGATAGAAAACCAATAATGGCCCAATTTTGTGTGGTGAACCCACGAAAAGCCCAGAAAAAAACTACGAAAAAAGCCCGTTGGATAGCCACTAAAAAAGCCCGATGGAAAGCCAATAAAAAAGCCTGATGATGAGGCCCATAAAACAGCCAGGCCGGCCCTGCCGGGGAGGCCCACAAAACAAAGCCCGCTCTGGGATTAGGCCCTTTGTCACAGGCCGTCTGTGACAAATGTTTGTCGCAGGCGGCCTGCAACAAATGCCTGCCTGTGACAAACGTTTGTCACAGGCGTTGCCTGCGACGCGCTGTCTGTGACAAAGTTTGTCGCAGACAGTCGTTTGTCGCAGGCCGTCTGTGACAAACGTTTGTCACAGGCGGCCTGCGACAAACTACTGTCTGCGACAAACTTTGTCACAGACAGCGCCGCCTGCGACAAAATGCGCTTTGTCGCGGCTCATTTTGTCGCAGACAAAAACGCACTTTGTCGCAGGCGGCGCCTGCGACAAACCTTGTACTTTGTCACAGGCCTGCCTGCGACAAACTGCATTTTTGCCTGTGACAAAAAACCCGTTCTGTTGTAGTGAAGGGCTTCATTAGTGCATCCACAATCTGATCATTGAAGGGGATATATATATGCTACACACATTGTCTTACCTGCAACACCTTCATGGACTAAATGGAAATAAATTTCTAGATGTTTTGCAAGAGAGCGAAATACCAGGTTGACTATATGTGGCACTATTATTGTCACACTAAAGAGGGGTCCATAAACAAGGGAAGTCTAATCTATCCGAGAAGTGAATGAAGCCACATGACCGTTAAAGACACTATAACAAGCGCACAATACTCTATTTCCATGGAAGAGTAGGAGAACGTTGAAAGCTTTTGGGAAGACCAAGAAATTATTTTGGGCTAAGATAAGTAACATATCCACTGGTAGATCAACAATTTAACGAATCTCATCATGTATGCATTGGAAAACCTGATTAATGGTGACTTAAAGGGGAACGAACAATACCATGAGATATAGTGTCGCGAAGATACTGAAGCCCTCGTTTGAGTAAAGTCAGATGATGACTAAGAGGAAAGTTCCTATCTTGTGATAGCTTAGTGATAGCATAGGCAAGATTGAGCCTTGTCATATATAGATAGTACAAACCATATACCAACTAATGAAACATATAGTGGAATTATGAAATGGCTTCTGGTCGTTAGATGGTGATATCGTAGAGATATAAGTGATATTTGATATAGTTATGGTCCTGCCATGTTCAATTTATCTCTCTCAACTTGAATCTTGTGAGGCGGACCTTGGAAAGTTATAGAATGAGTAGGAGGCATGATTTTCAAATCTGGAAGCAAGTCATTTAAATAATCATTTGTGAAAGATGGAGCCCATTACCATACATAGATACCTCATTGCCAAACATATAGTGTAATTGGCCAAGACGTTTGATATTGAACCTTCGAGATAGAAATGACAATAGGGCTAACATAACAATATTGGCGGAGTCAGTGACTATATGTCTTCAACATAAAAAGTATAAAGAGAGACCCATAGTCCATGATAGTAAAACAAGGAGTGGCCAATCTTGGACCACTGAAAATCGTTCTCAACTGACAAGAAAACCAAGGTCGTGAAGCTTTGTTAAGGACATAAAAAAATAGCTTTGAGCAAGAAGACATGATCTAGAAACCAAGAGTCATATAAACCTAGTGGTTGATGTAACATCCTGTCACTAGTTTCCCGTTTGAACCGTGACTTGGCTTGAGTCGAATTAGTGTTTGATGATTACTGGAATTTGTAGCAGCTATTCTGTAAATTTGCTACAAGATGATCACTACGGGTGTAACATCCCAACCTTTCCTAACAAGAATTGTCTGCTTTGGGTCTAAGCCCTCACATTTTTTTTGGTGTTGGTGGGATTCGAACCCTTGACCTCATCCTCTCAAGATCAAACCCCCACCATTACATCCCACAACACGTTAACTCAGTTAAGGTTGGACTATTCCACATAGCCCGTAGATCTCTCCCGTGCTTTGTCAATGTGGGATTCGCCTAGGATGTCACATACACCCCCAAGGGATTCAGCGTCCTCGTTGAGGTTTGCCCCACCATCGTTCAAGAGGGACGGGGAGAGGCTCTGATACCACTTGTAACATCCCAACCTTTCCTGACGAGATATTTTCCGTTTTGGGTCTAAGTCCTCACAGATTTGTTTGGGTGTTCGTGGGATTCGAACCCATGACTTCCTCCTCTCAAGATCAAACCCCCACCATTACACCCCACAACGCGTCAAGTCAGTTAAGGTTGGACTATTCCATATAGCCCATGGATCTCTCCCATGCATTGTCGAGAAATGCAATCTCTTTTCCTCATCGCCAGGAACTACAGGAAGAAACGATCCCTTAATCAGACAAATGTAGCTCCCGTAATCAAGCTTCAAAGGGTTGTAGAGCTTGGTTCGTCAAATGGATTTTCGGGAAGAAAGAGAGAGATTAAAGTTTTGTTATTGTATTGTTGCTATTGTTAGTTGTGCTTGCAGGAGGGTGGTTCCACCAATGTGGGATCATCCTGTGAAGGACAAACGGGAGGGTAACACTAGGACTTGTGACATGGCTACCTCTCTCCCTTGTTTTATGCTGGTGTAGTGGCCGACAAGGCTAGCTGTTTACCCTTTAAATGGTTGTGAATTGTGAAATGTCAAACGTGGAATTAGATGAACTGTGATGGAATTGATTACGGATTTGATGATGGAATTGATGGATGAATTAATTGTTGTGATTACTTGAATAATAATAGAACTGGTAGGAGTCCAAACTACCCCACCCGAGATTTGAGTATGATTGAGTCTGATCCATTGGGGGTGGATCCCCTTGACATGGGTGTCAAGGGTGTTGTTGTACTTCTCTTTGAGGGACTTATGATGATGATGTTGACGCGTTCCACATGTGGTACGGGAGCGCGACGACCTCCCATGCGGTAGGGAGGTGCGTTGGTCAAACGGTGGTGGTGTGGGCACTACAACAAAATAGAGTAAAAGTGGTGGTTTATTCCATAATTGTTGAGATTATAACCGCGATAGTTGTATAAGTAGTAACGGTTGCATAACCGTCACAATTGGGAAGCAAAACTGCCACTTTATCGTCTGACACAAACCACTAATATTGGCAGTCAGGAACTGATGTGAACCGCGAGAGTCTCCTGTCCTTCACCTGATCACCTCCTTGGGTGATGAACCTTGGCGTGAGCTGCTCCGAGACCCTAACCACCGTGAGCTTAAATATCGGCACTAGAGATAACCTATGTAACCTGGATGGAAGTACTTGGACCCATTGGCTTTATATAGCCAAGAACCCTAAGTGTCCGGTCGATGGTGCCACTTCAAGGGGAGGATACCCTTGACGATAAGCCTATCTAAACGACATTCAATTCCATGAAAGTCGAGAAGAGAATAGCAATTCCATGCTAGAGAGAAAACTGAAGTTTAAGAAGTTTTATTAATCAAAGTTGTTTCTTACAATGAGGCTAGTGGCTTCTATTTATAGGTGAGGAAGGGAGAACATGCTCTCCTTTTCCTCCTACAAAACTAACTATAAAATAATAAAGAAATAAAAAGAGTCTTAATTAAACTACTCAAAATGACTTAAGCTAATCCTAATAAAGTCTAAGAAGGAGGCCAAATTTGTAGCCCTATTCCAACAAGGAAAAGACTCCTTCCTAAACAAAAACTCTAAAAAGGAAAACTGAAAATTCCTAAAAAACAGCTAAACGGGTTCTGGAAATACTAGGCAAATAAATAAGAAATAAAATCGAAAACATAATCCCTTTGGCAAATCACTAGTAGACATCATGGGATTCAACTTTCATGTTGGGCTTAAGCCCAAATTCTATCTTCAAGTAGCCAAAATTCATCAATCTTTGTCAGACTAGAAATCTGTCCAAAACCGGGAAATCCTAGCTTAATTAGGATTCCTTTTTCGGATGTACTTGGCATCTTCTCTTCATTTCCCGTATCCTTGATGGTCATCCATCCCTCCTTGGATTAGGCTCAGGTGGTGGCATGATCATAGCCCTTATCATGTGCTTCCTAGGATCGGTACCCGTGTGGTGCTCTTTGATGCTCCATCCATGCATTACTAGAACTTGGCCTAGTTCTATCTACTTCAATTCTCCTCCAAATTCAGCACCATTTGTTGGAGCTGATTTCTGGCCCTTCACGATAGCCACGGCCTTTGGAAAATCCTAAAAGGCTTGGTCCATTCTCTTTCTCCACTCAGCTCGATCTGCCGTAGGGCCTATATTCTGGCCCGGCTCTTGGGGCGGCTTCAGGGCTTGGCCGTCCTCGTTCCTGGTCAAGTCTTTGGACTCCTGCTCCTGCCAGGTCTTCAGGAAGGCACTCAGAGGATCTCCTATGGCTAGTTCGGGTCCGGGGCTTATGGCACTTGTTCTAGGGCCTAGTTTAGGTACTAGGCCTTGATCGGGGCTCGGGGCGGAGCCTGGCTTTGGGCTCCAGCTTCTTCCAATCATGCCTTTCTCTGTCTTTCTCCTTCGTTGCTCCAGAAATACTTCTAGAGGGTCCCAGGGCTCATCTTTTCCTCCAATGCTCGTGGGCATCAGTTCAGGGCCTAGTGGAGTCCCTCGGCTCGGGGCTGGACTTGGCACTAGGCTTGGCCTGGGGCTTGTACTTGAGGCTTTGGCTCTCCAAGGCTTCGGAGGTGGTGCTGGCGTAGGCCTGGTCCTGGTGTAGTCTCGGCCCGACATTAGTGTTGGGGCCGGGTCGGCATCAATCGTGTCGGGCCTGAGGGCCTGGATCACTTCATTCCCCTCTTCTTAACAAGAATTGTTCCTCGAATCCGTAGCTGTTAATCCTTTAGAAATTTTTAAAATAAGCACAAGGGCGTATAAGACTTGACCTGGTGGTTCTTTGAAGCTCCTTGGGGGCTTCATGCCGTACCGGGGCTGGTACGAGTGCTTCGGGGCGATCGGGACACCGACTCTCGGGATGGTTTGGGCGCGGGGCTACCGCTGGGCGGGGGCTGGTGTTGGCGCTGGGCGCGGGCCGATGCTAGCGTCGGGCGCTGGGGCTGGTCGGACGATGGTTGGGCGCGGGGCGCTGGTCGGGCGTGAGGCGCTGTGCGTGGTCGGGCGCTGGTGCTGGCGCTTGGCGCTGAGCCAGTGTTGGCGCTTGGCGCTGAGCCAGTGTTGGCGCTTGCCGCTGGGCCGGTGCTGGTGCTAGCGCTAGCGCTGGGTGCTGGGCTAGTGCTGGCGCTCGGCTCTGAGCCGGTGCTGGCCCTGTGCTAGCCTGATGCTGGCCTAGTGTTGGCCTAGTTCTGGCGCCATAAGCTTCTTCTTCTCTCTCCATTCTTTTGATCGTGGCTCTCATCTTGGCCAATATTTGTGATATGGAGGGCAGAGTGGCCTCCAACAATGCTAGCTTCGCCTCTGTCATGCTTAGTAAAATAACGAACACAAAGGCCTCCAAATCTCTCAACCGATAAATATTAGGGTTTGGGTTCGCGAAAACCCTAGCAACGAAAGCTATTAGAATTTTCTATTTTCTCTATCCCCTCTTCTTAGACACAAACTTACAAGAAAGGATTTTGGCAAGGGTGGCCTTGTTTGATTTTTCTATTTCTTAACTTTTTTTATATTTTCTTGATAGCTTGATCGGCCACCAGCTTTTTTCTTGCCTTACAATAACTTGAACAGAAAGATAAATAGATGAAGTTTTCAAAATTTTCAAGAGCAAAAAGTAAAGGATATGAATCCAGAATTAAACCTGGAAACTGGGATAGATTGCGGTCCTAGTGTTGAACCTAGGCTCTAATACCAAAACTGACGTGAACCACGAGAGTCGGCTGTCCTTGACCCGATCACCTCCTTGGGTGATGAACCTTGGAGTGAGCTGCTCCGAGTCCCTAACCACCGTGAGCTTCAATATCTGCACTAGAGATAACCTATGTAACCTGGATAGAAGTACTTGGACCCGTTGGCTTTATATAGCCAAGAACTCTAAGTGTCCGGTCGATGGCGCCACTTCAAGGGGAGGATACCCTCGACGATAAGCCTATCTAAACGACATTCAATTCCATGAAAGTCGAGAAGAGAATAGCAAATCCATGCTAGAGAGAAAACCGAAGTTTAAGAAGTTTTATTAATCAAACTTGTTTCTTACAATGAGGCTAGCGGCCTCTATTTATAGGTGAGTAGGGCTGTATATGAGCCGAGCTTCAGCCTAGCTCGGGCTCGGGCTCGCCTTAATCTTTTCTGGCTTAGGCTCGGGCTCGTGACGAGCTCGAATAGGTTAGCTCGGGCTCGACTCGTTTACAAGTTGCCTAGGCTCGGGCTCGTCTCGAGCTCGGCTCGGGATTGGCTCGTTTACTATGTTAAACGAGCCTGGCTTGGATTCGGCTCGTTTACTATGTTAAACGAGCCTGGCTCGGATTCGGCTCATTTATAATGCTAAAGAAGCAAGATTTGGCTCATTTATAATACTAAACGAGCCAAATCCTTGCTAGACTCTCCAAACTCGGGATAAAAAATATCGGAAATATGAGAAATTAAACATTCTACAAAAATACGATGTAGGTGCTACAAAATATAGAAAATATAAAAAATCACAAATTCAAATCCATATGAATGTTTCCAACGTGCATCTCAAGAAATAAATTAGCAACTATCAAAAAGCAAAAGATGCCAAAGAGGAGAAGAAGATGAATAATGTACCGTTGGTCGTGGGCTCGTGATTCATAGAGTGGGGATTAGAGTAATTCTAGGGCATTAGCCATTACGGTAATTAGTAATTACCATATTTATATCTTTTAGTGCATCAACTTGTTGCATTATTAGGGTTGATTATCTAATTGCCATTTAGGGATTAGGATTATACAAGTTACAATCGAGCCAGCTCACGAGCTTGGCTTAACGAGCTAACGAAACAAGTTGGCTCATGAGCCTGCCGAGACGACCAACATACTGGCTCAAGCTCGACTCTTTTAGGTGACGAGCCTGTTCATGAGCTAGCTCGCTTACGACGAGCCGATCTCACGAACGAGCTTTTTTGGAAAAAAAAACCCGAGCCCGAGTCTGAGCCGCTCACGAGCAGCTCGCCTCGTATACAACCATATAGGTGAGGAAGGGAGAACATACTCTCCTTTTCGTCCTACGAAACTAACTATACAATAATAAAGAAATAAAAAGAGTCTTAATTAAACTACTAAAAAGGACTTAAGCTAATCCTAATAAAGGCTAAGAAGGAGGCCAAATTCGTAGCCCTATTCCAACAACGAAAAGACTCCTTCCTAAACAAAAACTCTAAAAAGGAAAACTAAAAATTCCTAAAAAACAGTTAAACGGGTTCTGGAAATATTAGCTAAATAAATACTAAATAAAATCGAAAAAATAATCCCTTCGGCAGACCACTAGTAGACGTCATAGGCTTCAACTTTTATGTTGGGCTTCAGCCCAAATTCTATCTCCAAGTAGCCTAAATTTGTCAATCTTCGTCAGACTAGAAATCTGTCCAAAACCGGGAAATCCTAGCTTGATTAGGATTCCTTGTTCGGATGTACTTGGTTTCTTCTCTTCATTTCCCGTATCCTTGATGGTCATCCATCCCTCCTTGGATCAGGCTTAGGTGGTGGCCTGATCGTATCCCTTATCATGTGCTACCTCTGATCAGTACCCGTGTGGTGCTCTTTGATGCCCATCCATGCATTACTAGTACTTGGCCTAGCTCTATCTCCTTCAATTCTCCTCAAAATTCAGCACCATTTGTTGGAGCTGAATCCTGGCCCTTGATGGTAGCCAAGGCCTTTGGAAAATCCCAAAAGGCCTGGTCCATTCTCTTTCTCCACTCAGCTCGATCGGCCGTATGGCCTAGTTTCTGGCCCGGCGCTTGGGGCGGCTTTAGGGCTTGGCCGTTATCGTTCCTGGCCAAGTATTTGGACTCCTGCTCCTGCCAGGTCTTCAAGAAGGCTCTCAGAGGATCTCCTATGGCTGGCTCGGGTCTAGGGCTTATGGCTCTTGTCCTGGGGCGTAGTTTAGGTACTAGGCCTTGATCGGGGCTTGGGGCGGAGCCTGGCTTTGGGCTCCAACTTCTTCCAGTCATGTCTTTCTCCGTCTTTCTCCTTCGTTGCTCCAGAAATACTTCTAGAGGCTCCTAGGGCTCCTCTTTGCCGCCAATGTTCGTGGGAATCAGGTCAGGGCCTAGTGGAGGCCCTCGGCTCGGGGCTGTACTTGGCCCTAGGCTTGGCCTGGGGCCTGGACTTGGGGCTTTGGCTCTCCAAGTCTCCAGAGGTGGTGCTGGCGTAGGCCTTGGCCTGGTGTAGTCTCGGCCCGGCATTAGTGTTAGCGCCGGGTCTCGGCATCAGTCGTGTCGGGCCTGGGGGCCTGGATAACTTCAGGAACCGCAACTAATAAGTAACAGTGGTGGCTCATTAGTGGCGGTTTTAACCGCTGCTACTATATAAATTTATGGCGGTCATTTTGTAGAGGTTATAACCGCCACTAATGCTATATAATTTGTGGCGGTTTTAACCCCCCACAAGCTTACTTATTTTGAGGGTTCTAGGCAGCTGAAAGTGTTGTTGGGTTATATACATAGTGGTGGTTCTGGGCAGCAATATTGGGGGTTATAACTGCCAATATTGCTATTAATTTTGCAGACCACAGTTGCCAATTTAGCTCACCAATTCATCCATTGAATGGCGCCTGCAATTTACACCAGCTCATTAACTAATACAGTACAATTAAACTACTACTAATACCATTGATACAATTAAACTACTAACACCACCACCAATGCAATTACATGAACTTTAATCTTAAACAACCATCATTAAAAAATATAATGCAATTATAATACACAATACTAGACAATATAGTGAGATACAAACATCAATCTGAACCATAAATTACTAAACACTAGCACACACCACTAATCACCACTTAACTAGCATCATCACCCAAAGATGGATTGGCCGTAGTATGGGATCAATTACTCATCTTCACCCCCCCACCTTCTGCATCCTCACCAACTTCTTCACCCTCGTCACCTTCATCATCCTCCTCATCATCGTCATCTCCAAGCTCCTCATCGTCGTCATCATCATCATCTCCAAGATCATCATCATCGTCATCATCTGCAGCCTCCTCATTCGCCACACCTTTACCAGTAACTGTAGAGCTACCTCCACCTGAATGGCCATAGGGATTGTTCCTCCTACCAAAACCTCCACGACCAAAACCTCCAGCTGAAAATCCAGGCGAGCGTAGATCTATAAATAGGGGATGTTGTCTGAGTATCTACCGGACCTAAATCATCAATTGGTTCTCCAAGTACGTTAGAAATTCGTCCTAGAGTTCCTCCACCAACTTGAAACCTTAGGGGAGCTTCCGTGTCACTCACTTCCATCCCTCTCATTAAACCATCTGTAGCACTCATAGCTACATCCCGAATTCTATTATTTCCTAATAATTGTTGCACTTCACAAGTCACATTAATTTGTGGGCCGGTGGAGTCTTGCCCCTTAACTAAGAGAGCGTTGTAAATATTAGGCATCTTTCCCCAGGGAAAAGCTACAACCCCTCCCTGAAGTGTTACCTGGTTGTAACCTACTTCTAAGCCTCCTGGAAATGTAGCATCAGCTCTGAATCGGTACATAACTGGTTGCACATATCCAGTTTGTCCTCCACATGCACCAATACCTTGATATTCAAACGGGTTCTGAAGTGACTCCGGGCAGCCGACCGGCTGAAAATACCTACTCCTACTGATGACACTCGATTTGACGTGATTATCAGCCTCATTTAAGCGACATTTCTTTGCTTAAGACATGGTTTTTAGGGTAGAATGACGAATATTCAATCAATTGCCCTATCTCGTGCCATTTGTGTTACCTTGGCCCTTTTCGGGTCTATTTGATGGTTTTCTAGTGTTTTTGCGTAAGCACAGGTTTTTGTCATCAAATAAAGTAGCCATGGACGTGTCTAAGGCATAGGAACATCGAGGAACTGAACCGGAATCGATCAAAGGAACCAATCAAAGTCCAACCAAAATCCTGCCCGATTACAAAGACACTTTCGCCGAAAATGTCCTATGGATTTCGGCGAAAATATTAGTGCATTCAGACTGGTGCCAAGACAAAGGAGATTTCGCCGAAACTAAGTATATGTTTTCGGCGAAAACATTAGTGCAAACCGGCTGATGTCAAGTGAAGAAAGTTTTCGCCGAAAACTTTGAGTTTTCGGACCGAAAAGGATGAACAGAAGGATCAGTCGACGGACGTCCATTCACACAAGAGTTTTCGCCGAAACCACCCCTATGGTTTCGGCGAAAATACCATCTCAGCCCGGCCCAACAAGGGTTAAGTATTTATACTTAACCCGGCGGCCAATATAAGATATACAATTCATAATTCAAAAAACATAACTTTTCGAGATCAGTTTTTTTTCTCTGAAGTTCTGGAGCGAAGAGTTGGAGTTCGAAGAGCCGGATAGAGATAGTGATGCCATCCCTTCCATCTCGGAGAACCGGAGCTAGGAGTGTAACTTACCGAAGATCGGAGTCTGTCAGAGTCGTCCGAATTAGGTTTTTCAGATCCTTTTCTGTTCTTCCTTTGAATGATGAACTCTTTCTTTGTCTTTGTTTCTTTTGTAATGATCATGAGTAGCTAAACTCGTCAGAGCTTAGACTAGATGAACCCTAAGTGACCCAAGGCTTTAAAGCGGTCACGGATCGGCGGTGATTAGATTCGAAATTCAATCAGTTCTTTTTCATGTTTGATTCGTTCTTCATTGTTCATGTTTCTTGTCTGGATTGATCACCTAGATTAGATTCTTGTTAAGCTAAGGATAGAAGCGAACGCTCGCCTTACTTTAGAACATCGAATTGAACAATTAACCTTATAATTGGAGTGTGCCTTCCGTAGGAACCGGTTAGGGTTAATCCACTGCAAGAGTAACTCATTAATCACTAGTAATTGCGCCAGTTAGCTAAGTCGTTGCGAGAGGCGACCGTACCCGTGCGGCTAGTTAATCTTGGTAGTTAGAACGGATAGAGCGAACGTTCGCCGGTCTTAAACCTAAGGGTAAGGAGTTATGGTGGTGTCTTAGTAATTGATTGAATAAGAATCGAAATCCGCTGATCTGTTGATTGCCAATGCTCTGGGGAACGAAGGGGGATTCAAAGTCTAAGTTCGTCTGTCTTTCTTGTTTCAAAACCCTAATTCTCAATCTGCTTTAGCTTAATTTGCTTTAATTTTCCTGCATTCCTTAGAATTAGAAGTCGTGGAACTCACACCACGCACAACGTGTTTTCCTTGAGTAATTTGTTAGTTCTGAAGTAGCCAATCAATTGAAGGCCCGTGGAATACGATCTATCCTAGCTCTTGAGCTTGATAGTTATTTGATAGAACCAGCTCATCACAACGACGGTTCTCATCAAATTGGCGCCGTTGCCGGGGACTTCTTTTGATTGTTGAAAGAAGATCTGGCAATTTATTCTTCTATTTTCCATCTTTCATTTTTCCATCCACTTCGATTTTACACTGGTTTTGTTTGTCTTTGTTATCTGTAGGTTTACAGGTGTATGCCTCACCGTCCTTGGACTCGCTCTCAGACCGAACAGGCTAAGATTGTAGGGAATCCAGGCAGTTCTGCTACACCTCTACGATCACAGATTCTGAAGGAAGGCAGATCCAATCCATTCATCACTCCGATCAAGATCGAGGAACCGAAGGAGAGTTCCTCATCTCCGTCTTCACCACACTCTTCATCCGCTTCATACACCGAGTCACTTTCACCGCCTCCACCTCCCACCATGACCGATAGATTACCACCAAATGGCGATCAACCGCCGCCACCCCCACCTGCACAGAAGAGTGTAGCAGACTATAACAAGCCGAGCGCGACTAGCGTTCGATCTGCCATTGCTGTTCCGCGCATTGAAGGAGATCCTGACTATGAGATCAAAATTCCATTCTTGACCATGATCTCTAGGGATTTACAGTTTGAAGGCAGGCCCCTAGACAATCCGTGCATTCATCTTGCAGACTTCCTTGATCTCTGCAATACTTTTAAAAACGGAAACCTCGACAAAAACACTCTTTGTCTGAGAGCTTTCCCGTTCTCTTTGAAAGGCGCTGCTAAGAGGTGGCTTACTGGCAAACCACCTGGCTACTACACTAACTGGGATACTCTGGCTCAGGACTTTGTTGAAGAATACTTCCCTCCGGCCAGAACGACCGCCATCAAGGACAGCATCGCCAGATTCTCCTAGAAAGAAGGAGAAAGCTTATATGATACTTGGAATCGTTTCCAAGAACTTCTCTACACCTGCCCTCATCATGGATTCGAGCAGAGGCAGTTAGCTGAAATCTTCTCTCGAGGACTTAGAGAAGAATCTACCAAGTGGGTCAATTCTCTAGCTGAAGGGGATTGCACTACACTCACCCCTGAAGCTGCTCTTCTGCACTTCGCAAACTGTGCCTCCAAGTCAAGGAACTGGGAGCGACAATATGAAGGATCGAGGAGAAAGCTAGATTTCGAAGCAGCTATCAAGGCAGAGGTAGAGAAGCATTTGAAGAAGTCTACCACACCAATCAAGCCACCGGCAGCTTCTGTCTATGTTGCCGATTGCGAATGGTGTGGAGCTTGCGCACATAACGGAGGCCGTTGTCAGAATTTTGGTAAAGCAGAAATCTGGTCTGCCGAAGAGGTAAATTTCATTCAACAAGGCTTCGTCAATAATCAGAACGGTTATGCTGGTTACCGTAACTTCAGACAGCAAGGGACCTATCAAGACAGACCTCCCTACAATGCTGGCGCCAATCATAACCGGAACCAGAACAACCGCCCGGCTGTTCCAGCTCAGGATCAGAAGCTTAATCATCCGCCAGCAGGTGTCTACCAGCCGCCGCATCGCAATCCGGGTAACTATGGAACTGCTCCTGGCAATCGCCAGAACCAATACTTCAATAATACCTATTCAGGACAGCAGCAGCAAAGAGAGAACAATGTCAGTGACCTGGATAAGAAGCTCAACCAGATTATCACCAGACTCGATGATCATGACAGTCAGTTCAAGGCTCAAGCCCTTCTCAATCAAGAACAAATAGCATCTGGACAACGGATTGAGCAAGTCGTGAACAATATCTCGAGCATGCTAGCATCTGGTCGACCATTTGGCCAGCTTCCAAGCTAGACAGAGCCAAACCCGAGAAAAGAACAGGCTAAAATGGTAACTGCTCGAAAACTTCCGAACTTAATTGCTGATGCTTTTTCTGTTTTACGCAGGATAGCTGAAACGCCGGAAGAAGAAGAAGAAAAGGAGCGGGAACCAGCGCCTAAGGATGATCCTCCTCTTTCACCATACGTCGTGAAGCCTCCTTTTCCTAGAGCACTGCTGCCAAACGCAAGGATCGAGACTGGCATGAAGGGGAACAAGGAAGGATACCCCGACATTCGTGCTAAGAAACCCGTTTCTCCATATCCAGCTAAGTTATCTGATCCTGGTTCTTTTACTTTACCCTTGGTCATCAATGATGTTGAAATTGAACGTTGCTTAGTTGACCTAGGAGCATCTGTTAATGTCATGCCTGTGAGCTTGTTTAAAAAGTTAAACCTAGGAGAACTTGAACCACCTAGTATGCAACTTGTCTTTGCTGATAGATCGCTTAAAACCCCTAAGGGAGAAATCAAAGATGTTGTTACAAAATGTGGTCCGTTCACATTTCTAGCTGACTATGTGATTATGGATACCGGTACAGAAGATTCAACCATTCTTATAGGTCGACCGTTCATGGCTACTACTGGAATGAATATTAATGTTCCTAATGGTTCTTTGACTTTAAGAATTGGTAAAGAAACAAAAATGTTCCATCTTAAAGATGACATGAAACATGACTATAGGAATGAAGAATCTCACTGCCTTGCTGTTGAAACTGTGGAGTTGACTCGGTCAACTCCGTTACTAATGCTTCTTCCAGTGTCTCTAGATCAGTTGTTGCTGCAGGTATTAAGCAGGTTATAAGGAAGAAGCCAGAAGCCTCGGTTCAGAAGCCACAAAAGAAGAAGGAACTGCAAGCCTCTTCAAAACCGCCACACAAGGAGTCAGGTAGATTAAGGAGGAAGAATCACAAGGAGAAGCAAGTTCAAATGGTCTGGAGACCAAAAATTCCGCCGTCTTCCACCAAGCCAGCTGCACCACCAATTCGTTCCGAGAAACCGGCACCGGAACAAGTATGGAGGGAGAAGCCGAAAGCCTCTCCTAAGGAGGTACTAACGATCACCGATCCTTGTGATACCAAGCCGAAGACTGAAGTTAAGAAGAAGCCGACAGTCCTCATTCCTTCCATCGTCATACTCAAGAAGGATGATCTCACTAGAGAGCTGTTCGGACCATTCAAGTTCGTTGATCATCTTCCCGACGGACATACCAAGCTTTTGCATGCAAACGGGAAGAAATTCACGTTTACCGGAGAAGTCCCGAAGCTGTACTTCATGAACTCCGACGCGAGCGTGAAGGAGAATCTTAGTTGGGATGTCTCTTAATACCGTCCAGGTATCGTCCAGCTCAAGGACGTTAATAAAAGAGCGCTTCGTGGGAGGCAACCCACGGCTGGAGTCAGTTTTGTTTTGTTTCAACCTTGGTCTTTTAGAGTCGGTTCGGGAGAGCCAAAAGTGTCAGTTTGTTTGAGTTATTATTTTTCGTGTGTAGTCTGTGTGTCATAGAGTCAGTAGCAAGTTGATTGAGATCGTTCCGATTTTTCTGGATTTAACGGTGATTTTCTGAAGTTGGCCTGATTTGCGAAAATATTTTAAACCCGAACAGTTCAAAATTTTCGGCGAAACTACCAGTGTTTTCGGCGAAACCGATTTTCAAACTTCGAACCTGTTTCTCCTGTTTGTCTTTTTCGGTTCGAAAACTTTATGATTTCGGTGAAACCACTTCAACCAAGATTTTTGGCGAAACCAAGCTTAAATTTTCGGCGAAACCGCCAGTTCAAATCAGCCAATTCTTGTTAACCTGTAGTTTCGTCGAAACCACTGCCCTATTTTCGCCGAAACTGATTTGAAATTTCACCTAATTATCCTTTAAAATTCGGACCAACTCCTCTCTCACCTTAGCTCACTTTCGCTCATATCACCGAAACCCCCCCTTATCTGTTTAAAATCACCGCCGACCCTCCACTAAAACCCGCCGCCGCCACCGTCGCCGACCGCCGCCGCTCACTCCCCCTCCTCAATCCGATCCCACCAAGCCCTAGAACAACCAAATCGGAGCTTTGCAGCCCCAATTCACCGAAAACCTAGTTTTCAACGTTTTTCACCGATTCCTCCCAACCCGTTCAGTTTTTGTTTCCATGGCTTCAAGGTAAAGTGCATAACTTTTCAATACGAATCTTTTGACATATGGATTGCTGAATTTCGTCGGGGTTGACTTTCGGTTGACTTTTTGGTTTACCTCGTTTTGCGTGCAAACTGTTTCGTGTGAACTAGGATTGACTGAACTTATAGAACCGTTCTAGGATGCTTAGGGAGTTCCGTGCTTAATTACCATATCCTTTGGTCATGTGTTGCTATGCATACGATTGATTCGTTGTTTTGTTGACTTGTGAGATATATCGGTTTGCCGTTGACTTGTTGTTGATCGTTTGGCTATCATAAGTGTTTATTCTTGTTCATATTATCGTGCCGCCATTTGAAATCTCATGATACCGTTACTTTCCAAGTTGTGATAGTCTTGCCATGATTAGGGTTCAATATGACTTAATGTTGACTTTCTAAAAATGTCGGTTTGAATTTTTGAACTCTGATTGCGTTTCCCTGATTATAGTTGTTCTTAAGACATGTGCTCTATTGTCTATGATTACCGGTTACTCCGCTTTACTTACCCCACTTAGTTTCCCTCGTTTCCTTGTGAAATTGAGTTTTTCTACTAAGTGTGGGGTAGGATCTTAGTTGACTAATCTGGTTTCATTCTGGTTTTAGGAACACTTTTGAGCGCAGGACTAAGGCACGCCTTGATGGCACCTCGAGCTCAGGAGCTGCCGTTCCCGTCACACCCGCCATTCTGGGTCCCCCACCTGCACTCCCTCGCCATGCTGGATACCATCCCACCATCGCCCGTCTTCCGGACTTCTACTTTGAGAACTTCCAGAAGATCACGCACATCCGGGGAGCTGACGTGCGTCCTTTATCCATGGAGTCGCTCCAGGAGCATGACGAGGATTCCTACCAGAACGTGCATGACGCCTTAGCACCGGCCGGTCTCCTAGAGCTGACCACTATAGCCGCCGAGTTCCCAGACATTGCTCTCCAGGAGTTCTGGGCGACATTTGACTTGGACGAGCATAAGAAGAGACGGGGCCAGAAGGTGATCACTTTCTTTCTTGGTGGGGTGTACAGGCAGCTCACTTACGATGAGTTTGCCGCTCATCTGGGCATCCCCTACGAGCACTATCACGATCATCACCTCGGTTGGGGCGAGGATGATGACGACGAGGCATTGCACGCCCTCTGGAGCTACATGACAGGCGTGCCTGGCGATCGCCTCAGGAAGAACAACTCAGTTAAGTCCCTCTCTCACCCGCTCTATAAGTTTATTCATATGGTTTGGCGGAGGTCACTTTTATATGTCAGAGACAAGGATCGCCACCATATCCTTAAAGAGGAGCTCGTGCTTCACCGAGCCATCCGAGAGAGCTACCCTCTCCACCCCGGCTGGGTGCTAGCTCACATCTTCAGTCAGAGGACCAAGAGGAAGAAGCAACCACGCAAACTCTTGGGAGGCAACTTCATAGGACAGCTCATCCTCTCCTTCGGCATCGGCCATGAATATGGTCCTCACATTCCACGACATCCAGTTCGGACCGTTGGAGAAGACTTGGCGGTCGAGTACGACTTAGAACTCGACCTCAGTCCCCATGTAGCAGCAGATCCTCCACTCCAACCTGCGGTCGAGTCGGAGGGCGACGATGATGCTGAGGAGTAGCAGCCGCAGCCGCCGCCCGAGTTTCAAGATTACATACCCTCGCCACACCATGAGGCAGGGTACATCCACCAGTCGCCGCCATACATTCCAGATCCATACTAGGCACAGCAGCCTCAGCCTCGACCGCATCCCGCGGACATTGGTGAGCTGTACGAGCGACTGCAGGAGTGGCGCATCACCGACAACGCCACTCAAGAGGCTAGGTGGACTATTATGCAACAACACATGCGCCGAGCCGACCGGCGATATGAGTGACAGCTGGAGTGGCAGCGACAGCTCGGCGATTACTTCCACTTCCCCCACCCTGACACCTCTGACCAGTGATGATCAGGTGGTGTCCTTTTCCTTATCCTTTCTTTTTATTTATTCTTTTCGGACTTCGGTCCAACTTTTTTCTGTGTGGATCCGGGGCACTTGTCCCGGTTTCCTTTTTATGTTTTATTTGTTTTTGTTTTGTAGGCAGTTGGGAGATTCCCTTTGCTTCACTTGGGTAGATTACCTCCGCTCCGAGGACCCGTGCTCATCCCCTACACCAATCATCTCGGTCCAGGTTCTTCCATTCCACTCTGAACTCTAGAATTAGTCCTGTGAGGACACAGTCCGATTTAAGTGTGGGGTAGGATGCTAGAGAACCTTGCATGAACTTGATTGCCCTTGATTGTGTTTTGTGTGCCTCGTGATTCCATTCCAGTCTCTCTAGCATTAGAATGGCTCAGTTCTTGATTTTTGATGTTAAGTTGTTGTTCAACCTTTCATAATGATGCTTAGACTGCTTAACCTAGAACTTGAGAACCAACCTGTATGCTTTGATGCTAAATTGCCTGGTCAGAACAGAATTTTAAAATCACACTTGTAGTTTGTAGCCTTGATTGCATGAAAATGACCGAATCCGACTAGCAAACCAACTGTGAGCTTTTGATCCATTGCACGTAACTTGCAATTTAAATTCTTTCTGAGTGGTTTTCTGTTTACTTGAATGAGTTAGAATTTGCATGAGACCTACTCGAGACCACACGATGACACGAGTTCTAGAAGGATAGGGGCACCTAGATTCAGCTACTAAGCCAGATAGCCTACCTTAACGATAAAATCCACTAGGTTTAGACCCTTGAGCTTGGCCTGTTCTTTCGGTTCGATAATACATTACAACCATTTCCCATTTCTTTCATTCCCCGTTGATCCCCTGTGGTTGTAGTTCTAGATTGACCTACCGGAAGTCGGTTTGTGGTAACCTGCCTATAGCCATTAAACAGGTGGTCTTAGCTATTATGTCCAGACGTGTAAACCCCTCTAGCAACTAAAAGAAATCAGCACAAAAGAAAAAATGTACAAAAGAAAAGAAAGAAAAAAAAAAGAAAATTTTCGAAAAAGAGGAAAAGAGGAAAAATCAGAAAAAGTTCAAAGTTTAGTTCAAATAAAATGTTCTTCTCCCTACAAATGGAAGAACGAAGTCGTAAGAAAAGTTGAAAAGAAAAATGTATGCAAAAGAAAAAGAATAAGTGCTAGGTTGCTTGAGGGTATCATAGGACGAGCGTTCATCATTCCACCAGTGTTTGGTTAGACGGTAGGAAGCCATAGATTAGATTCGAGGGAAGTTAGTCGAAAGCTACACCGCACCAAGCCATCATCATTCATTCCCATCATCCATCTCATTATAAACCCGAGTAGTGTAGATTTCATTACGGTCCTAGCAGGGAAGTCCTTCTTGACTAGATACTCGTGTTGTCACAGTGGTGGAGATGTGGTCGAAATACAAACCTATGACAGAATTCGGTAACAGAAAATGATCGAGAGCAGAAACACATCCTTAAACACAGAGAGTGAGAGTTCCCATTGTACTATATATATCCTGTGTGAGGAGTCTGGTCGGTCAGATCAAATTCGTGCATAATTGGTTGCTAATTACTTGTCGTGTGCAGTTTATTAGTGAGACCAGGTAATTTGGCTGATCTGTATGCATGTTAGGTTTCTTGTTCTAGGATCGATCTGTCTAATAATTCATTGTGTTTGATTGAGCTCTAATTTAATCTATCTTATCATTTATGAACATGAGCGTTTCTATTCAGTTTGCTTGAGGACAAGCAAAAGCTTAAGTGTGGGGTATTTGATGACACTCGATTTGACGTGATTATCAGCCTCATTTAAGCGACATTTCTTTGCTTAAAACATGGTTTTTAGGGTAGAATGACGAATATTCAATCAATTGCCCTATCTCGTGCCATTTGTGTTACCTTGGCCCTTTTCGGGTCTATTTGATGGTTTTCTAGTGTTTTTGCGTAAGCACAGGTTTTTGCCGTCAAATAAAGTAGCCATGGACGTGTCTAAGGCATAGGAACATCGAGGAACTGAACCGGAATCGATCAAAGGAACCAATCAAAGTCCAACCAAAATCCTGCCCGATTACAAAGACACTTTCACCGAAAATGTCCTATGGATTTCGGCGAAAATATTAGTGCATTCAGACTGGTGCCAAGACAAAGGAGATTTCGCCGAAACTAAGTATATGTTTTCGGCGAAAACATTAGTGCAAACCGGCTGATGTCAAGTGAAGGAAGTTTTCGCCGAAAACTTTGAGTTTTCGCCGAAAACTTTGAGTTTTCGGACCGAAAAGGATGAACAGAAGGATCAGTCGGCGGACGTCCATTCACACAAGAGTTTTCGCCGAAACCACCCCTATGGTTTCGGCGAAAATACCATCTCAGCCCGGCCCAACTAGGGTTAAGTATTTATACTTAACCCGGCGGCCAATATAAGATATACAATTCATAATTCGAAAAACACAACTTTTCGAGATCAGTTTTTTTCTCTGAAGTTCTGGAGCGAAGAGTTGGAGTTCGAAGAGCCGGATAGAGATCGTGACGCCATCCCTTCCATCTCGGAGAACCGGAGCTAGGAGTGTAACTTACCGAAGATCGGAGTCTGTCAGAGTCGTCCGAATTAGGTTTTTCAGATCCTTTTCTGTTCTTCCTTTGAATGATGAACTCTTTCTTTGTCTTTGTTTCTTTTGTAATGATCATGAGTAGCTAAACTCGTCAGAGCTTAGACTAGATGAACCCTAAGTGACCCAGGGCTTTAAAGCGGTCACGGATCGGCGGTGATTAGATTCGAAATTCAATCAGTTCTTTTTCATGTTTGATTCGTTCTTCATTGTTCATGTTTCTTGTCTGGATTGATCACCTAGATTAGATTCTTGTTAAGCTAAGGATAGAAGCGAACGCTCGCCTTACTTTAGAACATCGAATTGAACAATTAACCTTATAATTGGAGTGTGCCTTCCGTAGGAACCGGTTAGGGTTAATCCACTGCAAGAGTAACTCATTAATCACTAGTAATTACGCCAGTTAGCTAAGTCGTTGCGAGAGGCGACCGTACCCGGGCGGCTAGTTAATCTTGGTAGTTAGAACAGATAGAGCGAACGTTCGCCGGCCTTAAACCTAAGGGTAAGGAGTTATGGTGGTGTCTTAGTAATTGATTGAATAAGAATCGAAATCCGCTGATCTGTTGATTGCCAATGCTCTGGGGAACGAAGGGGGATTCAAAGTCTAAGTTCGTCTGTCTTTCTTGTTTCAAAACCCTAATTCTCAATCTGCTTTAGCTTAATTTGCTTTAATTTTCCTGCATTCCTTAGAATTAGAAGTCGTGGAACTCACACCACGCACAACGTGTTTTCCTTGAGTAATTTGTTAGTTCTGAAGTAGCCAATCAATTGAAGGCCCGTGGAATACGATCTATCCTAGCTCTTGAGCTTGATAGTTATTTGATAGAACCAGCTCATCACAACGACGGTTCTCATCACCTACACTCCGCCGGCGTCACCCACAAGGGCAAAGGCCTTAGTGCCTTATAAGAAGCGCTTAGAACCTCTCCAGCACCTTAAGATAAACCCTCAGAGGTTTACCAAGCCCCAACAGGTGGTGAGGTTCAAGCACAGCCCTCCCCGAAGGGCTCAACAAGCACGGATGAGCGTCCGAACCCATCCGGCCCTAACCTGGGCCCGGCGCTCATGGCAGTCAAGGAACCAAGCTTGCCCGGCCCCTCGGGCAACCAGTCTAAGGACCCAGGAGATGCCACACAACCCTGGGATCCTCTAGATGCCTTCCTGGAAGAATACCGACTGAAGAAGGCCAAGCTCCAGCCTAAGGAAGCTCCAACCGGACCCGGCCCGAGCGCCCCTCCAACCCTAGCATCAAGGCTAGGCTTCCAAGAGCTCAAGGACCGGATGACGACCTTAGAGGAACCTCTAAGGACCTTCCTAGACAACTGGGAGAAACAAAGAAGGCCATGCCTGAGCATACCCGGAGAAGTCCTGAAGGCAGACCGCACCCGGGCACCGGCCCCGGCCTCGGAAGGCACCAACCGGGCCCTAGCACTCAGCCATCAGGGGACTCGAGCCCTGGGAGGTTTAGCACCCGCCCTCAACTCCATACAAGGCATAGAGCCAAGCCTAGGAGCTGCCAGCCTAGGAACCACGAAGGAAATGGAGGAAATGAGGAAATGGGAAGACAGCCGAATAGGCAGGCCAAACAGGAACCCCGGATGCCGAGCGGCATCAGCATCAGACCTGCCGGAGCCCAACACAAGGAACCCCGAGCAATGCCGAGCCCGAGCAGCCGACGCCACCGCCACTTCCACGCCCAACATCAAAGGCGGCGCCGACTTTCCTAATCCGGCCCACGCGTGAGCGGCACATCCGACCGGACCCGCCGAATCCGCCGGATTAGGGTTTTCCCTTTAGTTATTTTAGTCTTTTTAGTATTCTATTCGGATTTTCCCTTTTAGTTTCGATTCTTTAGGAGCAAGTAAGTCCTTTTATTCTATTTAGGACTCTCACTCATTATTTTATTATTTTAGAATTCTTTTCCAAGTAGGAAACGTGAGCCTGTTCACGATTTCCTCACCTATAAATAAGAGGCTTCGGCCTCATTGTAAACATCAACCCTTTTCAGAATAAATCAATCAAAGACAGAACTTTGTTCTCTCAATTCTTTAGTTTTATGCTGCGTGCATAGCTTAGAATAGGTATTATCGTTAGAAGTATTCCCCTTCTCTCGTGGAGCCATTCCTGGACACTAAGGGTTCCCGGCTGTTATATAGCCGACGGGTCCTAGTACTAATCCGCCCCCGGTACCAAAGGTGATCGAGCGAAGGTTCAAGACTTGCGGTGGTTAGGGTCGTCTGCCCACGGTTGCGGCGGTTCACACCAGTTTTGGTATCAGAGCTTCGGTTCAACTCGAGGAACCACAATCTATCTCAGTCTTCAGGTTTGAAACCCTGGATTCATATCCTTACTTTTCAGTCTTAGAAAATCCTTGAAAAACCCTATCTATCTTTGTTTTCGTGTTAGTAGAAAATCAGTTTAGAAAATCCATCTATCTTTCATTCTTGTTCGAAGCATTGTAAGAAAAAAGAAAAGAAAACAAAAAGAAAGGCAATCTGCCCTAGGATTTCTCGTTCATTATAGGTTGATCTTAAGAAGAGGGGTAGATAGATATATTTGCTTCCTTGTATTATCAACTAACATGGCAGACGAAAGACTCAACCACATGGAGACCAGTGTTCTCAACATCACTCAAGTTTTGAACACGTTACAAGAATCTATGGCTCGGATGGAAAGGAGAGCCGCGGAGCAAGGATTTGAGAGGGAGAGACCTCGTGGTGACCGAGAGCGGGAGGACCGAAGACCGCCCCAAGATGTTGACGACCATGTGAGCAGCCTTAAGCTCACTGTACCCAAGTTCAACGGAAAGGCCAACGCCGACAACAACTTGGACTGGGAAAGAAGCATGGAGGACTTCTTGGACTGCCACAACTACTCCGAAAGGAAAAAGATCAAGGTGGCGACCATAGAATTCACTGACTACGCTGCCTTGTGGTGGAGTCAGTACATGCGGCAAATCCTGAGAGAAGAAGAAGAACCCGTTGGAACATGGAGAGAATTAAAGAGGATAATGAGAAGGAAGTTTGTACCGGCTGCCTATACAAGAGACTTGCATATCAAGCTACAAACCCTAAGACAAGGAAGTATGTCCGTGGAAGACTACCACAAGGAAATCGAGATGCTAGTGACCCGACTTGATCTTAAGGAGGATGAGGAGGCCAGAATAGCCCGTTTTACCAACGGCTTACAAAGGGACATCATGCATCAAGTCAACATCCTTCATTATGTTGACTATGAAGATCTAGTAGCCTTGGCAATCCGAGTGGAGAGAGAGATCAAGAATGGTATTGGAAAGAGGACCGCGCCAACCGCCACTAGCACTTGGAAAGGAGCTGCCAGCACCAGCCAGCCCCCATGGAAAGCCAGCCCTAACCGGGCCCAAGGCGGCAGGCCGAACCCTAGCCCCGCCGCCAACCGGGTAACCCCGAGCACTACCCCTACTGTGCCAAGTACTAACCCTAGGCCTAGCGGCATTGTTTGTTTTAAATGTTAGGGTCGAGGACATGTGACAAGGGACTGCCCCAATCAAAGGGTAATGGTGCTCAAAGAAGGAGAAGTCGTCACCGATGACGAAGAAGAAGAAACGAAGGAAGAAAAGGAAGAAGACTCCGATAGTGGAGAAGAAGTAGAGGTTCAAGGCCTCGAAAATTTTACTAGCATGTTCGTTAAAAGACCTAACCTTAGGTCCTGAGGCCTGGAGAGATACCTTGGCCGAGCCATACATCCCTGGCATCGGCCCGACTCAAGAACAGCGCCCGACCAGCATCGGGTCAATCCCGAGCCAGTACCCGGCGCCCTACGGATCGGTGCCCGAGCACCCACTAGCCAGCCCTCTCCTGGTGCAAGAGCAGCACCCGGATACTCCGAGGCCCCCAAGGAACACCCAGACGGTCCGAGACATGCACACCGAGGAGGTGTCTCACCGACTCTTGAAGCTGGCACCCATCCGGATCCGTCTACCCCCAAGACCGGCGGCGGCAGAAAAGAGCCCGAGCAAGGAGGAGGGACTCCATTGGGACGACCTATACTCTCCCATGTCTTCTACGAGCTTCAACATCAAAGTCAAGAGTCCATCGACTGATGACAACATGAGCACCGACGGTGCCAGCTCAGAAAACCCGGAGCCGTGGTCAGACTCGGATTCCAACGAGTACCCAAGCCCCCGAAGCATGAGGGAAGGCAGCCCCAACATTACCCCACGAGCCGCCGTCTTGAAGAAACCCCCGCCCAATACACACACGAAGGATTGGGATTCGAGGACGAATCCCTTACAAGAAGAGGGGAATGAAGTGACTCCGGGCAGCCGACCGGCTGAAAATACCTACTCCTACACTCCGCCGGGGTCACCCACAAGGGCAAAGGCCTTAGTGCCTTATAAGAAGCGCATAGAACCTCGCCAGCACCTTAAGATAAACCCTCAGAGGTTTACGAAGCCCCAACAGGTGGTGAGGTTCAAGCACAGCCCTCCCCGAAGGGCTCAACAAGCACGGATGAGCGTCCGGACCCATCCGGCCCTAACCTAGGCCCCGGCGCTCATGGCAGTCAAGGAACCAAGCTTGCCCGGCCCCTCGGGCAACCAGTCTAAGGACCCAGGAGATGCTACACAACCCTGGGATCCTCTAGATACCTTCCTGGAAGAATGCCGACTGAGGAAGGCCAAGCTCCAGCCTAAGGAAGCTCCAACCGGCCCCGGCCCGAGCGCCCCTCCAACCCTAGCATCAAGGCTAGGCTTCCAAGAGCTCAAGGACCGAATGACTACCTTAGGGGAACCTCTAAGGACCTTCCTAGACAACTGGGAGAAATAAGGAAGGCCAGGCCTGAGCATACCCGGAGAAGGCCTGAAGGCAGACCGCACCCGGGCACCGGCCCCGGCCTCGGAAGGCACCAACCGGGCCCTAGCACTCAGCCATCAGGGGACTCGAGCCCTGGGAGGTTTAGCACCCGCCCTCAACTCCATACAAGGCATAGAGCCAAGCCTAGGAGCTGCCAGCCTAGGAACCACGAAGGAAATGGAGGAAATGAGGAAATGGGAAGACGACCGAATAGGCAGGCCAAGCAGGAACCCCGGATGCCGAGCGGCATCAGCATCAGACCTGCCGGAGCCCAACACAAGGAACCCTGAGCAATGCCGAGCTCGAGCAGCCGACGCCGCCGCCACTTCCACGCCCGACATCAAAGGTGGCGCCGACTTTCCTAATCCGGCCCGCGCGTGAGCGGCACATCCGACCGGACCCGCCGAATCCGCCAGATTAGGGTTTTAACCAGCTTTTGTGTTATTTTAGTCTTCTTAGTATTCTATTCGGATTTTCCCTTTTAGTTTCGATTCTTTAGGACCAAGTAAGTCCTTTTATTCTATTTAGGACTCTCGCTCATTATTTTATTATTTTAGAATTCTTTTCCAAGTAGGAAACGTGAGCCTGTTCACGATTTCCTCACCTATAAATAAGAGGCTTCGGCCTCATTGTAAACATCAACCCCTTTCAGAATAAATCAATCAAAGACAGAACTTTGTTCTCTCAATTCTTTAGTTTTATGCTGCGTGCATAGCTTAGAATAGGTATTATCGTTAGAAGTATTCCCTTCTCTCGTGGAGCCATTCCTGGACACTAAGGGTTCCCGGCTGTTATATAGCCGACGGGTCCTAGTACTAATCCGCCCCCGGTGCCAAAGGTGATCGAGCGAAGGTTCAAGACTTGCGGTGGTTAGGGTCGTCTGCCCACGGTTGCGGTGGTTCACACCAGGTTCGTAATTGGCGGTTCATATCCTATTTGTCCTCCTCTCGCACCTCCACCTGTAGCTCCTTGCCTATCCAAGGGCGTGACTATGTAATCATCGGGATTGACATCATCACACGATCTAGTCTCACCTCCACTCACTTGTAGAAAGTAAAATAGTATCATCTAAACTTCATAAAATCATGTTATCTCGACTAACTAAGATATTTATATATAAAACTTACCTTTCTCCTTTTCTCAGTTGATGAAGAACCTTTGTTCTTACCCTTTTATTTTGCCATTAACTTCTTGAATTTTCCTTCCATTTTCTCCTCTGCTTCCTTGACTGTACAATCGAGTTCTTGCATCCTCTCTGCATACGCTCGATCCATCTCCTCTCTCACACGTGCAGTCATAGAGGAATCAACATTATGTTGAGTTGTTGCCTTTGATTGTCCAGAAGAACCAGAAGCAGCTTCAACTACAAAATAGGTAAAATGAAACACATTTCATCAATAATGTAATTACAACCTGAACTACTAATGCAGATTAGATGAGATTCTTACCACTCGTGGGTAATAGCCAACACTCTTTTCACGTACTCTTCTAGAGTGCTCTCCACCATAAGTGACATCGGAAGCTTTGTGCGCCAAATCCAAAGAGTCACCAGTTCCATGATGCTTAGGAACATCTAGCTCATTCTCATAATATTGAATCATTTACTACAAAAGCAAGAAAAACACTTAAAACAAACCAACTTTTAGCAACAAACTGTTTACGACACAAAGATAATTACTGCAAACTCGACACAATTAGAGGAGAATGTTCCATCTTTTAATTTGTGTGCATGCAACCAAATGAAACCTCTGGATGGCGTATAACCAAACTCGACCGTCAGTTGTGTTTGCATTGTATTATACGTCCTAGCCCCTCCCATGTTTTTTCTAACTTGCTTTGTTTTGTTTGCCTTATTTTTTCCAACAATTTCTTATCAATTTAAAAGTAAAGATGTTATTTATTACAAATGGCAAACATGCAACAAGATCATGATGAGTTTCAAAGTTAATACTTACTCTTCTCCTCGCTTCTCCTCGTATGGATAGGAATTCACACCAATCAAGGTTGCTAGCTCCTCTTGGGCCTGACTCCAAGAGGACGTTCCTATCAACACGCTCAGTGGCGGAGCTAGGAATTTTGCCAAGGGGGTGCTTTGTTCGTAAAATAATTATTTATTACCACGTTATAGAAAAGTCAATCCTACATGGTACTAATAGAAAAAAACAAAAATATATCACCAAATCGCCATTCAACCACTCCTCATTCATCCGATTTCATTTATCGTTATTAAAAAATCAATGAACAACCAATTTAATTATCAATTCTAAGACTAAAAGTTCACTAGCATAATAAATAATCTAACAATTCAACTGAAAAATTATAATGAGATAAATTAACATGAATAAACATTCTTACTTTATTTTTATTAGGGAAGAAGATATATTGAGTTTCAAATGAATCATTAATTAAGGTTTGAATATAACAATCATGTACTTATTGTGGCTCGATGGTAACAAATGTACTTATAACTGTAAAGTTGGCTATCTCTATGGTATTTGGCATAATTGTTCTATCCAACATTTCCATAAATCACTATCAAGCAATATCTTCAATTTCATTTAGGATACTCGTCACGAACAATTAGGAAAATAACACTTTTTCCCTTTACTTTGTCAAGTTAACATACCCCTAGACACAAATGCACATCGACATAAATATACATCATATATGTAGGAGACGAATAGTTTGTCAATGAGATAAATCGCGAAGAGTATGGTGAAATATGAAAGATATTAATTACATGTTTTATTCATCAATTTTATCCTATCTAATTATATATGTTTATATTTCATATTATAAAAAATGCTTAGTCAGTTAATACATGACTATTAGAGCTAAGGTGGTATGCTGAAGGCGTATCAATTAAGTCATGAAGACGAAAGGACCGAATGACAAAATGATCGAAGTACGAGAGAATAAAAAGTAGTGTATAGGCTATTTATTAATTAGTTGGCAAAGTAGAGGGTACAAACTGCTATTTTCCTAAATATGAGCTATATATTATATATGAGTTCCAAAGAATATGATTAAAAAATCATAAAGCCCACCAATGACTATGAGTGCATGGAATGAAAATAGACTAAGTCATGAAAAATGGGCAGAAAACTAGAAATGAAGAGGATGGTTGGAAATCCAAGGGGGCTAACGTGGCTCCGCCACTGAACACGCACATTCGCGTCTGTTGCTTTCTCGGCAGCTTATTTGTATGCCAAATTCTTTTTTCTTGCCCAATTTCTACCCAATTGTTTCATGATGTAACTCTTAAGAGGCACAAAATAGTGGGGCAAGATAGAAAACTTTGGCTGATTGAATTCAAACAAGAGGTTAGCAACAATGCACATTTTACAGTTATCTATAACAACAGATTATGTAAGTTAGTACCTCAAACATATTTCTCCACACAACCGATTTATACGAATTCAACCTGTGACCTCTCCACTCAACGAATCTAAGGGGTAGTGCAGTGAAGTCACCATCAATAACTCCAATATATCATATGAGAAACTCATATGTATGGCCTATCTCTGGAAGTACTCCATCAACCAATCTCACCACTAGTCTCAAGTTTGGCCCCAACTTTGCTTCTGCCTCTCGTACCTTCAACCCCATAACAGAGAAGCTTCCACTAGAATCTGAAATTTTGGAATGTACATGGGTCAAAGAACACAACTCATAACATTTCAAAATTACAACTAAGTTAGAAGAAACTTACCTACAACCTCACAATTCCATTTCCCAAATTCCTTGTCGGTGAGACTACCACTAATACGACCACCGCCAACACCACCACCACCACCGACACCATCACCACCACCACCAGTAGCTGGATCATCCATATTCATACTCCATAGAATCTAAACAAATTGTGAAACGGTACTCAAATTTTTTTCACACCAACAATTTTTTTTATGAAAAGGTAGGGTTTCATTTCATCAAACAATGAAGCGATGTATAATCGTTCAATAACAAGAAGAAACTACCAAACTATAAAATTAGATGATAGCTAAAATTGCCTTTTCATCTAATCTGCCAAAAGCAAGTACTTAATATCACTTCTTATTCTAACTATCATGATCAATCACAGTCCCCCAAGATGTGTCCTGCAACTCTGGAAGAAAAGCATTCAGGAGCTGCTTGAGAAGCTACAACTCCAAGAAAGATGACCCCTGATAGCGTTCCTACTATGATAACATAGACTAATTCACACAAAAAATAAAACTTCATATCCTTCTAGTATGGCAGCTCTGCTTTTAAACTCTTCCTGGTTGCAGTAAACCTCATATAACAAACCCGTTGCAGCTTATATCCAATGAGCTTCAACAATTCATCATTTATGCAAGTAAACTCCTTATGCACCCTCACCAACCTTGTCCAACACAACATTAATGAAAGAGACCTCATTTAACACCAATCTCAACATCATTAACTAAAGTACAACATCAGTAGATTTCCTGGTTCCAAGACATCAAATAGCCCTAAAACAAAGTCAAACTTATGTACAAAGTCAAACCTTTCCATTCTAATAAACCCCCCAAACATTCCTTTATCGTCTTCTAGTTTTATGTTTGATAATAACCACCTTAGGTGAGACAAGATTACTTTGATTCAAAAATTCGACAAAGTTATCCTTTTTTAAAGTTGAGATCCCTACTTCACCTTCACAAACTACCCCTTTGTCAATAACTTTATCCAAACCAGGGGCCTGAATAGCATGATTGGCTGGAACTTCATCTGCTTGTATCTCCTCATCAACAAGTTCCTCATCACTTACTAATTCACCACCCTTAAAAACTCTTACTGTCCTAGGGCTGAAAGCTAATTGGCTTTGTTGAGATGGAGCCTCTTCTACTTGCATAGAAACATTAGAGACAATGCCCTCTCCCCCTCCAACCAGGTTGAAACACTGTTTTCTGATTGAGAAGCATTACCTAAATAACCAACCATTGATTTTGGCTGGGAAACAACTCCTATAGCATTCTAAATTGGGGGCTTCTTCTAATAACTTCTCGGCTCAAGGTATTCCACTACTATTGTCCAATTGACATCCTCAGACATCATAACTTCCATAGATTGCAGAGGAGCTACGAAGACATCTTTGAGTACAAATAATTTTATTTCTAAACCATCACGAACATATTTGTTAATTGGGTGGCCAACCTGACTAGCAAGCTAGTTAATGCCCTTAGGAGTGATTAGTGTAGGAAGTACCTTCTTCCGTTTAATCCATACAGGGATATCCGTCTGTGAAAAATCCTGAGGTTCTATCCCCTGAACCCATTTCCTCAAGATCATGGAAGAGTGATGGACGTTCCACAAGCGAGCTAGAATCCACTCACAAAGATTGACATATGGAAGCTCAACCAAAAAGAAGCCTTTTGATAATACCGACAATATCACTTCACCCTCAAAACCCCATAGTTTGCTTAGAACACTACGAATGACTCTAATCGGTGGAAAAATCACCTAGGAATTGCAACACCACTGTTGACCTCAGCTTCTGAATCCCCAAATCAAAAATAGCTTGAGGAATTCTCAAAATTCCATTAACCACGGCATCCCTCGATTCCGAAATAAAACTCAAATCGGACTTTGAATATGTAACTATAGATGCCTAGGAAGCGACAACCGAATAGGAGACAGGAGTAGAAGATGATAACGCCATGGCTGGCTGTCGGAGGCAGCTGACCCTAGGGGTTGAACAATGGGTGGCGGGGAAAGTGAGTTTTAAGAAAGAAAGCGATTTGAAAATTTGTCAACATCAACAATTTTTTACAGTAGAAGGACAAGCTACTAATTTCAATCTACTCATTAGACTCTCGTAACTCTACCATAAGATTCTCCCTAGCCAATGTTTCATACACAAAATAAGGAATGTCATCTGTTACAACAAGATTTTGACCTGCAAACAATAACCAATCATCTACTGAGTTGCTAAGATCTTCTTCCGACAAATTGTATGTGTTTGTTAGTTTGAAATGGAGTGGTACCATTCTTGCATCTCTTGCACTGGTGTATGCAGGTGTCATGACCAATGACATGGGGAGGATTGTTGATGTCAAGGCAGCTTCCTTGAGAGCAGAGTTCCTGAAGAATATGAGAAGGGAAGAGGTGCTAGGCTTGGCAAGAGGATAAGAAAATAAACGTGACTAGATCAACTAGAGTTGTTGTTGGTCCAATCCAACAAAGGACGAGGGAGTTTGCTGGAGCTGCCAACTAGCAGACTAGGCGATCTGCACCTGAAGTTCAGTAACATAATATTGGCGCGTCAAGTGGCGGGCGTCCACCTTGCACCACTTGTGGCTTACCCCATCATCGGGAGTGTTGGATTTCGACTGAAGGGTGCTTCTATTGTGGTCAGCTAAGGAGGAGGTGAAATTGAAAAGGTTGAAACAAGTTGCTACAGAAAGGATGTCAAGCCTTTCTGGCACATGTAATTTTGGAACGACCTTTGAAGATAGAGGAAGTAAGGGTGTTGCAGGAATTTCAAGATGTCTTTCTTGAAGACTTGCCAAGCATTCCGCCAGAGCGGGTAGTAGCTTTTGAGATTGAATTGGTGTCTGGTACCGCGCTATATCAATAGCATCGTATAGGATGGCGCTAGTTGAATTGAAGGATTTCAAAGAGAAGCTTCAAGAAGTTTTGGGCAAAGGGTTCATTCATCCAAGTGTTTCCCTTTGAGGAGCACCAGTTCTGTTTTTCAAGAAGAAGGAAGGGAGCATGAGAATGTGCATTGAGTATAGATATCTCAATCAGGTTACTGTCAAGTACCCTCTTCCAAGGATTGATGACCTGTTTGATAAATTATAAGGAGCTTCAGTCTTTTAAATATCGATTTGAGGTCCGGATATCATCAGTTTAAAGCAGCTAGAGAAGCAATTCGCAAGATAACTTTGAGGATGAGGTATTACATTATGAATTCCTGGTTATGCCTTTTGGTTTGACTAATGCTCTTGTTGTGTTTATGACCATGATGAACAAGGTTTTCAGTGATTACATTGACATGTTCATCTTTGTGTTCATCGATGATATTCTAGTATACTCCAAGACGGTAGAGGAGCATGATGAGCATATGAGGAGGGAGCAGTTGTATGCCAAATTCCCTAAGTGTGATTTATTGCTAAGGGAGGTTATTTTCCTTGGTCACTTGATTACTGGTAGAGGGATATAAGTGGATCCCAAGAAGATTGAAGCAGTGGTTAAGTTGGAACCACCATAGAATGGGTCGGAAGTTATAAAGCTTTCTTGGTATGGACGGCTACTACAATTAATGGAAGGGTTCTCCAAGATATCAGCTGCAATGAGCAAAGCCAAGGATCATGACACCCAGTATAAGAAGTGGTACAATGTTCTCAAGACGGCAGAGATCAAGATACTAGTGACTGAAGCTATAGAGATCATACCACCTCTTGGGAAATTCTTTAAGGATCTCGTGAAGAAGGTGAAGAACGGAGAGGCGTACTCTGTCACGCTTACCAATGAATGCGCTTCTCTCTTCGGTGCTCCGTCTCCCATGCGACAGCATCCACCACCGCCAGTTAAGTGTTATGATCCCGGTCCTTCTACATTACCATGCATCATTAATGGTATTAAAATTGACCGTAATCTGGCTGATTCTGGCACTTCTATTAATGTTATGCCTGTCTATCTATATGAAAAGTGAAACCTAGGGAAATTAAAACCGTTTACTTTGCATCTCGTGCTAGCCGATAGGTCTGTCAAACTGCCTAGGGGTATAATAGAAGATGTAGCTGTTTGCTGTGGTCCTTTTACTATAATTGCAGATTTCGTTGTTCTAGACACCCGTGAGTTAGACGGAACACTTATCTTTGGCCGACCTTTCTTAACAACTGCTGGCGCAAATATCAACTATAAACAAGGCCTGTTAACCTAAAGTGTAGGACAGGACAATGTTACATTCCGCATTAAATATAGCATGAGATATTCTGTCGCTCAAGATGATAATTGTTATACTGTTGATTCTATGGAGTTGGCCTCGGCCAACTTCATTACTAACGCCTTATCTAGTGATCCACTAGAGTTGTGCTTGATTTCAGGAATTGACAATGAACTAGAAGATCCAGAGCAGCGCCTGTGGCAGGACGAGTTAGGCGACTAGAAAGCGACATCCACAGCCACTTCTGCGCCTGCACACATTGAACCAGCATCAAGTCGGATCACTACCTCATATGAGAACCCGCCAGAACTCGACTTAAAGGAGCTGCCTGACCATATGGAATATGCATTTCTGGGGAAGGAATGCCAATTGCCAGTCATCATCAATTTGAGTTTATCTCTCGAGAAGAAAGAGCAACTGATCAGGCTACTCAAGAAGCATGTCCGAGCTATAGCCTGGCAGTTGGCCGACATCAGAGGCATCTTTGAAACCTTCTGCAAGCATCGGATAGTTGTAGATGAAGAGTTCAAGCCAGTTAGACAGCCACAACGCCGATTAAACCCTCTGATGCAGGAAGTTGTGAAGAAAGAAGTCCTTAAACTCTAGGATGCAGGTATCATTTACCCTATTGTCGACAGTCCTTGGGTCAGTCCGACTCAGGTTGTCCCGAAGAAAGGAGGAATCACAGTGATCCCTAATCCGAAGGGTGAGCTCATTCCCACTCGCACGGTTACCGGATGGAGTCAATGACGCCACTAAGAAGGATCACTTCCCACTGCCGTTCAATGATCAGATGCTAGAATGGTTGGCTGGTCATGACTACTACTGCTTCTTAGATGGGATGTCCGGTTACTTTCAGATCCCCATCAAGCTCGACGATCAAGAGAAGATGACTTTCTCCTGCCCGTTTGGTACGTTTGCTTATCGTCGTATTCCCTTTGGTTTATGCAATGCTCCCGCTACTTTTCAGAGATGCATGCTTGCTATATTCAGAGATCTAGTAGAGAATGTGGTGGAAGTATTCATGGACGAATTCTCCGTCTATGGAGACTCATTTTCCAAGTGTCTAGCCAACCTAGACAAGGTGCTAGCTCGTTGTGAGGAAACCAACCTGGCTCTTAGTTGGGAGAAATGTCACTTTATGGTTACCGAAGGCATTGTTCTTGGCCATAGGATATCCAAGCTCGGAATAGCAGTCGATCGTGCTAAGCTTGAAACCATTGTCAGTTTACCGCCGCCGACCTCGGTCAAGACAGTTCGAAGCTTCCTCGGTCATGCTGAATTCTACCAGAGATTCATCAAAGACTTCTCTAAGATCACTCTCCCAATGACCAAGCTTCTAGAGAAAGATGTTCCTTTCGTTTTTGATAAAGCTTGTCTTGCAGCCTTTGAGACCTTGAAGACTAGACTCACCACCGCACCAATTCTTACAGCACCAGATTGGAATCTTCCATTCGAGATTATGTGCGATGCTAGCGACTTTGTTGTTGGTGCAGTTATTGGACAAAGAAAAGATAAGAGGTTTCAACCCATCTATTTTGCTAGCAATACGCTTAACGATGCTCAAAGGAACTACACTACTATAGAGAAAGAGCTCCTAGGTATCGTCTTCTCCTTTGATAAGTTCTGACAATACCTGGTTCTTTCGCACACCATCGTCTATACAGATCATGCTGCTCTGCGCCATCTGTTAGCCAAGTAGGATTCGAAGCCAAGGCTCATCCGGTGGATCCTACTTCTCCAAGAGTTCGACATAGAGATTAAAGACAAGAAGGGGGCTGAGAAACTAGCAGTCGACCACCTTTCTCAACTCGAGGAATCACAGACAGGTAAGTCTACTACTACCCCTATCAATGACTCTTTTCCTAACGAGTTGTTGCGTGTTGAAATTTATGAACAGGTCAACAGCATAGCCATCGAGCCCTGGGCCATCACTCACGCTCAAGAGCTAAGTGACGCAACCGATTCAGATGAGCCTTGGTATGCCACCCTAGCTAATTATCTCTCTCATGGTATAATACCTCCTGAGCTGGACTATAATGCACGCAAGAAGCTCTTTAAAGAGGCCAAGTCATACTTCTGGGATGAGCCCTTCTTATACCGTATTAGTACTGACTGGGATGATCCGAAGATGCGTGTCTTACATCGAAGCGGCTGACATCATGCGTAAGTGCCATGAAGGCCAGTTTGGAGGACACTTCGGCAGCAACCGCACTGCAAAAAAGGTACTTGAAACTGGATTTTACTGGCCTTCATTCTTTAGTGATTGTGATGCTTTTGCTCGTCATTGTGATGCATGCCAACGATCAGGTAACATCTCTAACCGTAATGAGATGCCCCAAATTGTTTCTTTAACCGTTGAAATCTTTGATGTTTGGGGAATTGATTTTATGGGTCCGTTCACACCCTCCAACGGAAACAAGTACATTCTTGTGACCGTTGATTATGTATCCAAGTGGGCTGAAGCTGAAGCTTTACCCACCAATGATTCTAGAGTGGTGGGTCGGTTCCTTACCCGTCTTTTCACGCGTTTTGGTTCACCACGCTTCATCATAAGCGATAGGGGTACCCACTTCCATGGACATTTCGACCGGGTGTGCAAACGCTTTAGCGTCACCCACCGAATGTCCACAGCTTACCACCCCCAAGCTAATGGTCAAGCAGAAGTGACGAACCGTGAGCTAAAGCGGATTCTTGATAGGACAGTTGGTCAGTCCCGCAAGGACTAGTCATCTAAACTCAATGATGCCTTATGGGCTTATCGAACTGCCTACAAGACTCCCATCGGTACCTCACCGTATCAGCTGGTCTATGGCAAGGCATGCCATTTGCCAGTTGAGCTTGAGCACAAGGCATTTTGGGCTAATAAAGAGTTGAATATGAGTTATGCAGTAGCAGATAATAAGCGCCTTGACCGGATAGCCGAGCTTGAAGAACACTGTCTCCATGCGTATGAGAGCACGAAGCTTTACAAGGAACGCACCAAGAGAATTTATGACTCTCAATTAAAAACAATCAAGCAGTTCTACCCTGGAGATGAAGTCCTCTTACATAACTCTCGGTTGAAGCTCTTCCCGGGTAAACTAAAATCCTGATGGTCTAGCCCTTATACCATGGTGCGGCAGACATCCTTGGGCATCGTCCTAATTAAAGGCCACGGTCAAGAACCATTTATGGTCACCGGTCACAGGCTCAAGAAATATTGATGAGCTGCAGAACAGTGATCAAATACTATCAAGCTAGAAGCTAGGGTAGATCGTATTCCACAAGGTTTCTTCTAATCGACTACTCAAGAAGCTGGCAATTTATTCAAGTTTAAACACTTTGTGCGTGGTGTGAGTTCCACGACTTCTAGACTAAGATGCAAGAAAACTAAAATGAAATTAAAAGACAGAATGATTGGTTGGTTCAGACAGACGACAGACAAGCTTAGCTTTCGAATCCCCCTTAGATCACCAAGGCAGCAGCAATCACAAGACCAGCGGTTTTCAATTCTCATTCAATCAATTTCTATACACCACCATAACTCCTGACCCTTAGGTTTAAGACCGGCGAACGTTCGCTCTATCCGTTCTAACTACCAAGATTAATTAGTCGCCCGGGTACGGTCGCCTCTCGCAACGACTTAACTTAACTGGTGCAATTACTAATGATTTATGAGTTACTCTTGAAGCGGATTAACCCTAACTGGTTCCTACGAAAGGCATACTCCAATGAATAGGTTAACTGGTTGAATCAATGTTCTAAAGAGAGGCGAGCGTTTGCTTCTATCCTCGGCTTAACAAGAATCTAAACTAGGTTATCAAGGAAGACAAGTTTATGCGCCAAAGCAGGAAGATGTCTGGCGACTAACCCTAGCTTGCAAAAACCTAATCTAGGCGATCAACCAGAAAAGAAACACAAGAACAACGAAACTAATCTAGGCGTCAACTAGACAAGAAACGTAGTACAACAATCAAGAACAAAACAACCATGCAAAGAGAAATTGACTGAACTTTGAATCTAATCACCGCCGATCCGTGACAGCTTTAAAGCCCTGGGTCACTTAGGGTTCATCTAATCTAAGCTCTACGAGTTTAGCTACTCATATTAGGAACAAGAGAATCGAAAACAAACAAGGAATACATCTCAGGTAGGAAGAATAGAGAAGAACTGTAAAACCTAATTTGACGAATCCGTGAAGCTTCGATCTCCGGTAATCTTCAATCCAAGCTCCGAGTCTCCGAGGTGAAGGGATAGCGTCACGATCTCTCCACGGTTCTTTGAACTCTCTAAACTCTCTCTCCAACTGCTAGGTCTGAAAATTATGATTGATATTCTGAGGTATATATGTGCTGGGCCGCTGGTTTAAGTATTTATACTTAACCCTAATCTGCCGGATTTTAAATGATATTTTTGCCAAAAATGTTAAGGAATTTTCGGCGAAAATTCCTTTGTAAAAGGGGGTGGCGGCCGGCTGGATTCTTCTGTAGTTTTCGGACCGCCGGTTCTTGGTGAAAACTTAGGGTTTTTGCCGAAAACTTCCTTTGGTAAGCTCAGTCGATTTGTTCATGGATTTTCGCCGAAAACCTTAGGTGTTTTTCGCCGAAAATGTCAGTGTAAAACGGGGCAGGATTTGGTTTGACTCGATTGGCTCCTTGGATCGATTCCGGTGCGATTCCTCAAGGTTCCAACGCCTTAGACACGTCCTTGGCTACTTATTTGACGGCAAAAACCTGTGCTAACATAGAAACACTAGAAAACCATCAAATAGACCCGAAACGGGCCAAAGTTACACAAATGGCACGAGATAGGGCAATTGATTGAATATTCGTTATTCTACCCTAAAAACCATGTCTTAAGCAAGGAAATGTCGCTTAAATGAGGCTGATAATCACGTCAAATCGAGTGTCATCAAATATCTGCAAGGATTGGCTATTTCTCTCATCGACGTACACTACTTTGCGTCAGACCAATGACATAGATCTAGGTATCGTTTTGTTTTGTAAAGAACATTTCGCCAAAAACTCCCACATTTTCACCGAAAATTCCGAGTGTTTCCGCCGGTATAAATTCCCTTCTTCAGTTTTCTTTTCGCAGAAACCCCCTCCCGAAAACTCTCAACCTCGCCGTCTCTCTCTCTCTTTCCGTTTTTGCCGCCGTCCAGCTGCCGCCCATCCCTTCTTCCTTCACCGACGGCGCTAAGATGGGCTCAGGAGCTGTCTTGAGAGGAGGAGTCGGTGTTGCCTCTTCCTCTTCTGTGATATCTTCAATCTCTGGCATATCCATGGCAGTAGTATCTGGTATCATGACAGGTTCTGGAGCCTTTGGATCGGTTGTTTGCTTGCCGCTCCTGGTGGTGATAGCTCGAGCATGTTCACTCTTCACACCGAGGTCTCCTTGAAATGCCGCTTGATTAAGGAAAGGATTGCTAGTGAGAAATCTAGTCACATTGCTTATTGCATCTTCTATCCTTTGGCTTTGAGCCATTTGTCTTGATTGAGTGCAGCTTGAGCTTTGAATTGATTGTCGTGTTCATCGAGTCTGCTCATGATTCGATCGAACTTCTTCTCATAGTCCTCGTCTCTATTGTAATGCGGCTTTGCTCGACGCTGTTGCTGTCCTCCAACGAATCCAGGAGGTCTTTGGTAAGGATCTGCGAATCGGCTGTTATGATTCTGCGGTTGCTAGTTCCTGTAATTGGCGTAGCCTTTCTGGTTGTTGGCAAAGCCTTGACTAATGAAGTTCACCTCTTGATGACACTCAATTTGACGTGATTATCAGCCTCATTTAAGCGACATTTCTTGGCTTAAGACATGGTTTTTAGGGTAGAATAGCGAATATTCACTCAACTACTCTATCTCTTGCCATTTGTGTTACTTTGGCCCGTTTCGGGTCTATTTGATGGTTTTCTAGTGCTTTCGTGATAGCACAGGTTTTTGCCGTCAAATAATGTAACCAAGGATGTGTCTAAGACATTGGAACCCCGAGGAACCGCATCGAAATTGATCCGAGGAGTCAATCAAGTCAACACAAATCCTGCCCCGTTTTACACTACAGTTTTTGGCGAAAACTCTTCAGGTTTTCGGCGAAAAGTCCAGAAGAAATCACCAGAGCTCACAAGAAGAAGTTTTTGACGAGAAGTCAAACTGCTCACCGAAAACTCTAAAAAATAAACTCACGGGAGATCAGTCGACGGAAGCCAGCGATTTACACTAAAGTTTTCGCCGAAAAATCCTTAACAAATCCGACGAACTTAGGGTTAAGTATAAATACTTAACCGGCGACCCAAATTAATATACCTCATAATATACTTTTCATAATAGAACTTACACAAGTTCAGACCAAAGAAGTTCGAGAGAGAGTTTAGAGAGTTCGAAGAATCGTGGAGAGATCGTGACGCCATCCTTCCATCTCGGAGAGCTCGGTGCGTAAAGTTGAAGATTCAGGAGATCGAAGCTTCGCTGGAGTCGTCAGAATTAGGTTTTTTAGTTCTTATCTGTTCTACCTCTGTATGATGATTTCCTTTGTTGCCTTTGATTCTTCTGTTATCGTTATGAGTAGCTGAACTCGTAGAGCTTAGATTAGATGAACCCTAAGTGACCTAGGGCTTTAAAGCGGTCACGGATCGGCGGTAATTAGATTCGAAGTTCAACCAGTTTCTCTTTGCATGGTTGTTTTGTTATTCATTGTTTATGTTTCTCTTCTGGTTAGTCGCCTAGATTAGGTTTATGCAAGCTAGGGTTAGTCGCCAGACAGCTTCCCTGCTTTGGCGCATAAACTTGTCTTCCTTGATCACCTAGTTTAGATTCTTGTTAAGCTGAGGATAGAAGCGAACGCTCGCCTTTCTTTGAAACATCAATTCAACCAATTAACCTATTCATTGGAGTGTGCCTTTCGTAGGAACCAGTTAGGGTTAATCCGCTTCAAGAGTAACTCATAAATCATTAGTAATTGCACCAGTTAGTTTTGTCGTCGCAAGAAGGGACCGTATTCGGCCGGCTAATTAATCTTGGTAGTTAGATCGGATAGAGCGAACGTTCGCCAGTCTTAAACCTAAGGGTAAGGAGTTATGGTGGTGTCTGAGAATTGATTGAATGAGAATTGGAAACCGCTGGTCTTGTGATTGCTGTTGCCTTGGTGATCTAAAGGGGATTCGAAATCTAAGCTTGTCTGTCGTCTGTCTAAACCAACTAATCATTCTGTCTTTTAATTTCATTTTAATTTTCCTGCATCTTAGTCTAGAAGTCGTGGAACTCACACCACGCACAACGTGTTAAACTTGAGTAAATTGCCAGCATATTTGAGTAGACGATTAGAAGAAACTCTGTGGAATACGACCTGCTTAGCTTTTAGTTTGGTAGTATTTGAACACTGTTTTACAGCTCATCAAATTGGCGCCGTTGCCGGCGACTCTTCTAATTGTTTGAAAGAAGAGTTGGCATTTTATTCTTCTACCTTTCCATCTTTCATATTTCATCACACTTCAATTTTACGCCGGTTATGTTTGCTTTTGTTGCTTGTAGGTTGTTTTACAGGTTCATGAACCGCTCACTCACTCATTCTCAGTTTAAGCTGGGTAGCTCTGCTCCGCCAAAGCAACCGCGAGTTCTGAAGCAAGTTAGAATCGTTCCACCTACACCACCTACCCCTATTAAGATTGAGGAGTTGAAGGAGAACTCCTCATCTTCGTCTGCTTCATCCACTACTTCAGATTCACCACCACCTTCTCCTTCCGTAATGGTTGCTCAACGCACCTTGACGGATTACAATAGACCGAACGCGACTAATTTTTGGTCTAGCATCGCTGTGCCGCACAACGATGATGATCCTGATTATGAGATCACGATCCCATTCCTGGAAATGATTTTTAGGGATGTTCAGTTCGAAGGGAAGCCGCAAGATAACACTCACACACATCTGGCGGACTTCCTAGCCATGTGCGAGACGTTCAAGAGTGGGAACCTCGATACGAACACATTATGCTTATGAGTCTTCCCATTCTCCCTTAGAGGCGTCGCCAAGAGATGGCTTAGTAGCAAGCCACCTGGCCACTACACCGATTGGGACAGTCTAGCTCAAGACTTCATAGAGGAATACTTTCCTCCTTCAAGAACTACAACTTATAAGGACGACATTGCCAGATTTGTTCAGAAGGAAGGAGTAAGTTTATTTGATGCTTGGAACGAATTCCAAGAACTCCTTCACGATTGCCCTCATCATGGATTCTAGCAGGGACAACTAGCCGAGTTCTTTGCCCAAGGGATGAACGAAGAATTGGCTAAATGGGTTAACATCTTAGCTGACGGCGACTACACCTCAAGAGCTGCTCTTCTTCACTTTGCAAACTACGCATCTAAGTCCAGAAATTGGGAGAGACAGTTTGAAGCAGCCAAGAGCCAACCAAGCAGTGAAAATCAGATCAAGATCGAAGTACAGAAACACATGAAGGAGATTTTCGGTACAGCAAATAACTGGTCTATAGGGGAAGTTAATTTTATTGATCAAGATCCCCCTGGATTCACCGGAGGACAGCAGCCTCAGAATTATACATTTGAGAATACTTGGGAAATCAAGATAGACAAGAAGCTCGACCTGATCTTGGCAAGACTCGATGACCACGAGGAGAAATTCAAGCTTCAAGCCGTCTTAAATCAAGATCATGAAGATCAAGGTCGGCGAGTGGAGAACGCGGTGAATAGCATGGCTAGCATGCTAGCTAGTATCCCGTTCTTTAATCAATCATCGGTTCAAAATGACTCTACCATCAGGAAGGAGCACGTCAAGGCCATCTCCACAAGAAGTGGCAAGCAATTAGCTGGTTCTGCAGCTCCTGATCTGGCCATAATTCCTAATGCTATAGCCATTGACAAGCCACATATCAAGGAGGAGGATAAAGAGGAAGAGGAGGAGGTGACTGCCCCGCCTCCCCTAACAAAGGCATCACCTGCGCCACCACCTCCTCCATATCAGCTTCGGATCTCGTTTCCTAAGGCTGCACAATCACAGGAGAAAGATCATGATACCTGGTACAGAAAGTGGTATGGATACTTGAAGAACACAGATATCAAGATACCAGTTACTGATGCTATCCAGATGATACCGGAGGTTGGAAAAGTCACGAAAGATCTTGCGAAGAACAAGAAGAATGGAGAGTTGTCTTGCGTCTCCCTCGAGGAAGAATGCTCCTCGATCCACAGCAGACGACCGCCATACCTCCCCCAGCTAAGTGTCGCGATCCCGGTGCTTTTACTTTGCCTTGCACTATTAATGATGTGAAAATTGATCGTAGTCTAATTGATCTAGGTTCTTCCATTAATGTCATGCCTACCTGCTTGTATGAGAAACTGAACCTAGGAGAATTGAAACCGATTAGCATGCATTTAGTGTTTGCCGACGATCTGTTAAATTACCTAGGGGATTAATAGAAGACGTGGTTGTCAGTTGTGGTCCCTTCACTATTCTAGCTGATTTCGTTGTTATGGATACCCGAGGGGAAGATGTCACTCTTCTCCTAGGCCGACCGTTTATGGCGACAGCCGGCATTAACATTAATGTCCTGAATGGCTCGTTGACATTAAGGGTCGGCAAGGATACCATGACTTTTCGCCTGAATGACGGTATGCAAGTCCTTGTCAAAGAAGAGGCGCATTGCTTATCTGTTGAAGCTGTGGAGTTGGCTTCGGTCAACTCCGTTACTAATGAAAAATCTAGAGTTTCTTCAGAAATATGCTTGCTAGGTGTTGGACAGGTCCCTAATATGAAGAATGAGCTGCCGGCACAGAAGCCGAGAAAGAAGGAGGATCCGACGACATCCCCTCATGAATCGCCAAAAGTTAAAGATCCTGGCGAGATGAAGAAGGAGAATAAAGAGAAGGACACTCCTTCGAAAGAACTGTTCGGCCATTTGAAATTTCTGGTCATCTTCCCGATGGACGAACTAAGCTAATTCACGCAAACGGGAAGAAGTTCACACTTACCAAAGGATCCTTGATGTGAACCGTTGCAACCGTGGGCAGACGACCCTTAAACACCGTAAGTTGAGACCGTGCAATGAGGTAGAACCGTCGGGAACCGGGGGCGGATAAGTACTTTGACCCGTCGGCTGTATATAGCCGGGAACCAGAAGTGTCCAGTCGATAAAGCAGAATAAAAGACCTAAATTAGGTCAAAAACTCTAATTCGGCCACGGTTGGGCTGCTCGGGCCAGTTGGGCCTTGGTGGCGGTCGTGGGCGTGACCGGCCGGCCGTCGGGCTTGATGCGGGTGGCGGTCGTGGGCCAGATGCTCCGGGCTGGTTCAGTGGCAAGGGCTTTATCCAAATGACATGTTCTTCGTGGCCGGCTTCATAGAATTCCTCTGATCGGTCCGACTGCCGGTTTAGGGCTCGGGGCTGTTCTCTCCTTGGGCCTTCTCTATTTCCGCTCGAGCCGTCTTCTTTGAGCTTCAGGTAGGCATCCAAATAGCTCCTGATGTAGCTCTCCGGGGGTTGGGTCAGTCTAAGTGTCACGCCTCGGGGCCAAAGACTCCATTTCTTCTCATGGTTCGGCTCAGGGTCATTCTTTGGAAGCTCTCCTCTCCAGGCCAAGTATTCTTGGGCTGTTTTCCTCCTATACTCCAGAAATGCTTCCAGAGGGTCACTCGAGTGACGACCTTCTTCTTCAGAACTCCTGGAGATCAGGCTAGGAGCAGGCTGAGGCTTTTCTCCAGTGCCAAGGCTTCTATCCTCGGCCAGCAGTATGGCCTGGAATATCATTCCATCTCGTGGAGCCTTTCTACCTGCAAGGGAGGGACTTAGTCGATATTTAAGGGCGTACCTTGGATTTAGGGCTTGAAGATGGCTTGTCCTAGGCTCTTTATGCCTTTTGTGAGGTCCTAGGGTCTTATCTCGGCCAGGTGACCCTAGTGGGGTGTAGGGGTACCGATTGGCATCAGGGCAGTTGGGCCGGGTCATATCATCCCCCTCTTCTTGCCTTGGATTTGTCCCCAAATCCATCTGGGGTTCTCTTCTAGCACTCATCACCCTCGTCCAAACTTCAGCAATCTTGTTGGCCACGGTCGGGGATGATTCAGCAGCATCTTTAGACTTAGGAGTGTCACTTGAGTCAGTAACAGACCAAGGCTCGGGTCCTTCAGCGCTTCCTCCCTCAGTCTCCACAGCTCCCTCTCCTGAAAAACTATCAACAATAATGTTAAGGCTCGGGGAGGTACTCGGTGAGAGTTCCTCACTCATTTCCACATCCGGGTCAGCATCCTGATCTTCTTCACTCGGGGAAGCTCTCAACATTTGTCGGGAGGTGATCTCCCATTGGATCTTGGGTGCACATGGGGCTGTTGGTGAGGCGTTGGGTCGGGGCACGGGGGTGCCGGAGGTGGCTGGGCTACGTCAGGGCACGTCGGGCGGGGTGGCGGTGCCGGGTAGTGGGGAGGCGGCGGCGTCGGGCAGTGACGCGTCGGGCAGTGGAGAGCCGGCGGTGGCGGGCAGGGACGCGTCGGGCAGTGACAAGGCGTCATCGTCAGGTGGTGGTGCGGCGGGAAGTGTGAAGCCGGCGGCGGCGGGCAGTGGGGAGCCGGTGGCGGTGGGCAGTGGGGAGCCGGCGGCGGCGGGCAGTGGAGAGCCGCGGCGGCGGGCAGTGGGGAGCCGGCGGCGGCGGGCTGTGGAGAGCCGGCGGCGGCGGGCAGTGGTGCGCCGGGCAGTGGAAAGGCGGTGGTGGCGGGTAGTGATTCGTCGGGGTGGTCGGGCGTCGGCCAATCGATGGCGTCGGGCATTGTCACGCGGGGTCGTCGGTGTCGGGCATCGTCGCGTCGGGAACGTCGGGTAGGTGCTCGTCGGGAGGGTCAGGTAGTGGTACGTCGGGCTTGATGCGGGTGGCGGTCGTGGGCCAGATGCTCCGGGCTGGTTCAGTGGCAAGGGCTTTATCCAAATGACATGTTCTTCGTGGCCGGCTTCATAGAATTCCTCTGATCGGTCCGACTACCGGTTTAGGGCTCGAGGCTGTTCTCTCCTTGGGCCTTCTCCATTTCCGCTCGAGCCGTCTTCTTTGAGCTTCAGGTAGGCATCCAAATAGCTCTTGATGTAGCTCTCCGGGGGTTGGGTCGGTCTAAGTGTCACGCCTCGGGGCCAAAGACTCCATTTCTTCTCATGGTTCAACTCAGGGTCATTCTTTGGAAGCTCTCCTCTCCAGGCCAAGTATTCTTGGGCTCTTTTCCTCCTATACTCCAGAAATGCTTCCAGAGGGTCACTCGAGTGACGACCTTCTTCTTCAGAGCTCCTGGAGATCAGGCTAGGAGCAGGCTGAGGCTTTTCTCCAGTGCCAAGGCTTCTATCCTCGGCCAGCAGTATGGCCTAGAATATCATTTCATCTCGTGGAGCCTTTCTACCTGCAAGGGAGGGACTTAGTCGATATTTAAGGGCGTACCTTGGATTTAGGGCTTGAAGATGGCTTGTCCTAGGCTCTTTATGCCTTTTGTGAGGTCCTAGGGTCTTATCTCGGCCAGGTGACCCTAGTGGGGTGTAGGGGTACCGATTGGCATCAGGGCAGCTGGGTCGGGTCATATCATCCCCCTCTTCTTGCCTTGGATTTGTCCCCAAATCCATCTGGGGTTCTCTTCTAGCACTCATCACCCTCGTCCAAACTTCAGCAATCTTGTTGGCCACGGTCGGGGATGATTCAGCAGCATCTTTAGACTTAGGAGTGTCACTTGAGTCAGTAACAGACCAAGGCTCGGGTCCTTCAGCGCTTCCTCCCTCAGTCTCCACAGCTCCCTCTCCTGAAAAACTATCAACAATAATGTTAAGGCTCGGGGAGGTACTCGGTGAGAGTTCCTCACTCATTTCAACATCCGGGTCAGCATCCGGATCTTCTTCACTCGGGGAAGCTCTCAACTTTTGTCGGGAGGTGATCTCCCATTGGATCTTGGGTGCACATGGGGCTGTTGGTGAGGCGTCGGGTCGGGGCACGGGGGTGCCGGAGGTGGCTGGGGTAGGCCAGGGCACGTCGGGCGGGGTGGCGGTGCCGAGTAGTGGGGAGGCGACGGCGTCGGGCAGTGACGCGTCGGGCAGTGGAGAGCCGGCGGTGGCGGGCAGGGACGCGTCGGGCAGTGAAAAGGCGTCATCGTCAGGTGGTGGTGTGGCGGGCAGTGGGGAGCCGGCGGCGGCGGGCAGTGGAGAGCCAGCGGCGGCGGGCAGTGGTGCGCCGGGCAGTGGAAAGGCGGTAGTGGCGGGTAGTGATTCGTCGGGGTGGTCGGGCGTCGGCCAATCGGTGGCGTCGGGCATTGTCACGTCGGGGTCGTCGGTGTCGGGCATCGTCGCGTTGGGAACGTCGGGCAGGTGCTCGTCGGGAGGGTCAGGTAGTGGTACATCGGGGTCGGTTAGGGCCGCGTCGGAACGTCGGGCAGTGGCGCGTCGGAGGGGCGTCGGGTAACGAGGGGCCAAGCAAGGTCGCGTCGTGGTCGGGCAGTGGGATGCCGGGGCCAGGTGCTGGGGCGCCAGGGCTGGACAAGGCCCTGTCGGGGGCGTCAGGGTCAGGCCGTGGTGCGTCGGGTTGGAGTGTTGGGGCGCCGGGGGTGCCGAGGCCGTGTCGGGCAGCGACTGGCCGTCGGGGCCGGTCGGGCATCGTCAGAGCGGGGGTGGCCAGGGCAGCGCCGGGGTCAGGCGGTGTCGGGTCAGGTCGGTCAGGACGACGTCGGGGTCATGGGGCCCGTCGGGTGCTGGGGCCGAGCGCGGGGGCGTCGGGGCTGGGTCTGGTGCCGGGGTCGGGGCCTGGTCTGGCGTCGGGCGCTGGTCGGGCGTCGGGGGCTGGTCGGGCGCCGGGGGCTGGTCGGGTGCCGGGCGCTGGTCGGGCGCCGGGGGCCGCTCGGCCGCTGGGCGCTGGGGCGCCGGTGCTGGGCGCTCGGACGCTGGTGCTGGGCGCTCGGGCGCTGGGCGCTAGGCCTGGGGCAGTGCCGAGGCTGGGGCCGAGCGTTGGGGCGCTAGGATTTGGGGCAGTGCCGAGGCTGGGGCCAAGCGCTGGGGCGTTGGGGCCTGGCTGGACAGTGCCGGGGCTAGGTACTGGTGCCGGGGCTGGGGCCGGGGCTGAGGCCGGGGTGCCGGGTGCTAGGGTTTTAGAGGTGAACCCTGCAAACTTCTCAAGCCTTCTCGGCTTCACTTGCTCTCCTTCATCTGATTCTTCTTCTTCTTTCTTCTCGTTCTCCTCATCGTCTGTCTCGATTTCTCTTTCTCTTATCACCATCGTTTGTTGATTAGGGCAGTCCCTTGAGATATGTCCCCTTCCTTGACATTTGACACATACAATTCCACTGGGACGTGGGTTACAGCTTTGAAACTTATAAGTAGATGGTGCAAGTGTTACTGGAGATGCCGAATCCCTAGGGTTAGGGTTTGGCCGTGAGCAAAGGGCTCGGGTCTGTTCGGGCTTCCATGGAGCTTGGCTTGTACTCGGATCTCCTCTCCATGGGGCATGGGCGGGTCTTCTGGTGTAGCCGTCCCTGACTCGTCCTCTTCCAAGCTGGGTTAGGGTTCCTTGGATGTGGACCAGGGTAGCTTCAAGATTCTGAAGGGTGTTCTCCATTTTGGCTAATCTCTCGTCTTCCATGGTTAGTACTAGCAAACGGAAGCAATTTTCTATCCCCTCTTCTTAGAAATAAACTTACAACGACGTGGCAAGGTGGCCTTGCTTTCTTTTCTTTTTCTTTTCTTATAACTCGAAACTAAAATTGAAATAGAAGGAAAATTTTCAAAACAATTTTTTAAAGAAAGCAGTAAAGGATATGAATCCAGGTAAACCTGGAGACTGGGATAGATTGTGGTCCGTGAGCTGAACCGTGCTCTGATACCAACTGATGTGAACCGCTGCAACCGTGGGCAGACGACCCTTAAACACCGTAAGTTGAGACCGTGCAATGAGGTAGAACCGTCGGGAACCGGGGGCGGATAAGTACTTTGACCCGTCGACTGTATATAGCCGGGAACCAAAAGTGTCCAGTCGATGACGCCACGCCAAGAGATGGATGCTCTTGATGATAAGTCGGGGCCTTCAGTATCGTAACATGCAGATACAATAAGGTTTCAGAACAAAGTTCTTTCAAAGGGGGTTTATTTCGTAAACGTTGTGTCTTACAAGGGTGGCCGGCGGCCTCCTTATATAGGTGAGGGAACAAGCTCTCCTCCCTAATCACTACTTCTAAATAATAATAAAATAAAGAGTCCTATTGCTAAATAGTCTCCTAAAACCCCTAAATAATCCTACTAAAAAGGAATAAAACATAAAATAATAGTTGTAGTTTTTAAAGCAGAATAAAAGACCTAAATTAGGTAAAAAAAACCCTAATTCGGCCGCGGTTGGGCTGCTCGGGCCAGTTGGGCCATGGTGGCGGTCGTGGGCCTGACCGGACGGCCGTCGGGCTTGATGCGGGTGGCGGTCGTGGGCCTGATGCTCCGGGCTAGTTCAGTGGCAAGGGCTTTATCCAAATGACATGTTCTTCGTGGCCGACTTCATAGAATTCCTCTGATCGGTCTGACTGCCGGTTTAGGGCTCGGGGCTGTTCTCTCCTTGGGCCTTTCCGTGTCCGCTCGAGCCTTCTTCTTTAAGCTTCAGGTAGGCATCCAAGTAGCTCCTGATGTAGCTCTCCGGGGGTTGGGTCGGTCTAAGTGTCACGCCTCGGGGCCAAAGACTCCATTTCTTCTCATGGTTCGGCTCAGGGTCATTCTTTGGAAGCTCTCCTCTCCAGGCCAAGTATTCTTGGGCTCTTTTCCTCCTATACTCCAGAAATGCTTCCAGAGGGTCACTCGAGTGACGAGCTTCTTCTTCAGAGCTCCTCGAGATCAGGCTAGGAGCAGGCTGAGGCTTTTCTCCAGTGCCAAGGCTTCTATCCTCGGCCAGCAGCATGGCCTGGAATATCATTCCATCTCGTGGAGCCTTTCTACCTGCAACGGAGGGACTTTGTCGATATTTCAGGGCGTACCTTGGCTTTAGGGCTTGAAGATGGCTTGTCCTAGGCTCTTTATGCCTTTTGTGAGGTCCTAGGGTCTTATCTCAGCAGGTGACCCTGGTGGGGTATAGGGGTACCGATTGGCATCAGGGCAGCTGGGCCGGGTCATATCAATCCCCAAAGCTGTATTTCATGAACTCCGACTCGAGCCTAAGAGAAATCATGAGTTGGGATGTCTCTTGATCACCATCCAGGTATCGTCCAGCTCAAGACGTTAAGCAAGAGCACTTCGTGGGAGGCAACCCACGGTTGGAGTCCGTTTTGAATTTTTGAGTCAGTCTTTTCGTCGTTCGAATCAGGTTCGGGGGAGGCAAAGTGTCAGTTTAATTTCCTTTCGTTTTGATTTATTTTCGATTGGGTTTTGCAAAAAAAAAGGGTTTTAAAATAGGTTTTCGGCGAGAATTAAAGTTCTCGCCGAAAACATTTCTCATTTTTCAAACAAGGATCGTCAGTTTTATTTTTGCCTATTTTTGAAGAAATTTTTGGTGAAAACTTCAAAGTTTTCACCGAAAACTTGTGTCTATTTTGAAAATCAGTTTTCTTTTTTCACTCCGATTCCAACGCATACTTGATCGCCCAAATCGGAGCTTTGTAGCTCCGGTTATCCCCGAAACAAGTTATTCACGTTTTTGTCCAATTTCGTCGTTTTCCGTCCATTTTCTTGAGTCATGTCCTGAAGGTTAGTTGTTGGGTTTTCAATTTTGAATCTTTTGACATGCTGATTGTTGATTTTTGGTGAATTCCATTTCGGTTGACTTTTTGGTCCACCTCTTTTTGCGTGCCTGCTGTTCCGGTGTGATTTTTGCTGATCTGATTGAACTTAGACGTTCTAGATTGCCCTATGAGTGTTGTGCCGTTCTAAAAAAAAATTTTGAGTCAAAATATTTTCAAAATTTCACCTAACCTTCTTTGTTCGACTTTTATTCTGTGTGGATCCGGGACACTTGTCCCGATTTCCTTTTTGTTATTTTTGTTTTGTAGGAACTCGAGTAGCTACTCCGCTCTGCTTCGAGCTATCCGTGTTCACCCCTTACACCGACCATCTCATTCCAGGTTCTTCGTATCTCTCTACTCTAGTTTAGTCCTGTGAGGACACAGAACGCTTTAAGTGTGGGGTAGGATGCTAGAGAACCTTGCATGAACTTGATTGCCCTTAATTGTGTTTTTGTGTGTTCCGTGGTGCCTTTCCAGTTTCTCTAGCATTAGAATTGCTTGGTTCTTGATTTTTTATGTTAAGTTGTTGTTCAATCTGTCATAACGATGCTTAGACTGCTTAACCTAGAACCTGAGAACCGACGTGTATACTTTGATGCTAAATTGCTTGGTCAGAACAGAATTTTTGAAAAATCACACTTGTAGTTTGTCGCTTTGACTGCATGAAAATGGCCGAATCCGACTAGCAAACCAAATGTGAGCTTTTGATCCATTGCACATAACCTGCAATTTTAATTCGTTTTGAGTAATTTTCTGTTTTTCTTGAATGAGTTAGAATTTGCATGAGACTTATTCAAGACCACACGATGACACGGGTTCTAGAATGATAGGGGCACCTAGATTCAGCTACTAAGCCAGATAGCCTACCTAACGTTAAATCCATTAGGTTTAAACCCTTGAGCTTGGTCTATTCTTTCGGTTCGATATACATTACAACCATTCCCCATTGATCCCCCGTGGTTGTAGTTCTAGATTAGCCTACCGGAAGTCGGTTTGTGGTAACTTGCCTATAGCCATTAAACAGGTGGTCTTAGCTATTATGTCCAAACTTGTAGACCCCTCTAGCAACTAAAATAAAATCGGCACAAAAGAAAAAAAGAAGAAGAAAAAAAATAGAAAAAATAGTTCAAAGGTTTTCAAGTTTATAGTTCAGTTCAATAACGTTCTTCTCCCTACATATGGAAGAACGAAGTCAAAAGAAAAATTCAGAAAAAAAATGTGTGTAAAGAAAATAAAGTGCTAGGTTGCTTGAGGGTATCCTAGGACGAGCGTAAACTATTCCACCCGTGTCTGGTTAGATGGTAGGAAGCCATAGGCTAGATTCGAGAGAAGTTAGTCGAATGCTACACCGCACCAAAGCCATCATCATACATTCCCATCATCCATCTCATCATGAACCCTTGTAGTGTAGAATTCGTTACATTCCTAAGTAGGGAAGTCCTTCTTGACTAGTTACTCGTGTTGTCACAGTGGTGGAGATGTGGTCGAATTGCAAACCTATGACAGAATTCAGTAACAGAAAATGATTGAGAGCAGAACAGGTCCCTAAACACAGAGAGTGAGCGTTTCCCTTATACTAAATATTTCCTGTGTGAGGAGTCTGGTCGGTCAGGTCAAATTCGTGCATGATTGGTTACTACTACTTGTTGTGTGCAGTTTTTAGTGAGATCAGGTTGTTTGGCTGATCAGTATGCATGTTAGGTTTCTTGTTCTAGAAGTAGCTGTCTAATAATTCATTGTGTAAGCTTGAACTTCAATTTAATCGATCTTATCATTTGTGAACATGAGCGTTTTCTATTCAGTTTGCTTGAGGACAAACAAAAGTTTAAGTGTGGGGTATTTTGATGACACTTGATTTGACGTGATTATCAGCCTCATTTAAGCGACATTTCTTGGCTTAAGACATGGTTTTTAGGGTAGAATAGCGAATATTCACTCAACTGCTCTATCTCGTGCCATTTGTGTTACTTTGGCCCGTTTCGGGTCTATTTGATGGTTTTCTAGTGCTTTCGTGATAGCACAGGTTTTTGCCGTCAAATAATGTAACCAAGGACGTGTCTAAGACATTGGAACCCCGAGGAACCGCACCGAAATTGATCCAATGAGTCAATCAAGTCAACACAAATCCTGCCCCATTTTACACTATAGTTTTCGGCGAAAACTCCTTAGGTTTTCGGTGAAAAGTCCAGAAGAAATCATCAGAGCTCACAAGAAGAAGTTTTCGGCGAGAAGTCAAAGTTCTCGCCAAAAACTCAAAAAAATAAACTCACAGGAGATCAGTCGACGGAAGCCAGCAATTTACACTGAAGTTTTCGCCGAAAAATCCTTAACAAATCCGGCGAACTTAGGGTTAAGTATAAATACTTAACCGGCGGCCCAAATCAATATACCTCATAATATACTTTTCATAATAGAACTTACACAAGTTCCAGACCAAAGAAGTTCGAGAGAGAGTTTAGAGAGTTCGAAGAATCGTGGAGAGATCGTGACGCCATCCTTCCATATCGGAGAGCTCGGTGCTTAAAGTTGAAGATCCAGGAGATCGAAGCTTCGCCGGAGTCTTCAGAATTAGGTTAGTTCTTAACTGTTCTTCCTTTGTATGATGATTTCCTTTGCTGCCTTTGATTCTTCTGTTATCGTTATGAGTAGCTAAACTCGTAGAGCTTAGATTAGATGAACCCTAAGTGACCCAGGGCTTTAAAGCGGTCACGGATCGGCGGTAATTAGATTCGAAGTTCAATCAGTTTCTCTTTGCATGGTTGTTTTGTTCTTCATTGTTTATGTTTCTCTTCTGGTTGGTCGCCTAGATTAGGTTTATGCAAGCTAGGGTTAGTCGCCAGACAGCTTCCCTGCTTTGGCGCATAAACTTGTCTTCCTTGATCACCTAGTTTAGATTCTTGTTCAGTTGAGGATAGAAGCGAACACTCGCCTTTCTTTAAAACATCAATTCAACCAATTAACCTATTCATTGGAGTGTGCCTTTCGTAGGAACCAGTTAGGGTTAATCCGCTTCAAGAGTAACTCATAAATCATTAGTAATTGCACCAGTTAGTTTTGTCATCGCAAGAAGCGACCGTACTCGGACGGCTAATTAATCTTGGTAGTTAGATCGGATAGAGCGAACGTTCGCCAGTCTTAAACCTAAGGGTAAGGAGTTATGGTGGTGTCTGAGAATTGAAACCGCTGGTCTTATGATTGTTGTTGCCTTGGTGATCTAAGGGGGATTCAAAATCTAAGCTTGTCTGTCGTCTGTCTAAACCAAATTTTCCTGCATCTTAGTCTAGAAGTCGTGGAACTCACACCACGCATAACATGTTAAACTTGAGTAAATTGCCAGCATATTTGTGTAGACGATTAGAAGAAACCTTGTGGAATACGATCTGCTTAGCTTTTAGCTTGGTAGTATTTCATCACTGTTTTACAGCTCATCATTTGTGTTTGCAGTAAGGAGTGTCATGACAGCTTCGAAGAGTTGAAGAAGCGGCTCACTATAGCACCAGTACTTACCATGTCTGTTAGTGGAGGTGAGTATGTGGTTTATAGTGATGCCTCCTACCAAGGGATAGGGTGTGTGTTGATGCATGAAGGTAAGGTAATTATTTATGTGTCTAGGCAGCTAAAGGCTCACGAGGCGAATTATCCGGTGCATGATCTCAAACTCGCAGTAGTGATCTTTGGGGGGATTTTAGGATCATGAATGATCATAAGAGCTTTAAAGTACCTAATAGAGCAAAAGCAAAATGAATAGATAATAGAGGCGTTGGGTGGACTTGCTCAAGAATTACGATTGTATCATCCAGGCAAAGCTAATGTTTTGGATGATTCCTTGAGCAGGAAGGAGAAATTTCCAAAGTTGGTTGAACTGAAGAAGCAAGGAGTTGAATTTTCAGTGGATGAGTCTAAAGGGTTTTTGGCAAGGTTAGTGGTGCCGCCAATGCTAACCAATCAGATCCGACAAGCTATGTTTGAGGATCCTAAGATGGCTGAAATCAGAAAGCAAATTGAGGAAGAGAATGAAGGTTTGTTCTCACTAGAGAACGAGTTGATGACAATGCAATGGGAGAGTATGTGTTCCTGATGTTATTGGGCTGAGACGGGAAATTCTGGGTGAAGCTCATTTATTGGTGTATTGATGTGTACAAGTATATGTGCATTCGTTCCCATATTAAGCAACATTCTTGAGTTACTCATTTCATATGATTTTTACTCATTTGATGATAATTGTCATGAAGTTACCATGTTGTTCCGATTTATGCTTGGTTTTTTTTATTTTTCATGTTTCAAGTCAAGTTCGTTGATGGAAATCTTCGAACGAATCAAGTAGGAAAAATGGGAGCTGAATTCGGTGAAAAATCACGCAGATGGTGTCTTTTGGACACCATGTGTCTTCCAGACACACCCTAGGCCAAAAGTTAGGCCTTTTCCAAATAGGAAAAGAGTTCTAATTAGGGAAATTACCTTCTTAGGGACCACGAATTTGAGAAGAAAAATTAGTATTTTTGGAGAGGAGAGAGATAAACATTCTATTCCATTCGACTTTTAACAAACCAGGGAGACTAAAAGTGTGATTTTGGGAGTTCGGAAGAACCCTTTGATGTTAATTAAGGTTTATTCAGACTTTTGATGCGATTTTCCTAAACCCTAATTTGAAGCTGTGTGAATTTGATTAATTGACCTATTGTCAGTTTCTTTGCTCGTCTATGATTTTGCGAGTCTGACCAAGAACATGAGTCATTCTAGAGTTTAGGAAGTTGTTAGGCTGCCGATAGCTTGACCATATGATCGATAAACCTAATCTCTTTGCATTATTTGTGTGACATTTTATTGAACACCTTATATATGTTCTTGACAATTTGCAAGTTAGCATAAGAACTTGTAGGTTTGAGAGGATAGTATCTCTACGGCCTAACCATGGAGTAGAGATTAACGAAGAAAGTGTCGAGTCATCAAGTCCGTTGAACCGAATTTGTATTACATCTATCAATCTTAATTGAACTAGGGTGGATTCGAGTCTTGACAGGACTCCCCCGAGGGGTCGCCTTATACAAAGATACCGAGCAAGATAGGGTTGATTTCTCGGCGTTCCTCGATGAAAGCTTACTCAGATGGGAGGAGAGCTAACAAAAGGGTTGTGGTTGAGGTGCCACGAAAGTTAATTATTAAACAAAGATCCAACAATCATAAAACAAAAGTCAACTCAAAGGGACAAGTCAACATGGGGTCAAAGAGCATGGAAATGAGTGAGAACGAGCGAAGGAGTATACAACCTAGTCAAGACAACGAAAGGAAGATTCTAGGAGAAGAAAGGGAGGGCCAGGGGTTCACTTTCGAGCTTAGGGTCAACTATTGAGGAAACCGCGTGGAAAATTAGTCAATGCAAGGCAAGAATCAATCCACAACCCTAACACATTTCATCAAGCCATGGCCTAGGATCTCTAACGAAGTCCTACTATAATGAAAGTGAAAAGACAATCGATCTTTCGACCAAATTAGTCAAGACCTACGCACGCCATATGTTCGATGAAATGTCTAGGTGAAAGAACAACTCAAGTAGGACCAACAACATGTAACTTCTATCACTAAGCACATGTAGGTTGGAAACCACAATTCAAGACCTAATCCTAACAAACATCTAAGCGAATTCGGACACCAATCCACCAACACATCTGAGCAAACAAAGTGCCTAATCTCACATTCAACACCCTTTGCACAAGACATGGTCAATTTTGATTAAGAGAAAGTGCATAGTAGAATGAATTGAAACCAATCTTGCATCCAGACAATTCAATCCCACAGAACAATCTTACACCCATAGATTCCCCCCAACCAAAACCCCTAGGTATAGTTTTCCATACAAAGAACAAGAACAACCATGGCTCTACACAAAGAAGTGAAGGAGTTGGACATTCTTAGCTCTTGGATGGGCTTGGGATGATAGATTATGTTGTGGAGACTCTAGGGAGTGGTCTAGAAGATTTTGGAGACCTCTTTCCTTCCTCAAATATCCTTGGAGGAGACAAAAATCCGAACTCCTTTCTAAAAGTTCTGAAAAAGCACTTAAATAGTGTTGTCAAACGGGGGACCACGACCGCGGTTAGTGATCGAGCACTAGCGGGCATGGGTGATGACACTAGATTTATAATGTTTATTTTCCCATATTAAACTACATTTCACACCCATTGGTGCAATTATGGTGAGTATTTCGTGTAAGTGTGTTAACTATGCGATTCTCGGCTGCAAGTGCATACATTGTCCATATTTTAGCTATTTTTACCTTGGTTGTGAGTTTTTTTGTTGGGCCTCCAGGTTACAACATTCTAGAGGACTCTCTCACGAGTTCAGCGCTTCAAATGACCAATTTGGAGTTCGGATGGAGTGGGAATCTAGTGAAAAGAATCCCTCCGTAGGATCAGCAAAAAGTGCGCCTGGGAGCACAAGAAAAGTGCGTCGGGGAACTTTTCTGTGCACCCCGACGCACTTTTACCTAGTTTTAAGATTTTGGGGTTTTTTAACTCCAAAATAGTGAGGAGAAAGCCATTATTCAGTCGACATTCAATTTCTGACCAAGTCATGACCTTGAGAGAGTTTGGAGCATATTTCGAAGTCCCGAAACACGCTCTGAGCCAGGAGTTGAAGATTTTCAAGATCGAAACTACTCGAAATTGCTAGAATTAGGGTTTTCATATTTCCTCTGTTCTTCCTTTATTTGATGAATTCTTTTGTAGTTTTCGAATAGGGGAAAAATCATTGGTGGTCACCTAAGTTTGGACGTTGTAACAACATTGTCACCTAACTTAGTTTTGTAACAGAGCACTCATCTATGTTTGGGTAAGCCATTTTTTTAGGTATTTCTAGCTCAATTTATTTTTAGGGTTTAATGAAGTTGACCAGGGAGATTACAAAAGATTATGTTTGAAGATGTTGCATGCTTAGTTGTCAGTTTGCCGGGAATTGTCATCAATAGTGACCGAAATAATTGTTCGGTTACCTTGTTTAAACATAGATAAGTGTTCTGTTACAAAATGAAGTTAGGTGACCACAGTGTTACAACCCCTAAATTTAAGTGACCATCGATGCTTTTGACCCTTTTATAATCTTGTCTATCAGATATGAGTAGCTAAAATTTTCTAGCTTAGATTAGATGAACCCTAAGTGACTCGGGGGTTTAAAGCGGTCACGGATCGACAGGAAGTAAGATTTTAATTCAGATTTTTCTTATTCGTATTTAACTTGTTCTTAAAATCTGTTTCTTTTATGTCCTAGTCACCTAGATTAGATCATTCTTGTTAGGATAAAGGTTAGTGGCGAACGTTCGCCTTGTTCTAGAACGTCGAATTAAACAATTAACCTTTTCAACGGATTCACTTGAGATTGCCAATGCCTTGGTGATCTTAGGGGGATTCGAGTCTAAGTTCTTGTCATTAATGGAATTCAACCCACGTCAATAAAAAAATCTATTAGCTTTAATTAGTTATTTCTTTCTTTTCATGTTAAGTAGTAGAAATTCATGGAACTCACACCACACAACTTGATAAAACTGAATAAGTTGCTAATTACTTTGAGTAAACCAGACGAAGAAAACCTGTGGAATTTGATCTATCCTACTTTTGTAGGTTAGTTACTTGACCACTGTTTTGCAGTTATCAGCGGGTAGTGGGAAGACAGGCCACGGGTACGGTGACCATGACCGCGCCCCAACTTTCTTTTTTGCCAAAACTCTCGAGGGCAAACACGTTAAATTTTGACACCCTAGACACTGCTTCCGGACACCAACTTTGAGCGATATCACTGGGACATACGAACCTATGATTAGGGCACCGTTCAAACCATTAGAAACCTCTTACAGCACTCTCCAATGCTTAAACCTGAAATGACAACAAACACATTAGAAAGTAGGTGAAAATGGACTATGAAAGTCCTTTGTCGCCACAAACGGTCAATGTGTCCAACAAGCTAGAATGCCACGAAATCAACGGAAAAGGTGTCAAAACTCATAGAATAAGTGATTAAGGCTGAGGGGGTAAAATGTGATATAATTTCCTCGCATGAAGTCTGGACAACTGCTTTGATCTATCTTCGAATCCCTAATCTGTTTACTTGATTTCTTTGTATGCTTTGATTAATTAGTTCACAAACCAATTTCAAAACCAAATGACAAAACCTCTTATTAGCCTAATTCACTTTGTTGAGTAATAGAACAGAAAGTCCCTAGGGAAATACGATGTCTTTGAAGAAACCCATTTAGTAAAACTAGATGTGTGTTATTTCTCACATCATGTATGCAGTGCGTCCGGGGGCAACTAAGATGTACCAGACTCTAAGACCTCACTACTGGTGGTCAGGCATGAAAAACGTTGTGGAATCCCATGTGTTGATCTGTTGGCTATGTCAGAAGTCTAAGGCAGAGCACAGGGCATCAAGTGGTTTTCTTCAGTCGTTTTTAGTACCAATTTAGAAGTTTGATGATCTGACAGTGGACTTTGTTAGTGGTTTCTGATGTAGTGGGAGGTAAGCATGCAATTTGGGTTATAGTGGACCAACTAACTAAGGTGTCTTACTTCATACCTATCAAGTTTAAACCGTATGTGGAGGAGTTGGCTAGACTATATGTGGAACAAATAGTGAGGCTACATGGTATGCCTAAGACCATAATGTCTGATAGGGATCCAAGCTTCACTTCTTAGTTCTGGATGAGCTTGCATATAGCTATAGGTACTAAGTTGAATTTCTCTACAGCTTATCACCCTCAAATAGATGGACATTCTAAAAGGATGATCCTCACTCTTGAGGAGTTGGTGCGTTCTTGTGTCATGGAGTTTGAGGAGTTATGGCCTAAGATGTTACCATTGTTGGAATTTTCTTACAACAACTCTTTACATAGTAGTATAGGGGTCGCACCCTTTGAAGCATTGTATGGATGGAAATGTCAGACACCTATATGTTGGGATTAAGAGGGAGCCATGTTGGTTTTAGGACCCTAAATGGTGTAGGAAACTGCAAGTAGGGTACGTAAGATCCAGACTTAGCTTGGTGCAGCTCAGAACCGACAGAAGCAGTATGTTGATAATAAGGCTCGGGAAGTTTAGTTCAGTGTGGGAGATAAGGCTTTCATCAAAGTTTCACCTTCAAAAGGAGTTACGTGATTTGGCAGGAAAGGAAAACGGGTGCCTAGGTATATTGGTCCGTATGATGTTATTAGAAGGATTGGACTGGTTGCTTATGAGTTAGTATTTCTGGGAGAACTCGGTTAAATCCATACTCTATTCCATGGGAGTATGCTTATAAAGTACATCGGAAAGCCTGATCATGTGATTAGGCCGGATGAGGTGAATCTAGTTGAGGATCTCACTTATAAGGAAGTGTCGGTTCAGAATGTGGATCACCAGTTTCTCCAACTCAAGACTAAGCACATTCTGATGGTCAATGTGGTTTGGAGGAACCAGGAGGTAGATGAAGCAACATGGGAGACTATAGCTAGCATGAGATATTGGTATCCCAACTTGGTAAATGCCTATCTTCGAGGTAATGATTTACTGCCTTAAATTCTGTATTTATTGGTTAGCTGGTGTAATTCGGTTTCGGGATGAAACAGTGAGAGTGCAACGGGAGTTGTCCCTTCTGTACTTAAGTGATTTATCGGGTAGAACAGACAGAACACAAATCATAATTCCTTTTTGCTCTCAACTGGTTTTGATGAACAGTAACTATTCCGAGAGAAGAATCGAGATATTCAGAAATAGTAGTTTTTGATGGTCGTGCGAGTTTCTGGGGAGCTTAACGGATCAGTCTAGAACGATCATCTAAGCATGGATTCAGGCAGGTAATATCTATCAGTCTCAAAGATTTCAGCCTTCTCAGTTAGGGTTCTGTCATTGTAGTTTGTTGTGTTCTCTGCTAATCCGATTTGTTCCGGTATTTGTGGTTCTTGGGAATTCCTTGTAGGAGGAGTGTAGTGTCGTTGTGCAAGCTCAGAAGCTATCTCGACCAATTTCAGTCTAGGAATCAGCAAGGAAACTGTTAGGGGTTTTTAACTGATTATTCTGTTTTATTGCTATGATCCATACCTAGTGGTTTTATGCTTTTTACATTTTTATTGTTTATTAGTTTTGCTTTATGCAAAGTGATTTCAGCTTTGATCTAGTTTACTGGTTTACATTTTTCTGTACGATACATGTATATGTTGCTAGCTGCTTACTGGTTGATATTGGTAGAGATTACCTGCATGTTAGACTAATGATATGCATTGCGCAATCCCCTAGGATGTATACAGGTTATTGAGGTCTTAATGACCGTCTATTGAACCCTTGTGGCATACTTGTGGTCATTAGACCGTATTGGCTATTGGGGTCTGTATATATGGATTGCTCGTGCTACCAACCTACTAACTACTGATATTTATCTTACTAGTTTACTAGTTTTACTTATGCTTTCAAGCTTACTGGATTTAACGATTTACTTTCACTCAGTGCATGTCATTGATCCCTCCTTTCTATGTTTTTTGCTGGTTTCTTTATGAGGTATGGTGAGCAGGTCGCCATGCCACCTAGGGGAGCTATGAGGAGAGTGATGACACTCGATTTGACGTGATTATCAGCCTCATTTAACCGACATTTCCTTGCTTGAAACGTGGTTTTAGGGGTAAAATAGCGAATATTCACTCAACTACCCTATTTCCTACCGATTTGGTTACTTTGGCCCTTTTTGGGTCTATTTGATGGTTTTCTAGTGTTTTTGTGAAAAGCACAGGTTTTGGCCATCATTTATGTAGCCACGGACGTGTTCAAGACCTCAAGGAGTGAACCGGAATCGATCAAAGGAACCAATCAAGTTCAAGCAAATCCCTGCCCGGTTTACAAAGGGATTTTCGCCGAAAATACCCTAGTATTTTCGGTGAAAATATGTTCACAAATCGGCTGTTATCAACTAAAGGAAGTATTCGGCGAAAACATTGAGTTTTCGGACCGAGAAGAAAGAACAGGAGAATCAACCGGAGGACCCTTCATTTGCAAAGGAATTTTCACCGAAAATTCCTCAATATTTTCGGCGAAAATCATAGAAAAAATCAAATAGGGAATTCTGCCTAAAGTTTTCGGCGAAAATTACTTGATGTTTTCGCCGAAAATATCTTCCAAATCTGGCGCTGTATTGGAAACCTTAAGCGTACCTATTTAAAGAGAAGCAGTCGGCAGCCAGGGGAACAATAGAGAACACATCAATCATTATTCATATTTTCACAAATCAGACTTTTGAGAGTCAGCCGACTCTAGGGTCGATAGATAGAGTTTAGAGAGTTCGAAGATCCGTGGAGAGATCGTGACGCCATCCTTTCACCTCGGAGAGCTCGGAGCTTAAAGTTGAAGATCCAGGAGATTGAAGCTTCGCGGGAGTCGTCAGAATTAGGTTTTTCAGTTCTTATCTGTTCTTCCTCTGTATGATGATCTTCATTGTTGCCTTTGATTCTCTTGTTTCTGATATGAGTAACTGAACTTGTAGAGCTTAGATTAGATGAACCCTAAGTGACCCAGGGCTTTAAAGCGGTCATGGATTGGCGGTGATTAGATTCAAAGTTCAATCTGTTTCTCTTTCATGTTTGATTTGTTCTTCATTGTTTATGTTTCTTGTCTGGATTGATCACCTAGATTAGATTCTTGTTAAGCTAAGGATAGAAGCGAACGCTCGCCTTACTTTAGAACATCGAATTGAACAATTAACCTTATAATTGGAGCGTGCCTTTCGTAGGAACCGGTTAGGGTTAATCCACTGCAAGAGTAACTCATAAATCATTAGTAATTACACCAGTTAATTAAGTCGTTGCGAGAGGCGACCGTACCCGGGCGGCTAGTTAATCTTGGTAGTTAGAACGGATAGAGCGAACGTTCGCCGGTCTTAAACCTAAGGGTAAGGAGTTATGGTGGTGTATAGAAATTGATTGAATTAGAATTGAAAACCGCTGATCTGTTGATTGCCAATGCTCTGGTGATCTAAGGGGGATTCAAAATCTAAGTTCGTCTATCTTCCTGTTAGTCAATCGTTTTAATCTTTCTGTCTTTTATTTTCCTTTGCTTATTAGTTTAGAAGTCGTGGAACTCACACCACGCACTAAGTGTTCAAACCTGAGTAATTTGCCAGCTTCTTCAAAGTAGTCGATTAGAAGAAACCCCTGGAATACGATCTACCCTAGCTTCACAGCTTGGTAGTATTTGATACCGCTAAAACTGCAGCTATCAGAGAGTTTCCGATCTACATACCGACTAGTCAGTTCATGCTAGCACTACAAGAAAATCCGTGTTTTTGTCGCGGATTAAATCCCTGTTTGTCGCGGGTATTACCGCGACAAACCAGATCACTCGCGGATATGGCTTCCGCGACCAACTAGGCCCATACAACCAGGCCTTGTCGCGGAAATGGTTATCCGCGACAAACTGGTCTCTTCGCGGTCTATTTGTCGTGGATATAACCGCGACAAACTAGCTTGACTCAGTCATTGGTTCGCCCAAAGTTTCGAGTCAGATTTTGGTTTGATTAGTTTTGTCGCGGATACATCCGCGACAAAATACATCCGTCAACTTACACCGTCATTTAACGGGACCAATGATTATCCGCGACTAACTTTATGTATTTCCGCGACAAAATTTAAAAAGCATATCCGCAAGTAACTATAAATTATCCGCGACAAACCGTGTTTATATTTCCCAGTATATTTTTTGCCCAGTCCTATATCAGTCCATTTCTGGCACCTGTAGGCAGAAACTAACTCTTATTCATGCGTCCACATACATATAACAACATCAATAACATACACATATATTGAAACTAAACATTCTTCAAATTCGAACATACAAAGTGTCAATCTAGTTTAAACTTCAATCTAATACACATAAACATAGTTATTGAAACATAAATTGCACACGTTCACAAAACACTACTGACGATCTCCTCCAGAACCATCATTCTCATGGTCATCATCATCATCATCCTCATCGTGCGTATCCTCCTCACGAGTCTACAAAATGCAAGGAATATTTCAGACACAACCACAGACAAGTGAACACGTACAATTAAATGTATTAACTACAAATTCTATAACAAACCTCAAATAATGCTGGATGAAATCCAGAAAACTCATCTCGTGGAACTTGAGCAGGCGGAACAGGTGATGTGCTACTGAATTGAGCCATCATCTGAGACAGTTGAGTCTGCAACTGAGCATCCATCTGTGTCTTGTATTCAGCCATCCACCGTTCAATCTCTGTATGCATGCGCTCGTCCATTTCAGCACGTAAACTCTCGTACTTGACTTCACTTAGGCGACTTGTGGAGGATCCAGAAGGTTGCAAAGATTGAGAACTTTGCCCAGTTGCTTGCTTTCTCAGCTAACATGACATGAGAATACTTAGATTAGAGATTAAGCTATGTTTTCTTAAATCATGCTTCTACTTATGTTTGCAGTACAAACCTTAGACAGGGTAACACCGTAACCCATAGTACGAACTCTCGAGCGATGCTCCTTCGTCCCTAAAGTTTGAGCTAAACAATCTGTCTCTATATCATCATCTTTGACTCCTTGATCTTGCAACTCTTTAATCCTTTCCTATAGTATAAAAAGAAATGAACACAAACACATTAGAAGAATAAAAAGGCTTAAACATCTGAAGTTCACACTTACTAATCTTACCGCTACAGCTTCAGCTTCAGGTTGCCGGAATGAACCATCTGCCTTTGAGTTGGCATCTATCCATACATCTCCTCTAGATACCGGTAGCCCTTTGGACCGACGTTGCTCCTTAATACGATCATATGGTCGAGAGCCTCCTTCGTGATTCAAGATTTGTACACTTCGGTTCTGCTTGTTCTTTTTTTGATTCTCCTGTCATTCATTACAACATAATAGGTTAGATTACATATAATATAAGTCATTCATTGTAAGAGTCTCAAATGATGAATTTACCAATGCCAAAGCCTCTGTCCTAGATGTGATATAAGCACCCCAATCAGTTGGTGATATACCAGGCGGGATATTTGCCAAGTTCTGAGCCATGGTCTTCTTGTCTGAGTAATATTTTTTGAACAGGTCACGCTTTCTCTTTGCCCACCTCTCACCTACAATCGACATGATGTACCTGTATAATATGTCTCTGTGGCCCTCTGGAATACAGAAGATAGGCTGTATGTAAATCATCATATAGTGTTAGTGAAAAACATGAAATCTGACATAATACATCCATAAGACAGCGACTTAGGGTAATCTCGTGAATATTATCAAATTAAATTGCACTACATGTGATTACCTCGAAATAGGTGTCCCAAACCTTCTGCTTCAGCGACTTATCCACGAGTCTCCAATCCCTGAAATGGATGGGGAGGGTATCTGTTTTTCTTCCTACGGGTCCCAAGTACCGACCTAGAAAAGAGAGTGTTGGTCCCCCATCTGGCTTAATGCCATTGTAGCTAGTTAGCATAATTCGCAGCCCATCTGGTAATCCATTTGCAAACACTTCATTTGCGTTCAGATGTTTTTTCGTGATAACACCTTCTGCGTCCACAACTTCAACCTCCCAATACCCATCTATTTTATCTTCCATCTCAACAATCTGCTGGCACGTGGGACCTGTAGATTGCGTACCAACACACTAGCATCTTCATCATCCATAACTGTGAAATCAATGCAAATATTAGGAACAAGTTGATCATAAAGATGATACAAGTAAAGAAGCTGAAGCAGTTTATATATAAATGTATGCAACCTCTTCCCAATAACCAAGCTGAAATTGCAGATTGTAGAAGCAGTAAGTAAGGACAAGAGAGTTATGAACTAGCCTAAACTGTGCAAAACCCAATTTAGTGTTTCATTAACTTGCTTGGGAATTCTATGAATTCCCAATTTCTGAATCCTATTGAATAACTTCCTTAAAAGCCAGTACCTTACTCATCTGTATCAGGATAGGAGACCTGGAGCAAATCCAAAAGCCTTGATTTACCACCTGAAAACAAATTCGACTTCATTTACCACCAAATCCAAAAGCAACAAAGAAAGCCTTGAATACCAAATAACTGAACTCAAACACACTATGGAAAGCTCTAAATTTCACAGAAACCAGTTCGAACCAGATCATAATTTTAAGAGTAACTTCAAATAAAATCATCAAATTGCAACAACAGGGGAAACGGCACCAAGTAGCAGTCAAATGATTATTACCGTGATAGGGCTAGGGAGAAGCTTCTCGGCGGTGGCGCGGTCACCTGATGCAGAGCGGCGGCGCGGTCACCAGATTGCAGAGCGGCGGCGCGGTCACCAAATTGCAGAGCGACGGCGCTGTGACCAGACTCCTACAGAAGGGGATAACTCTGAGAGGGGGAAGGAAAGGGAAGCGAAGAAGAAAGAAGAGAAGAGAAGAAGAACGAGAGAAGAAGAACGAAGAGAAGAAGAAGAAGAGAAGAAGAAAAGAAGAGAATGAGCTTACCGTCGCTGGTAATCGTTCAGAGAATGGAGGGTAGAAGGAGAGAGGACGAAAAGAAAAATGTCAACTGAGAGGATGGGGAAAAGGGTTTTGTTCAGGATTAGTCGCAGATAATTAATATATCCGCGACAAATATGGGTTCGACTCAGGTTCGGTTTGTTTTCGATTCAGGTTTGGTTTGATTTATACGGTGCAACCTTGGTTTGGCCAGATTTTGTCGCGGTTGTTGGTTAAATAACCGCGACGAGTTTATCGCGGTTAATTTAATCGCGGATAATGGTTAAATAACCGCGACTAGTTTGTCGCATATGTTTTTTTTCGCGGATATGATATATTATCCGCGACAAACTTAGTCGCGGAAGCTATCCGCGACAAAATATCCGCGGCAAAAAGACAGATTTTCTTGTAGTGTAGGTATAACTACGAAGTTCAGACTCGCTTTTGTTATTTTAGTTTTGATCAGGATGTTTTGGATTTCTATTGGAACCTTGGTTTATTTGATTCACTGGATTTATTTATTGATTAGTATTGGTTATTTGTTCATTAGATGTTGTCGGTTTGGCTTTTATATGGAATTTCGAGTTGATATTCAATTATGGTTAGTTTCATTTATCATATTAGTGTATTGTTAATGAATTGTAATGTGATGTATATATGGTTTGAGTTAGTAACACCCAAGTTGAGTAATTCATGAGTCGAACCAGTTGTTTAACCGACTATTTTATGGTAAGGTGTTAGAGTTGCTAGCTGCATATAAATAGTTTCATCAATGTACCATGCAAGAAGACATTTCAAACATCAATTTGTTTAATATAGGCTAGTGATTAATAATAGTAAGAGAGAGAATTAATCAAGAGAACACAAGCATGTTTAATAACATAGCTAAAAATTTCAACTTAATCCACATCTTTGGTTTAGTGGAACCCTTTCGAAATGAGTCAATCCTTGTAGCATGCAATGGTACCATCCAAGTGTCGCATAATTATGAACACCCACTTATTTCACACAATGCACTGATGAAATGGCATTGACGACAATGCGGATATTGGTTGGAAAACTATGAAAGATGTAGGCTTGGTGTCATGTGTAGAAGTAGTTATGAAGATATGGGGTTTCAGGTTGCCTGTTTGCCCCCTAGTCACCATGGAGCGACGTGAACTCTTCTCACCAATTAAAGTCACATTAGTTGGCTAACTTGGATCAACCGACTTCTTTACTACGTGTAACACCACAACCTAACAGGACACAATCAAATGCAGTGAAACACACTAACATGCGTGCTATGATGCACAAATACCCCCTGGTGCTGATTTCTGTCATAACTCAAAGGTAAGTAATGTGATAGAGTGTTTAGAACAAGCTCATAATGACCTGAAAACATATATTCTTATTTATACAAGATCCAAGCAAAAGTTCGTAAGGACATATAACGATGGAGGAGTCACATGCTCCACAAACTCTAATAAGCATCTCAGGATATTTTGACCCTTATTGGGTATTACATGTTACAAGACATTTTACATAACTGATGAACACGTTTTGAGCGTGCGTGAAATAACTAACCTACAGAAGTAGACTAGCTCAAATCTCTCGAGGTTTCCTCTAATTGACTACTCAAAGAAACTGGCAATCTGTTCGGGTTTAAACACGTTGTGCATGGTGTGAGTTCCACGACTTCTAAACTATAAAGCAAGGAAATTGAAATAGAAACAAAAGACAGAATGAAAGATTGGTTTGACTTCACAAGACGACAGAGAAGCTTAGACTCGAATCCCCCTAAGATCACCAGAGCATTGGCGATCACAAGACCAGCGGTTTTCAATCCTGATTCATTCAGTTCTCAGACACCACGATAACTCCTGACCCTTAGGTTTAATTTTGAAGAACGTTTGCTCTATCCAATCTAACTACCAAGATTAATTAACTGTCCGTGCGTTCACTTCTGCAACGGAAAACTAACTAGCGCGATTACTAGTGATTTATGAGTTACTCTAGCAGTGGATTAATCCTAAATGGTTCCTACGAGAGGCACACTCCATTGAATAGATTAATTGTTAATTTGATGTTCTAAAGTTAGGCGAACGTTCGCTACTAAACTCAACTTAACAAGAATCTACTCTAGGTGATCAAGCTAGAAAAGAAACATAGGCAATGAAGAACAAACCAAACATGCAAGAGAAACTGTCTGAATCTGAATTTATTTATCGCCGATCCGTGACCGCTTTAAAGTCCCGAGTCACTTAGGGTTCATCTAATCTAAGCTCTACGAGTTTAGCTACTCATATTCAACACAAGAGAATCAAAAATAGTCAAGGAATACATCTAAGGTAGGAAGAACAGAGAAGAACTGCAAAACCTAATTCGATGAATCCATGAAGTTTCAATCTCAAGAATCTTCAACTCCTAGCTCCGAGCACTCCGAGGTGGAAAGATGGCGTCACGATCTCTCCGGTAACTCCGAGGATGCTCTCACCTCTCTCTCGAACTCTAAAGTTTGGAAATTAATCCGTGGAAAAAATATATCTGAATGATGTCCGTCGGTTTGCTTAAATAGGGTTTGTCCATAGTTGTGCCAGAAAAGAGAGGACTTCTCATCGAGAACATTGAAAGTTCTTCCGAGAACTTTAGTGCAGAAGCTCCTGTTTGTGATTCCTTCAATAGTTTTTGGCAAGAACTTATGTTCTCGCCGAGGACTTCTTTCTGATTTCTTCTGGATCATCCTGTTTGTAAAACTCTTCAGCGAGTACTTTGGAAGTTCTAGTCGAATACTTCAGTGTTGGTAGGGGAGTATTTCAGTTTTGACTTGTATGATTTCTGGATCGATTCCGGGCAGTTCCTTTAGGTTCCCTTGCTTCTCGAGCACGTCCGTGGCTACGTTATTGATGGCAAAACCTGTGCATTCACAAAAGCACTAGAAAACACATCAGATAAACCCATAACGAGCCAAACTAACCAAAATGGTAAGAAATAGAGTAATCGAGTGAAAACACCCTAAACTACCCCAAAAACTGTATCTTAAACAGGGAAATGTCACTTAAATGAGGCTGATAATCACGTCAAATCGAGTGTCATGAATAACATAGATATACACAATACTAGACAAAATATTACATGTGCATATGATACTGTATCTTAAAACTTATTTCAAAACCCAAAATGAGCGGATGAGAACCAAGACACATTAATGGGATGGGGAGAAAAATAAGGGTCGGTGTTAACCACTAAGTGAGGGCCTTGGGCCCCAGAGTCATACAAATGTGCAATCAGGTCAAATAACAAATAACCAAACATGTATCATGTATGATTCATTCTATAATTATAACTCGTTAGTCCATATTTTAATTGGGATCTCATCTCAGGTATTGATGACACTCGATTTTACGTGTTTATCAGCCTCATTTTAGCTTCATTTCCTTGCTTGAATCTCGGGTTTTAGAGTAATTTAGCATGTTTTCACCTAAATTCTCTAATTCATGCCGTTTTGGTTACTTTGGCCCATTATGGGTCTATTTGATGGTTTTCTAGTGCTTTTGAGAATGCACAGGTTTTTGCCATCAAATACATAGCCACGGACGAGCTCGGGAAGCAAAGGAACCTCAAGAGATTGCCCGACATCAATCTAGAAGTTGACCAAGCCAGAAGAAATCAATGCCCGACTGTCACCTGAAGTTTTGGCAAAAGAATGAAGTCTTCGCCGAAAACTATGCACGAAAATCACAGACGAAGACAATAGAATCCAGCCAAAGCGTTACCTGAAGTTTTCGGCGAAAAGTATGAAGTCTTCGCCGAAAACTTATCCCTTTTTTTCGGCTGGAATCAGAAACCCTATAAATACTAAACCGGCGGCCACATTCAGGATATACCTATTCCGTGGATTAGATTCCAGACTTTAAAAGTTCGAGAGAGAGTTTAGAGAGTTCGAGGAGCTAGGAAGAGATCGTGACACCATCCTTCCATTTCGGAGAACTCGGTGCTAGGAGTTGAAGATCCAAGGGAGGCGACAACGATGGCGTGAGGGCCCATCACCACCTCAACCCTTTTACCAACCTTAGTGGGCATGAACTCTTATATCTAGCTCCACTTTCCCATCAATTAGTTATGTGGTATTAAAAACCCATTAGCTCATTCCTTCACTATCCCATCAATTAGCTATGTGGTATTAAATACCCCTTAGCTCATTCCTTCATTCATACCTCAAATCCCCAACAATCCCCCGCGTGAATGGAGAATGCTAAGTTCTGAAAACTATGCAAAAATATGTGATTTGCTTGCAAGAATTAGCTGCATATGAATAAGTAGGTTTCCCTTTGAACTTTTCATAGTGAACATACATCAATTATACTCGTCCATTGGTAGATTTGATATCTTTGAACCATAGACTTTTTGTGTATACTAAGACAACGTATGTGATACATCTAATCCTTTACCGTCCATTGGTTCTCACTGTTGTGTTCGTTTTAGCCCTGAACACCGCCTGGTCTCATGAGTGCATAGAGAACTTGGCCTACATTAGTTCTCCTTGAAACGGCTCCACTTCACACTCACATAGGTGATTTCTAAACATGTATTCGTAAATACATCATTTGACCAACTCTAGGTCAAACTTAGAACCATTAAAAGTTCATTTACAAGCTTACTAATGTGAACCACCGCAACCGTGGGCAGACGACCCTAACCACCGCAAGTCACTCTTCAAGCAACAAGCCTACCTATGGAACTGGGATGGAATCAGACTTTGACCCACTAGCTATAAAGAGCTAGGAACCAAAAGTATCAAGTCGAAGGCGCCACTTCAAGGGGGGAATGCAACAACGAGCAGAAGCTTGAAGGGAAAAGAACTATGTTCTGAAAGGGGGTTTTAATTAATTAAAGGTTGAGTTACAAAGAGAGGCTGACGGCCTTATTTTATAGGGGAAGATTCGTGAACAATCTCTCTGAATCCTCTTTGAACTCTAACTCCTAAAACTAATAAGGAAATAAATAAGTGTCCTATTTAGATCACTAAAAGGACTAAAATAAGCCTAAATAATCGAGACTAGAAAAGGGAAACCCAAATCAAACACTAAAAGGATACTGCTGGGCTTAAGGATGAGGAGCTTCATCAGCCTGCAATAACACAAAAAGAACATCTAATTGTCAAATACATAAATTATAAAGTAACACTAACATTATCTACTAATTATCCAATGCATCCAAAAAAGCATCTCCAGCATTATCATCAAACCACTGACTAAGCTCATCTACACCAATATCAGAGGCGGCAGACTGATCAGGCACAACTAGAGGCACGACCGGAGGCACATACGAATCCATGGCTGGAGCAGACCTAGTAGATGGTTGTTAGACCTATTTCTTAAGAGTAAGCACCATGTTCTCCAGTTGACCCATCCTCTCCTGAGTTGTCTGCGTGTCTGCAAGCTAGATCTCAGTTGATGTGAGCTTCTGGCTGAGCTGGTCGTAGGCTACATCATGGGCAGAAGCTAGTGTCTGTCTGGAAGTAATACTTCCAATTGTCATCGAGGATGATGATGAACGTTGTAACGCATGCAGTCAAATAACTACTAAGCTAGAAGCTAAGCAGATCGTATTCCACGGGCCTCTTCTACTTGCTTACTCAAATGTGTTGGCAATTTTATTCAGGATTAAACAATTTGCGCGTGCTGTGAGTTCCACGACTTCTAAAAAATAGAATGCAAGAAAATTGAAATGAAACTAAAATGTAGAATGATTGGTTGGTTAACTTAGACAGACGAAAGACAGGCTTAGATTTCGAATCCCCCTTAGATCACCAGAGCATTGGCAATCAACAGACCAACGGTTTTCAATTCTAATTCATTTAGTTCAAAGACACCACCATAACTCCTTACCCTTAGGTTAAGACTGGCGAACGTTCGCTCTATCCGATCTAACTACCAAGATTAATTAGTCGCCTAAGTACGGTCACTTTTTGCGATGACAAAACTAACTGGTACAATAACTAGTGATTCATGAGTTACTCTTGAAGCAGATTAACCCTAACTGGTTCCTACGAAAGGCACACTCCAATGAATAGGTTAACTATTGATTTGGTGTTCTAAAGTGAGGCAAACATTCGCTACTATCCTCAACTTAACAAGAATCTAATCTAGGTGGCCAAACCAGACAAGAAGCACAGAAACAAAGAACAAATCAAACATGAAGGAGAAACTGAATGAACTTCGAATCTAATCACCGCCGATCCATGACCACTTTAAAGCCCGGGGTCACTTAGGGTTCATCTAATGTAAGCTTTACGAGTATAGCTACTCATATTCAATACAAGAGAATCAAAGACGGACAAGGAATACATCTCAGGTAGGAAAGACAGAGAAGAACTATAAAACCCAATTTCGACGAATCCGTTAAGCTTCAAACTGCTGGATCTTCAACTCCTAGCACTGAGCTCTCCGAGATGGAAGGATGGCATCACGATCCTTTCCTAGCTCCTCGAACTCTTTCCACTCTTTCTCTCTCTATTCTCAGTCTTGGAATTTCCGTCCAAAAAGTAAGTGTGAAGTATCTCTTTGCAGCCGGCAATTTCTTCTTTTATAGCTATCCGTGCTTGGCTGGGAAACATGTTAGTTTTCGACAAAAACTTGGGGAGTTTTCGGCGAAATCTTCTTTTAAAACTTTGGCTCGCGTCGACTGTTTCTTCTGTTTTGATTTCATCTAGAGTTTTCGGTGAGGACTTGGACTTCTCGCCGAAAACTTCTCCTTCTAGGCTCTGTAGGTTTCTTCTTAGATTTTCAGCGAAAACCCATGGACTTTTCGACGAAAACTTCTTTATAGAGCTGGGCAGAATTTGTGTTGACTTGGTTTACTCCTTGGGTCAATTCCGGTGCGATTCCTCGAGGTTCCAATGTCTTAGACACGTCCCTGGTTACATCATTTGGTGGCAAAAACATGTGCTATCACGAAAACACTAGAAAACCATCAAATAGACTCGAAACGGGCCAAAGTAACCAAAATGGCACGAGATAGAGTAGTTGAGTGATTATTCATTATTCTGCCCTAAAAACCATGTCTTAAGCCAAGAAATGTTGCTTGAATGAGGCTGATAATCACGTCAAATCGAGTGTCATCAAATACCCCACACTTAAGCTTTTGCTTGTTCAAGCAAACTGAATAGAAAATGCTCAGGTTCACAAATGATAAGATCGATTAAATTGACGTTCAAGTATACACAATGAATTATTAGACAACTACTTCTAGAAAACGAAACCTAACTTGCATACCGATCAGCCAAACAACCTGGTCTCACTAAAAACTGCACACGACAGCAGTAGTTTCCAATCATGCACGAATTTGACCTGACCGACTAGACTCCTCACACAGATAGTATTTGGTACAAGGGAAACTCTCATTCTCTGTGTTTTGGGACGTGTTTCTGCTCTCAATCATTTTCTCTTACTGAATTCTGTCATAGGTTTGCAATTTGACCACATCTCCACCACTGTGACAACTTGAGGAACTAGTCAAGAAGGACTTCCCTGCTTAGGACTGTAACGAATTCTACACTACAAGGGTTTATGATGAGATGGATGATGGGAATGTATGATGATGGCTTTGGTGCGGTTTAGTTTTCGACTAACTTCCCTTGAATCTAGCTTATGGCTTCCTACCGTCTAACCAGATACGGGTAGAATAGTGTACGCTCGTCCTATGATACCCTCAAGGAACCTAGCTCTTTTATTCTACATAATAATAATTTTTTATATTTTTCTTTGACTTCGTTCTTCCATATGTAGGGAGAAGAACGTTATTGAACTAAACTATTGATGAAACGAGATTTGTAGTGTGGTATCAATCAAATAACTACCAAGCTGGAAAGCTAGGGTAGATCATATTCCACGGGTCTTCTAATAAATGTCTACTCAAATATAAAGGCAGATTACTCAAGTTCAAACAGGTTGTGCGTGGTGTGAGTTCCACGACTTCTAATCTAAGAAAATGCAAGGAAATTAAAAATTCGAATGAAAGACAGATTGGAAATCGGTTGATTAAACACAGATGACAGACAAGCTTAGACTTCGAATCCCCCTTCGTTCACCAGAGCATAGGCAATCAACAGATTAGCGGATTTCAATTCTCATTCAATCAATTCTAAGACACCACCATAACTCCTTACCCTTCGGTTTAAGACTGACGCACGTTCGCTCTATCCGATCTAGCTACCAAGATTAATTAGTCGCCTGGGTACGGTCGCCTCTAGCAACGACTTAACTAACTGGTGCAATTACTAACGATTTATGAGTTATTCTTGCAGTGGATTAACCCTAACTGGTTCCTACGAAAGGCACATTCTAATGATTAGGTTAATTGTTCGATTTGATGTTTTAAAGCAAGGTGAGCGTTCGCTTCTATCCTTAGCTTAACAAGAATCTAATCTAGGTGATCAATCCAGACAAGAAACATGAACAATGAAGAACAAATCAAACATGAAAGAGAAACTGATTGAACTTTGAATCTAATCACCGCTAATCCGTGACCGCTTTAAATCACTGGGTCACTTAGGGTTCATCTAGTCTAAGCTCTACGGGTTTAGCTACTCATGTTCATAACAAAAGAATCAAAGACAAAGACAGAGTTCATCTTGAACAGAGGAAGAACAGAAAAGGATCTGAAAAACCTAATTAAGAGGACTCTGGTGAAGCTTCGATCTCCGGTAATCTTCAATCCTAGCTCCGAGTCTCCGAGGTGAAGGGATGAAGTCACGATCTCTTCCTGGCTCTTCGAACTCTAAAATCCGCTCTAGAACTCGCGAGAATTCTAAAAGTAATTGGTATTATGTGGTATATGAGATGTCTCTTTTTGGGCCGCCGGTTAAGTATTTATACTTAACCCTAATACCGCCGGATTTTGCCTGGAATTTTCGCCGAAAACCTATGAAGTTTTCACCGAAAATTCCTTTGTAAATGGCTTGACTGCTCAGCTGTATCTCCTATGATTTTCGGACCGCCGGGTTCTCGGCAAAAACTTGGAGTTTTCGCCGAAAACTCTCTTTGTTGAACTCAGCCGATTCCTTCTTGAATTTTCACCGAAAACTTCAGTGTAAATGGGAGCAGGATTTGGTTCGACTTAATTGACTCATTGGATCAATTTCGGTGTGATTCGCTACTTTATTTGACGGCAAAAATCTGTGCTATCATGAAAACACTAGAAAACCATCAAATAGACCCGAAACGGGCCAAAGTAACACAAATGGCACGAGATAGAGTAGTTGAGTGAATATTCGCTATTCTACCCTAAAAACCATGTCTTAAGCCAAGAAATGTCGCTTAAATGAGGCTGATAATCACGTCAAATCGAGTATCATCAAAATACCCCACACTTAAGCTTTTGCTTGTCCTCAAGCAAATTGAATAGAACACACTCACGTTCACAAATGATAAGATCGATTAAATTGAAGTTCAAACATACACAATGAATTATCAGACAGCTACTTCTAGAACAAGAAATCTAACATGAATACTGATCAGTTAAACGACCTGGTCTCGCTAAAAACTGCACACGACAAGTAGTAGTAACCAATCATGCAAGAATTTGACCTGACCGACCAGACTCCTCACACAGATAATATTTTAGTACAAGGGGAACTCTCACTCTCTGTGTTTAAGGGCGTGTTTCTGCTCTCAATCATTTTCTGTTACTGAATTCTGTCATAGGTTTGCAATTTGACCACATCTCCACCACTGTGACAACACGAGTAACTAGTTAAGAAGGACTTCCCTGCTTAGGACTGTAACGAATTCTACACTACAAGGGTTTATGATGAGATGGATGATGGGAATGTATGATGATGGCTTTGCTGCGGTGTAGCTTTCGACTAACTTCCCTCGAATCTAGTCTGTGTCTTCCTACCGTCTAACCAGACACGGGTGGAATGATGAATGCTCGTCCTATGATACCCTCAAGCAACCTAGCACTTAATTTTCTTTACACGTTTTTTCTTTAAATTTTTCTTTGACTTCGTTCTCCCATATGTAGGGAGAAGAACGTTATTGAACTAAACTTGAAACTTTTCTGACTTTTCTGCTTTCTTTTTCGAAATTTCTCTTATTTTTCTTCTTCTCTTTTTTTCTTTGTGTCGATTCTTTCTTTTAGTTGCTAGAGGGGTTTACACGTTTCGACATAATAGCTAAGACCACCTGTTTAATGGCTATAGGTAGGCTACCACAAACCGGCTTCCGGTAGGTCAATCTAGAACTACAACCACAGGGGATCAACAGGGAATGAAAGAATGGGAAATGGTTGTAATGTATATCGAATCGAAAGAACAGGCCAAGCTCAAGGGTTTAAACCTAATGGATTTAACGTCAGGTAGGCTATCTGGCTTAGTAGCTCAATCTCGGTGCCCCTATCATTCTAAAACTCGTGTCATCGTGTGGTCTCGAGTAGGTCTCATGCAAATTCTAACTCATTCAAGCAAACAGAAAATCACTCAAAAAGAATTGAAATTGCAAGTTACGTGCAATGGATCAAAAGCTCACATTTGGTTTTGTAAGTCGAATTCGGTCATTTTCATGCAATCAAGGCTACAAACTACAAGTGTGATTTTAAGAATTCTGTTCTGACCAGGCAATTTTAGCATCAAAGTATACACGTTGGTTCTCAAGTTCTAGGTTAAGCAGTCTAAGCATCATTATGAAAGATTGAACAACAACTTAACATAAAAAATCAAGAACTTCGCCATTCTAATTCTAGAGAGACTGCAAAGGAATCACGAGGCACACAAAAACACAATCAAGGGCAATCAAATTCATGCAAGGTTCTCTAGCATCCTACTCCACACTTAAATCGTACTGTGTCCTCACAGGATTAAAACTAGAGTTTAGAGTGAAGTAGAAGAACCTGGACCAAGATGGTTGGTGTAGGGGATGAACACGGATCCTCGGAGCGGAGACGATCTACCGAAGCGAAGCAAAGGGAATCTCCCTACTGCCTACAAAACAAAAACAAATGAAACATAAAAAGGAAACCGGACAAGTGTCCCGGATCCACACAGAAAAAGGTGGATCGAAATCCGAAAAGAATAAATAAAAAGAAGGGACAAGAAAGAGGATACACCCCGATCACAGCTCGTCAGGCGCGTCGGGAGATGGAAAGTGGAGGTGCTCGCCGAGCTGACGTTGCCACGCCAGCTGTGCCTCATACCGCCTGTCGGCGCGGCGCATATACTGCTGCATAATAGTCCATCTCGCCTCTTGAGTGGCGTTGTCGGTGATGCGCCACTCCTGCAGTCGCTCATACAGCTCACCAATGTCTGCGGGGTGCGGTCGGTACTGAGGGTGAGGCGCCTGGTATGGATCTGGAATGTGCGGCGGTGACTAGTGTGCATACCCTACCTGATGATGTGGTGAGGGTATATAGTCATGGAATTCTGGCTGCGGTTGGGGCTGTTGCTGCTCAGTATCATCATCTTCCTCCGACTTTGCTACATGCTGGAGGGGAGGATCTGCTGCCACCTGGGGACTGAGGTCCAGCTCTAGGTCGTAGTCGACCGCTAAGTCTCCTCCAACGGTCCTAACTTGGTGTCGGGGAATGTTCGGGCCATATTCATGGCTGATGCCGAAGGAGATGATGAGCTGACCTATGAAGTTACCTCCCAGGAGTGCACGAGGTGGCGTCCGCCTCTTGGTCTTCTGGCGGAAGATGCGAGCAAGCACCCATCCGGGGTGAAGAGGGTAGCTCTCTCGGATGGCTCGGAGAAGCATAAGCTCCTCCTTGAGGATATGGTGGCGATCCTTATCTGGAACATATAAAAGAGATCTAGGCCAAACCATATGAATAAATTTAAAGAGAGGGTGAGAGAGCAATTTAACTGAGTTGTGTTCCCCAAGGCGATCGCCAGACACTCCAGTCATCTGGCTCCAGAGTACATGGTACTCCTCCTCGTCATCATCGTCGCCCCACCCGAGGTGATGTCCATGATAGTGCTCGTAGGGGATACCTAGATGAGCAACAAACTCATCAAAGGTGAGCGTCCTGTATACTCCACCTAGATAGAAGGTAACAACCTTCTGGCCTTGCCTCCTCTTGTGCTCATCCAGATCAAAGGTCGCCCAGAACTCCTGAAGGGCGATGTCTGGGAAGTCGGCAGCTATGGTGGTCAGCTCTAGGAGGCCAGCCGGTGCTAGGGCGTTATGCACGTTCTGGTGGTAGTCCTCGTCGTGCTCGCTGAGGGACTCCATTGAAAGAGGGCGTACCTTAGCTCCCCGAACATGCTCGATCTTCTGGAAGCACTCGAAGTAGAAGTCAGGTAGACGAGCGATAGTGCGATGGTACCCAGCCCGGCGAGGTAATGCTGGCGGAGGGCCCTGAACGGCGGGTGTGACGGGAGCGAGGGCTCTGGAGCTCGAGGCGGCATCAAGTCGTGCCTTGGTCCTGCGCTCATAAGTGGTGTTCCTAAAACCAGAATGAAACCAGATCAGTCAAACTTAAAACCCTACCCCACACTTAGTAGAAAAAACTCAATTTCACAAAGAAATGAGGAAAACCGAGTGGGGGTAAGCAAAGCAGAGTAACCGGTAATCATAGACAATAAAATACATGCTTAGGAACAGACAGAATTGGATAAGCACAATCAGAGTTCAAAGTGTCAAACCGACATTCAGAAAGTCAACACTATAGCATAATGAACCCTAATCATGGCAAGACTATCACAAAGCGGAGAATGACGGTAAAATATGATCTCAGTTGGCAAACACAATAATCTGACGAGAATGAACACATACGGCAGCCAAATGATCAAAAACAGTTCATGGTCAAACCGACATTTCTCGCAAGTCAACATCACAAAGAATCAATCGTATGCATAGCAACACATGATCAAATGATATGAAAATTAAGCACGAAACTCCCTAAGCATGCTAGAATAGTTCAACAAGTTCAGCTAACCTAGTTCACACGAAATCAGTCAGCACGCAAATCAAGGCAAACCGAAAAGTCAACCAAAAGTCAACCCCGACGAAATTCAGCAATCAATATGTCAAAAGATTCGTAAGGAAAATTTCTACAACTTGCCTTGAAGCCATGGATGCTAAAAACGAATGGTTTGGGAGAAATCGGGGAAAAACTCTGAAAACAAGAGTTTGGGTGAACTAGAGCTGTAGAGCTCCGATTCGAACGTTCTAGGGCTCAAAATGATTGGAAGAGGACAGGGAAGGGAGCGACGGCGGTCGGCGATGGTGGCGGCAGTCGAAAATGGTGGCGGCAGCAAAAATATGGTGGGCGGCGGTCGGCGGTTTTTGAAAACAGGAGGGGGAGGTTTTGTTTGTTTTGAAATTTTCGAAAATGGAAAGTGGGGAGAGAGAGGAAGTGTCGACCGGATTTTTAAAGGGATAAGGTCCGAAATTTTCCTTGTATTTTCGGCGAAAATAAGTGAAAGTTTTCGCCGAAAATATTAGTTAAAATCACTGCCGGTTTTCAAATGCATTTTCACCGAAAACATGAATACATTTTCACCGAAAATATGAAACAGGGATGTTTGGAAAACTCGGTGAAATTTCAAAGGGCGATTTCGCCGAAAATAGGGGTGCATTTTCGTCAAAAATTTTGAACTGCACGATTGAAAATATTTTCGCAAAACCGGCAAACTTCAGAAAATCACAATTAAATCCCCAAAAATCGAAACAACCTCAATCAACTTGAAAACGATACTAAGACACACAGACTACACACGAAAAATAAAAACACAAACAAACTGATACTTTTGGCTCCCCCGAACCGACTCTAAGACACTAAGGTTGACACAAAACAAAAACGGACTCCAGCCGTGGGTTGCCTCCCACGAAGCGCTCTTTTATTAACGTCCTTGAGCTGGACGATACCTGGACGGTATTAGGAGACATCCCAACTCAGACTCTCCTTAATGCTAGCACCGGAGTTCATAAAGTAGAGCTTCGGGGTTTCTCCGGTGAGCATGAATTTCTTCCCGTTCGCGTGTAAGAGCTTGGTTCGTCCGTCGGGAAGGTGGCCAGTGATCTTGAATGGTCCGAACAGTTCCGTCAAAGGATCGTCTTCCACAAGGAAGACAGTGGATGGAACGAGAACGATCGGCTCCTTCTTTACTTTAATCTCAAGCTTAATACCACCAGGATCGGCGATCGTCAGTATTTCCCTAGGAGATGCTTTTGGCTCCTCCTTCCATACTTGTTCCGGTGCCGGTAGCTTGGAACAAATTGGTGGTGTAGCTGGCTCGGTGGAAGGTGGCGGAGCTTTTGGTCTCCAAACCATTTGGGTCTTCGTCTTCTTGTGATTCTGCCTCCTTGACTTGCCAGACTCCTTGCTTGGCGGTTTAGAAGAGGCTTGCAGTTCCTTCTTCTTTGGCGGCTTTTGAGGAACAGGTTTTTGTTTCTGCTTGATAACCTGTCCAGCACCTGCAGTCACAATTGAGCTAGGAACACTAGAAGAGACGTCAGTAATGAAGTTGACCGAGGCCAACTCCACAGTTTCTACGGATAAACAATGTGATTCTCCCTTAGGAATGTATTTCATACCATCCTTGACACGGAATGTTGCAGTATCCTTCCCAACCCTTAATGTTAACGAACCATTTGGAACATTAATGTTAATGCCAGCTGTCACCATAAATGGCCGGCCTAAGAGAAGGGTAGAATATGTCTCTTGAGTATCCATTACTACATAATCAGTGAAAAATCGGAAAGGGCCATAACAAGTGATTACATCCTTGATTATTCCTCTAGGTTCTTTAGAGTTCTGTCGGTGAACACTACATGCATGCTAGCAGGTTGTAATTCACCTAGGTTCAGTTTCTTATATAAACACATAGGCATGACATTTATAGACGCACCTAGATCAACCAAACTACGCTCAATTTCAATGCCATTAATGATTAAAGGTAACGTAAAAGGACCAGGATCAGAGCACTTAGTTGGGATAGGTATGGGTGGTGATTGAGAGACGATAGTCGAACACTCTCTCGTAGAGAGAATGGATAGTGCCTCCTTCTTCTTCTCCAGGCTGTTCTGCTCACTACTCCTGGTTGTGATGACTTTAGCTTGCTCGTTCTTCATGGAGGAGTTGTTTTGAAACGGCGCCTGATTGAAGAGAGGAAGGTTGGCTAACAAGCTAGCAACTTTATTTACCATGCTCTCTATTCTCTGTCCTTGTGCGATCTGTCCTTGGTTAAAAGCTTCTTGGGCTTTAAGCTTTTCTTCGTGATCATTAAGCCGTGCTGCAATCAGATCAAACTTCTGGGCTAGTTTCCTCTCTCACATGTTTTCCCAGACGTAAAATTCTGAGGATGTTGTGCACTGGTGAATCTGGGAGGATCTTGATAACTATTGTCCCAGCGTTGATTCTGAATCTGGTAGAGCCCAAAGTTGTGAGGAGAACGCTCAAGGAGGCTTCCCTATTGTTGAGAAGGTGTTATGAACTGATGGTAGTCGGGGTAGCCTCTTTGATCCTTGGTGAAGCCTTGATCGATGAAATTCACTTCCTCTTTAGACCAGTTATTAGCTGTACCGAAGATCTCCTTCATATGTTTCTGTACCTCAATCTTAATATGATCTTCACTGCTTGGTTGGCTCTTGGCTACTCCAAACTGTCTCTCCCAATTTCTGGACTTAGATGCGCAGTCTGCGAAGTGAAGAAGAGCGGCTTCTGGTTCCAGTGTTGTGCAGTTGCCATTACCTAAAGTGTTGACCCATTCAGCCGTTTCTTCGTTCATACCTTGGGCAAAGATTTCGGCAAAGATTTCAGCAAAGATTGTTCTTACCGAGATTCCCGCTCTTAAACGTCTCGCACATGGCTAGGAAGTTCGCCAAATGTGTGCAGGGGTTTTCTTGCGGCTTCCCTTCGAATCAAAGATCCCTAGACACCATGTTCAGGAAGGAAATTGTGATCTCATAGTCAGGGTCATCATCGTTGTGCGGCACAACGACGCTAGCTTGAAAGTTAGCCGCACTTGGTCTACAGTAATCCACCATGGTGCATTGAGCAGCTAGTACGGGAGGAGAAGATGGTGGTGAATCTGAAGTAGTGGATGGGGTGGATGAAGATGAGGAGTTCTCCTTCAACTCCTCAATCTTATTAGGGATAGGTGGTGTAGGCGGAATGATTATGACTTGCTTCTGAGCTCGCGGTTTCTTCGGCGGAGTAGAATTACCCGCTTAAACTGAGAATGAGCGATCGAGCGGTTCATAAACCTGTAGAACAACTTACAAGCAACAAAAGCAAACATACCGGCGTAAAATCGAAGTGGGTGGAAAAATGAAAGATGGAAAGTAGAAGAATAAGTTGCCAGTTTTTCTTTCAAACAATCAAAGAAGTTCCCCGGTAACGGCGCCAATTTGGTGAACGCCTAAAATCGTTGTTCGGGTTCAACCAAATAACTAACAAAGCTAACAAGCTAGGGTAGATCGTATTCCACGGGCCTTCTATGATTGACTACTCTAAAAACTAGCAAAATACTCGAATGTAAGCACTTCGTGCGTGGTGTGAGTTCCACGACTTCTAATTCTAAGAAATGCAGAGAAATATAAAAATTAAACTAAAGTAGATTGGAAATTAGGGTTGAAAACAAAGATGACAGAAGAACTTAGACTTTGAATCCCCCTTCGTTCCCCAGAGCATTAGCAATCAACATATCAGCGGATTTCGATTCTCATTCAATCAATTACTAAGACACCACCATAACTCCTTACCCTTAGGTTTAAGACCGGCAAACGTTCGCTCTATCCGATCTAACTACCAAGATTAACTAGCCGCCCGAGTACGGTCGCCTCTCGCAACGACTTAACTTAACTGGTGCAATTACTAACGATTTATGAGTTACTCTTGCAGTGGATTAACCCTATCCGGTTCCTACGAAAGGCACGCTCCAATTATAAGGTTAATTGTTCAATTCGATGTTCTAAAGTAAGGCGAGCGTTCGCTTCTATCCTTAACTTAACAAGAATCTAATCTAGGTGATCAATCCAGACAAGAAACATGAACAATGAAGAACAAATCAAACATGAAAGAGAAGCTGATTGAACTTCGAATCTAATCACCGCCGATCCGTGACCGCTTTAAAGCCCTGGGTCACTTAGGGTTCATCTAGTCTAAGCTCTAATGAGTTTAGCTACTCATGTTTATCACAAAAGAATCAAAAACAAAGAAAGAGTTCATCATCCAGAGGAAGAACAGAATAGAATCTGAAAAACCTAATTAAGACGACTCTGACAGACTTCGATCTTTGGTAAACCGCAATCCTAGCTCCGAGTCTCCGAGGTGGAAGGGATGGCGTCACGATCTCTTTCCGGCTCTTCGAACTCTAACTCTTTGCTCCAGAACTTCAGAGAATTCTTGGAATTGTGATTATGAAAGTATGTTATATGGTCTCCTCTGATTTGGGCCGCCGGTTAAGTATTTATACTTAACCCTAATTCAGCCGAATTCTTCTATTATTTTCGCCGAAAATAAAGGATTATTTTCGCCGAAAAGGATGGTGTAAATGGACGGTCCTTTGGCTGGGATCTCCTGTGATTTTTGCTTCGGTCGAAAACTTAACAGTTTCGCCGAGAACTCCTTCAGCCGGTCATCAGTTGATTTGTGCTAATATTTTCGCCAAAAATACTAGGGTATTTTCGGCGAAAATTCCTTTGTAAACCGGGCAGGAATTTTCTGAACTTGATTGGCTCCTTTGATCGATTCCGGTGCAATTCCTCGAGGTTCCAACACCTTAGACATGACCTTGGCTACTTTATTTGACGGCAAAAACCTGTGCTAACACAAAAACACTATAAAACCATCAAATAGACCCGAAACGGGCCAAAGTAACACAAATGGCACGAGATAGGGCAATTGGTTGAATATTCGCTATTCTACCCTAAAAACCATGTCTTAAGCAAAGAAATGTCGCTTAAATGAGGCTGATAATCACGTCAAATCGAGTGTCATCAAAATACCCCACACTTAAGCTTTTGCTTGTCCTCAAGCAAACTGAATAGAAACGCTCATGTTCATAAATGATAAGATCGATTAAATTGGAGCTCAATCAAACACAATGAATTATTAGACAGCTAATTCCTAGAACAAGAAACCTGACATGTATACAGATCAGCCAAACAACCTGGTCTCACTAGTAAACTGCACACGACAAGTAATTAGCAACCAATTATGCACGAATTTGACCTAACCGACCAGACTCCTCACACAGGATAAATATAGTACAACGAGAACTCTCACTCTCTGTGTTTAAGGACGTGTTTCTGCTCTCGATCATTTTCTGTTACTGAATTCTGTCATAGGTTTGCAATTCGACCACATCTCCACCACTGTGACAACACGAGTATCTAGTCAAGAAGGACTTCCCTGCAAGGACCGTACTGAATTCTACACTACTTGGGTTTATGATGCGATGGATGAAGGGAATGTATGATGATGGCTTTGTGCGGTGTAGCTTTTGACTAACTTCCCTCGAATCTAATCTATGGCTCCCTACCGTCTAACCAGACATGGGTGGAATAGTGAACGCTCGTTCTATGATACCCTCAAGAAACCTAGCACTTATTCTTTTTCTTTACACGATTTTTCTTTTCTTTTCAACTTTTCTTTTGACTTCGTTCTTCCATCTATAGGGAGAAGAACGTTTTATTGAACTAAAACTTTGAAACTTTTCTGGTTTTTCTTATTTTTCTTTTCTTTACTTTTTTCGAAATTTTTTTTCTTTCTTTCTTACTTGACCTTTTTTTTTTCTTTTGTGCCGATTCTTTCTTTTAGTTGCTTGAGCTTTAAATTGACTGTCATGATCATCGAGTCTGGTGATGATCTGGCTAAGCTTCCTGTCCAGGTCACAAACGTTGTTTTCTCTCTGATGTTGCTGCCCTGGATAGGTGTTATTCAAGTATTGGTTCTGGTGGTTGCCAGGTGCAGTTCCATAGTTGCCCGGATTTCGATACGGTGGCTGGTAGACACCTGCCGGCTGATGGTTAGGTTTCTGATCCTGAGCTGGACCAGCTGGGTGGTTATTCTGGTTCTGGTTATGGTTGGCGCCATTATTGTAGGGAGGTCTGTCTTGATAGTTCCCTTGCTGCCTGTAGTTGCGGTAGCTAGCATAACCATTCTGATTATTAACGAAGCCTTGTTGAATGAAATTTACATCTTCGGCAGACCAGACTTCTGCCTTACCAAAACTCTGACAACGGCCTTCGTTATATGCGCAAGCTCTACACCATTCACAATCGGCAACGTAGACAGAAGCTGCCGGCGGTTTGATTGGTGTGGTAGACTTCATCAAATGCTTCTCTACTTCTGCCTTGATAGCTGCTTCGAGATCTAGCTTGCTCCTTGATCCTTCAGATTGTCGTTCCCAGTTCCTTGACTTGGAAGCACAGTTTGCGAAGTGAAGAAGAGCAGCTTCAGGTGTAAGTGTAGTGCAATCTCCTTCAGCTAGAGAATTGACCCACTTGGCAGATTCTTCTCGAAGTCCTCGAGCAAAGATTTCAGCTAACTGCCTCTGCTCGAATCCATGATGCGGACAGTTGTAGAGAAGTTCTTGGAATCGATTCCAAGTATCATATAAGCTTTCTCGTTCTTTCTTGGAGAATCTGGCAATGCTGTCCTTGATGGCAGTTGTTCTGGCTGGCGGGAAGTATTCTTCAACGAAGTCCTGAGCCAGAGTATCCCAATTAGTGTAGTAGCCAGGTGGTTTGCCAGTAAGCCACCTCTTAGCAGGGCCTTTCAGAGAGAACGGGAAAGCTCTCAGACAAAGAGTATTTTTGTCGAGGTTTCCGTTCTTGAAAGTGCTGCAGAGATCAAGGAAGTCTGCAAGATGTGTGCACGAATTGTCTAGCGGCCTGCCTTCAAATTGTAGATCCCTAGAGATCATGGTCAAGAATGGAATCTTGATCTCATAGTCAGGATCTCCTTCAATGCGCGAAACGGCAATGGCAGATCGAACGCTAGTCGCGCTCGGCTTGTTATAGTCTGCTAGACTCTTCTGTGCAGGTGGTGGTGGTGGTGGAAATTGATCGTCCATGGTAGGAGATGGAGGAGGTGAAAGTGATGCGGTGTATGAAGCAGATGAAGATGACGGTGAAGACGGAGATGAGGAACTCTCCTTCAGTTCCTCGATCTTGATCGGAGTGACGGGTGGATTGGATCTGCCTCTCTTCAAAATCTGTGATCGTAGAGGTGGAGCAGAACTGCCTGGTCTCTCTATACTCTTAGCCTGTTCGGTTTGAGAGCGAGTCCAAGGACGGTGAGGTATACACCTGTAAACCTACAGATAACAAAGACAAACAAAACCTGTGTAAAATCGAAGTGGATGGAAAGGTGAAAGATGAAAAATAGAAGAATAAATTGCCAGTTCTTCTTTCAAACAATCAAAGAAGTCCCCGGCAACGGCGCCAATTTGGTGAACGCCTAAAATCGTTGTTCGGGTTCAACCAAATAACTAACAAAGCTAACAAGCTAGGGTAGATCGTATTCCACGGGCCTTCTATGATTGATTACTCCAAAAACTAGCAAAATACTCGAATGTAAGCACTTCGTGCGTGGTATGAGTTCTACGACTTCTAATTCTAAGAAATGCAGAGAAATTTAAAAATTAAACTAAAGCAGATTGGAAATTAGGGTTAAAAACAAAGATGACAGACGAACTTAGACTTTGAATCCCCCTTCGTTCCCCAGAGCATTGGCAATCAACAGATCAGCGGATTTCGATTCTCATTCAATCAATTACTAAGACACCATCATAACTCCTTACCCTTAGGTTTAAGACTGGCGAACGTTCGCTCTATCCGTTCTAACTACCAAGATTAATTAGCCGCCCGGGTACGGTCGCCTCTCGCAATGACTTAACTTAACTGGTGCAATTACTAACGATTTATGAGTTACTCTTACAGTGGATTAACCCTAACCGGTTCCTACGAAAGGCACGCTCCAATTATAAGGTTAATTGTTCAATTCGATGTTCTAAAGTAAGGCGAGCGTTCGCTTCTATCCTTAACTTAACAAGAATCTAATCTAGGTGATCAATCCAGACAAGAAACATGAACAATGAAGAACAAATCAAACATGAAAGAGAAGCTGATTGAACTTCGAATCTAATCACCGGCGATCCGTGACTGCTTTAAAGCCCTGGGCCACTTAGGGTTCATCTAATCTAAGCTCTAACGAATTTAGCTACTCATGTTTATCACAAAAGACTCAAAAACAAAGAAAGAGTTCATCATCCAGAGGAAGAACAGAATAGAATCTGAAAAACCTAATTAAGACGACTCTGACAGACTTCGATCTTCGGTAAACTGCAATCCTAGCTCCGAGTCTCCGAGGTGGAAGGGATGGCGTCACGATCTCTTTCCGGCTCTTCGAACTCTAACTCTTCGCTCCAGAACTTCAGAGAATTCTTGGAATTGTGATTATGAAAGTATGTTATGAGGTCTCTTCTGATTTGGGCCGCCGGTTAAGTATTTATACTTAACCCTAATTCAGCCGGATTTCTTCTATTATTTTCGTCGAAAATAAAGGATTATTTTCGCCGAAAAGGATGGTGTAAATGGACGATCCTTTGGCTGGTATCTCCTGTGATTTTCGCTTCGATCGAAAACTTAACAGTTTCGCCGAGAACTCCTTCAGCCGGTCATCAGTTGATTTGTGCTGATATTTCGCCGAAAATACTAGGGTATTTTCGGCGAAAATTCCTTTGTAAACCGGGCAGGAATTTTCTGAACTTGATTGACTCCTTTGATCAATTCTGGTGCAATTCCTCGAGGTTCCAACGCCTTAGACATGACCTTGGCTACTTTATTTGACGGTAAAAACCTGTGCTAACACAAAAACACTAGAAAACCATCAAATAGACCCGAAACGGGCCAAAGTAACACAGATGGCACGAGATAGGGAAATTGCTTGAATATTCGCTATTCTACCCTAAAAACCATGTCTTAAGCAAAGAAATGTCGCTTAAATGAGGTTGATAATCACGTCAAATCGAGTGTCATCAAACACCATCGAGGCGGAAGGATACAAGTTTCTGGCTGCAGCTGGGTTTTGATATGAGGCGCTCAAATGAACTCCAAAACTCTTGAAGGGCGATTAGAGGGTAGGGGCAGCCGAAAGTGGTCAAAGATCGCAGGCTAGTTTGTTCAAGGACGTGGTCGACGTTGGAGTGCCAAGCCGGATTGTGGTTCTTGAGACTCTCTAAGGAGAGAGCTGCCACCTTCACCTGAGGGATGTCCTTGATCTTCATGTAGACCTCCTGTTGGTGCGGGGGAAGAGCAGCGATGAATGGGTGCAGGGCCCCGCTGGTGGTGGCTGGAGCACTCGAGGTAGGGATCACAGGGCCGGTGCAGCTTGTGGGACTAAGTGTGCGGTCACTGGGACTGAGGCAGATGGCGTGGGCTGACGGGAGGACTGAGCCTTGTCCTTTCGAGCCTTGGTTCGTTTCTCCCTATCCGCACTAGTGGTCTTAAAGCGCTTGGGATTCCTGCAATACGAAACTCAGAGCAGACCATAATTAGATACCAAGAATCCTACCCTACACTTTAGTTCGAAACCTCGGTTCTAAAAAGAACGAAACGGACAAGTGGGGGTAAGCAAACAAGTCGAGAGAGCACAATGGCAAAGCATAGCAGAAAAGAAACGGCCATCAGGCAGTGGAAGCCACGACATTCAATCACCAAGAATGAGAAACGACGCAATTCGACACCCGGCAGAGCATCAGACAATTCATCGGCACAAGATCATCGAAAATCATCCACAAGGGTAATAAAGATCAAAGCGATTCCAAAAGTTGAGCAAGAATATACCAAAACAGTAGACACGCAAGTCGAGGAAAACTGAAAAGTCAACCAAAGTCAAACATGCCGAAACCAAAATTCAACACGGCAAAAAATTCAAAATTGAGGGCTGAACAACTAACCGTGAAGACATGACTCGAGAAAACGGTTGGAAATTTGAGAAATCGACCAAAAGTTTGAAAACTTGTTTCAGGTGGAACCAGAGCTATAGGGCTCCGATTCGGGAGATCTAGGTTGCGATCAACTTAGGAGGAAGAGGGGGTGTAAGCGGCAGCGGTGGTCAGGCGGCGGCTCGAAGTATGGAAGGGAATGAGCGGCGACGGCGTGAAAAGAGAGAGTCGGCGGTGTTGTTTGTGATTTTCAGTGGGGGGGTCGCGAAAATAAGAGAGAAGGGGGAGTTTAAATCAGGCGGCCAGACTCAAAGTTTTTGGCGAAAAACCAAAGAATTTTTGGCGAAAAGTCCCCTTGAAAACAAAACGACATCGTTTGAAACATGTAGTTCTCGTCGCGAAGTTAGGTTTTCGGTGAGAACATTTCAAAAAAGAAACACAGGAGAATCTGGGGGTTTTAAAACCAAAGTTTTCGGTGAAAATTGAAGGAGTTTTCGCCGAAAACTCATTTGGAAAATGGGTTTTGACAATTTTTTTTTAAGAAAAAGTTTAAAAGAAGAAGGCCCTGTTCACTATCACTTTTAATTATGTAAATTATATAATCAAATTAAATAATGTGATAATATGAGTAAAATGTTGTTTAGTTGGAAATTAAAAATTTGATTAAATAATCACAAACAAAATTCGGCCAAATTAAAAAAGCTAAAAAAAAGTAACTTATGAAAATTATGTAATAGTGATTTCACAATTAGGAGACCGGGAATTATATTTTTTCCCATAGAATTAGCCCACTCTTCAAACCCCCCTCAACTCCTTCCCCAAAATTCTCTAATAATATCAGCAACCTAACTCTAACAAATACTATCTGATTTCTAGCCTAACTGTAACAAACACTATTCATTTATATAAATTAGCCACACGACAGCAAAAGTAGAATACAAACGCAAACATCTCATCAAGCCGAGGTAACTCCATTTCTTCACAGCATCTGCTCCACATAGTACCTTGTGAAGGTCCTATTGGAAGTGGATGGCTTACCATGAATATGAATATGGGCACTGTCCTACTGAGGCAGCTAATAGTGCACCAAGAACAGGTGCAGCTGTGTAGATCCATATTGCTCTGTAGTTGTTTGCCGCTACTACTAGCCCCAAAGTTCTAACTGGGTTCATGGAACACCAGGAATAAACACAGCCTTGAGGACGAACCCAATAGCAAGTTCCCAGCCCTGCATATACCAACAAATAATCAATTCAATAACCAAAATAGTGAGGCAGACCACAGAAGCCCTGAAGAATAAAAGCTCTCTCTCAATTGATTCCCACCTCGTCTCCCACTTCATCCATGTCTTTCACTTCTTCTTCCTCCTTGGCTTTCATTACAGTCCAGTAGATAAGAATAGCTTAATTGTGTGTTTGCTAGCTAAATGTGGATAAGGGATTATGTGTGTTATTGACAGGACCCCACGTGTGCAATAGGCCAACACGTGGGAGTACTTTGCTGATTGAGGGTTGACACATGCCTTTAAGACTCTAATTAGACCATAATCTTTTGGATTATAGGTACCATTTATCATTAGGACAAATATCTGTCTTAATTAGTTGTTTATAAATTTATATGAGCTCTATAATTGGTAAAATTATGTTACATATCATGATGTATTTTGTGTATATGTTCGTGCTCACCCAATATTTGTTGAGTTTGAAGAGAGTGATGGTCAAGCGGAGACAAGTGAATCAGTGGCTCATTTAGAATTTGGGAGTCTTCATCACAGGTGCGAGAAATGGCTTCTAAGCGTGACGGGATTGCAAATCAGATGTGGAGTGATGAATGTGCTAGTAATTAGTCGAGTTTAGACGAGTGTTATACGTGATTCACTTGAATTCTATAAGTATGCATAATTTGTAATTCAACAATAAAGAAATGAACACAACTATTATTATGAAATTATATAATTTCATAATTTACAAAACCCAAAGTAAACGAATTTCAATTATGAATTATAATTATGTAAATTTTATAATTCACCCAATTATATAATTTTAGATAATTTATAGTAAACAGGCCCGAAGACTCAAAACAAACAAAGACTGACTCCAGCCATGGGTTGCCTCCCACGAAGCGCTCTTGCTTAACGTCCGTGAGCTGCACGATACCTGGATCGGAGTACTGGGTTGACGCGAAGTAATGCACGTCGATGAGGGAGACATCTAATCCCTGTAGGTATTTCTTGAGTCTATGGCCATTGACCATAAATGGTTCTTGACCATGGCTCTTAATTAGGACGCTTCCAAGGGACGTCTGCCGAACCACGATGTAGGGGTCAGACCATCAGGATTTCAGCTTACCCGGGAAAAGCTTCAGGCGAGAATTGTATAGAAGGACTTCATCTCCGGGGTAGAATTGCTTGACCCCCTTCAATTGAGGGTCATGGATCCTCTTGGTGCGTTCTTTATAGAGTTTCGTGCTCTCATGCGCGTGGAGACGATGCTCCTCAAGCTCAGCAATCTGATCGTGGCGCATATTCCCTGCTACTGCATAATTCATGTTTAACTCTTTAGTAGCGCATAACGCCTTGTGCTCAAGCTCAACCGGTAAATGACATGCCTTGCCATAAACTAAATGATACGGTGAGGTACCGATGGGAGTCTTGTAGGCAGTTCGATATGCCCATAAGGCATCATTGAACTTAGATGACCAGTCCTTGCGAGACTGGCCAACTGTCCTATCAAGAATCCGCTAGCTCACGGTTTGTCACTTCCGCTTGACCGTTAGCTTGAGGGTGATAAGCTGTGGACATTTGGTGGGTGACGCCAAAGCATTTGCACACCCGGTCGAAGTGTCCGTGGAAGTGGGTACCCCTATCTCTTATCATGAAGCGCGGTGAACCAAAACGCGTGAAGAGACGTGTAAGGAACCGTCCCACCACTCTTGAATCGTTGGTGGGTAAAGCTTCAGCTTCAGCCCACTTAGAAACATAATCAACGGCCACAAGAATGTACTTGTGTCCGTTGGAGGGTGTGAATGGTCCCATAAAATCAATTCCCCAAACATCAAAAATTTCAACAGTTAAAGAAACAATTTGAGGCCTCTCATTACGGTTAGAGATGTTACCTGATCATTGGCATGCATCACAATGACGAGCAAAAGTGTCGCAATCACTAAAGATAGAAGGCCAGTAAAATCCCGTTTCGAGTACCTTCTTGCAGTGCGGTTTCTGCCGAAGTGTCTTCCAAACTGACCTTCATGGCACTTATGCATGATGTCAGTTGCCTCGACATAAGAGACACACCTCCGGATCATCCCGTCCCAGAAGTACGACTTGGCTTCTTTAATGAGCTTTTTCCGCGCATTATAATCCAATCCGGGAGGTATATATTATATCGCGCGAAAGATAGTTAGCTACTGTGGCATACCAGTGCTCGTCCGGTGTTGTTGCATTACTAAGCTCCTGAGCGTGAGCAATCTCCCAAGGCTCGATGGCTATGCTGTTGACCTGTTCATAGACTTCAAGTCGCAAAAAATCGTCAGGGAAAGAATCATTAATAGGAGTAGTAGTAGACTTACATGTTTGTGACTCCTCGAGTCGGGAGAGGTTATCGGCTGCTAGGTTCTCAGCTCACTTCTTGTCCTTGATCTCTATGTCAAATTCTTGTAGAAGGAGGACCCATCGGATAAGTCTTGGCTTCGAGTCCTGCTTTGCTAGGAGATGGCACAGAGCAGTGTGGTCGGTGTAGACAATGGTATGCGAGAGGACTAGGTATTGCTTGAACCTATCGAAAGAGAAGAAAATAGCTAGGAGCTCCTTTTCCGTGGTAGTGTAGTTCCTCTGAACGTCGTTAAGCGTCTTGCTAGCAAAATAAATGGATGAAATCTCTTCTCTTTTCTTTGTCCCAAAATAGCACCAACGGCAAAGTCACTAGTAGGGCTGGCAGTCGGCCCGGTTCGGTCAAAAACCGAACCGAAAGGTCGGTTGACCGAAGCCGATTTGTGCCCGAAGGTGTGACCGGAGACCGAACCGAAATTGCTCGGTTTTTTAGCCGAGCCGAACCGGCCGGTTTCGGTTTATGACCGAGCCGTGACCGAAAAACCGAGTAAGACGAGTTTGACCGAGATTCAGTGGTGAGAACGACCGAACCGAACCGAACCGCACGAAACCGAATACCGAAACCGAAATGTGGCAAAAATAAAACCGACAGTTGCTGATATTTTTTTGCTAAAAATTTTGTAAAAATTTTGGCAGCATAACGCTACAATTTCGGCAAATCAGTTCTTCGCAATATTCCCTGAAATGAAAACAGAAGACATCATACCACAAATCCATAATCAACCATCCATCATAAGTATATGAGTAGTAACTCATAATCCATAATCAACCATCCATCTTGAACTATTATATTGATAATGTTCCACATAGTGCTTCCTGAAATAATAAAAAAGGGTAATAAGAATTTCAATGTTGTTATCTTAGGACAACCAAATCCCATTGTAATTACTCTTTTTTTACTAATTTTTCTGTCAGTTGAAGGTATAATAAGTTGTGGATGGTCTTCACAAGAAAAATAATAATCATACAGCTAAATGTCAACAGAACATCAAAGCACTCCTACAGAATTTACGCTTGTGTATAAAAGGAACTCCATTTGGCAGAAGTTCTTACCAAATTCTTCGATGAGAAGATCTGAGAGAGTAAATGAAGTGCTTCGAATTTCAAGGAACTGTGCAACAAAGCAAATTGTCTTGCCAAAGACTCCACCTACAACAGAAGATAAATTCACAAAAGAAAATAGAACTTCAAGGATTTAAAATGTCTGATTTGTTCTATAAAAGGCTTAACCATGTTATGGTGAAAGATGTTCAGATTTAGAATCACAGTGTTGGAAGCTATTCAACAGTGTGTTTAGATGAAACCAATTAAGGATGGTAATGCATCATACTGCTTTTCAGATACTGAACTCACCACTGTTGCAAGGTGAGACAGAAGGTTGCTAGTCATGAAATCTTGAGGCAGCTTCCCAAGTATATGCTGTAACATCTTGATCAAAAGTTCCATGGTATTAGAGCCTGTTGGACATCATAATCAAAATGATATTCAGGAATGACATTCTTGAAAACAACATGACTCATGCACCGTCTTCAACAAATGTTGAAATGAAATAAGTGCAATTTATCCTCCTACCAAGAAAGAAACCATGTAAACTCAACATCACAATTCAACAACGTGGTCACTGTAACTTATTAAGAGATCACATTCACACATGAACAAAGAAGCAAGGCTAAGAACATTATCATCATAAGAAAACCAAAAATCGTAACGACTAAATCGACATTCAAAAGCTTAAGAATTCCAGCGCATAAACTTAACTAGTTTTCATACAAGATCATACATGAACAAAGAAGCAAGACTGACAACAGTATCATCACAAAACCATACATCGATTCGACCAACATTCGAAAGTAGCAGAAGGCAACAAAAACCTTAGATTTTCAGACACTGAATCAATTAAACTATGCAAATTTCCAGGTGCATATACTTACATACAAGACACATGAACCTTAAGAGACAATGACCTTTTAACTGAATGCATTAATCTGTCCACATAAATCTAATTATTCATCAATAAGTAACATCTAAAAAGGTGAATCACAAACAAATTCACACATGCTACCTTCCTCAGCTTAATCACTTGTCAACTCATTAACCTAAATGAACCCTTTTATAAAGAAGTGAGATGTGTGACCTGTGTGTGTGAAGTGAGACAGAAAGATGTGTGTGACCTGCTACCTAGGCTGTGAGACAGAAACACGGAGAGTGAGATGAGAAAGAATAGAGAGTAGAGACTAGAGAGTGAGAGAGGGTAGTACGGTACCGACACTCCAGCTCCGGCAGTACGCCATTGAGACTCGATGCCGCCGTCGAGACTAGAGAGGAGTCTGTCGATTATGCTACCATCGAATTGGCTTCCTGCTGCCGCCGACTTTGAGTAACATAGAGTGAGATGAGAAAGGGATTTCTGCTGCCAATCTTCAATCAACGAAGTCTTCAATCATCCAAGAGTTTGAAACTCAGAGGGGAGAAGTCGTGGGACTGGGAACTGGGAAGTACGAACTGAGAGGGTGAAAGAGATGAGAAATTAGGAATTAGGTCAAAGTGATTGAGAATGAATTATTTCCTCAGACCCATGCGTGAGTGAGAGAGAGTGAAGTGAGAAATTCGGTTGTAATCTCGGCTTTCGGTTTTTTATCGGTTTTAACCGAAAACCGGCAGAAACCGAAAATAGCTCATTTAATCAACCGACGACCGAGCCGACTCGGTTTCTTCTCGGTTCGGTCACCTCGGTTCCGGTTCGGTTTTCGGTTAAAACCGAAAAACCGGCAACCGACTGCCAGCCCTAGTCACTAGCATCGCACATTATCTCAAATGGAAGATTCCAATCTGGTACTGTGAGGATTGGTGTGGTGGTGGTGAGCCTAAGATCGTGTTAGTTACAAATAACTAACAGCTCAACTAGGTAGATCGTATTCTGAGGGTCTTCCAAGATCGACTACTTGAGAACTAGCAAAATACTCGAATGTAAACACTTCGTGCGTGGTGTGAGTTCCACGACTTCTAATTCTAAGAAATGCAGAGAAAATTAAAAATTAAACTAAAGCAGATTGGAAATTAGGGTTTGAAAACAAAGATGACAGACGAACTTAGACTTTGAATCCCCCTTCGTTCCCCAGAGCATTGGCAATCAACAGATCAGCGGATTTCGATTCTCATTCAATCAATTACTAAGACACCACCATAACTCCTTACCCTTAGGTTTAAGACTGGCGAACGTTCGCTCTATCCATTCTAACTATCAAGATTAACTAGCCGCCCGAGTACGGTCGCCTCTCGCAACGACTTAATTAACTGGTGCAATTACTAACGATTTATGAGTTACTCTTGCAGTGGATTAACCTAACCGGTTCCTATGAAAGGCACGCTCCAATTATAAGGTTAATTGTTCAATTCGATGTTCTAAAGTAAGGCGAGCGTTCGCTTCTATCCTTAGCTTAACAATAATCTAATCTAGGTGATAAATCCAGACAAGAAGCATGAACAATGAAGAACGAATCAAACATGAAAGAGAACTGATTGAATTTTGAATCTAATCACCGCCGATCCGTGACCGCTTTAAAGCCCTGGGTCACTTAGTCTAAGGTCTAACGAGTTTAGCTACTCATGTTTATCACAAAAGAATCTAAGACAAAGAAAGAGTTCATCATCCAGAGGAAGAACAGAAAAGAATCTGAAAAACCTAATTTAGACGACTCTGACAGACTTCGATCTTCAGTAAACCGCACTCCTAGCTCCGAGTCTCCGAGGTGGAAGGGATGGTGTCACGATCTCTTTCTGGCTCTTCGAACTCTAACTCTTCGCTCCAGAACTTCAGAGAATTCTTCAAATTCTGATTTCGAAAAGTATATTATGATGTATATTATGATGTCTCCTTTATTTGGGCCGCCGGGTTAAGTATTTATACTTAACCCTAATCAGCCGAATTTCTTCTATTATTTTCGCCGAAAATAATGAGGAATTTTCGGCGAAAATTCCTTTGCAAATGAAGGGTCCGCCGGCTGATTCTCCCTGAACTTTCTTCTCGGTTAGAAAACTTCCTCCTTTCGCCGAAAGTTTCCTTAAGTTAACAACAGCCGATTTGTGAACATATTTTTGCCGAAAATACAAGGGTATTTTCGGCGAAAATTCCTTTGTAAACTGGGCAGGAATTTTCTGAACTTTGATTAACTCTTTTGATCGATCCCGGTGCAATCCTTTGAGATTCCAACGCCTTAGACACGTCCTTGGCTACTTATTCGATGGCAAAAACCTGTGCTAACGTAAAAACACTAGAAAACCATCAAATAGACCCGAAACGGGCCAAGGTAACACAAATGGCACGAGATAGGGCAATCGATTGAATATTCATTATTCTACCCTAAAAACCATGTCTTAAGCAAAGAAATGTCACTTAAATGAGGCTGATAATCACGTCAAATCGAGTGTCATCAAATACCCCACACTTAAGCTTTTGCTTGTCCTCAAGCAAACTGAATAGAAACGCTCATGTTCATAAATGATAAGATCAATTAAATTAGAGCTCAATCAAACACAATGAATTATTAGACAGCTAATTCCTAGAACAAGAAACCTAACATGCATACAGATCAGCCAAACTACCTGGTCTCACTAAGAAACTGCACACGACAAGTAATTAGCAACCAATTATGCACGAATCTGACCTGACCGACCAGACTCCTCACACAGGACTCTCACTCTCTGTGTTTAAGGACGTGTTTCTGCTCTCGATCATTTTCTGTTACCGAATTCTGTCATAAGTTTGCATTTTGACCACATCTCCACCACTGTGACAACACGAGTATCTAGTCAAGAAGGACTTCCCTGCTAGGACCGTAATGAAATCTACACTACTTGGGTTTATGATGCGATGGATGATGGGAATGTATGATGATGGCTTTGTGCGGTGTAGCTTTCGACTAACTTCCCTCGAATCTAATCTATGGCTTCCTACCGTCTAACCAAACACAGGTGAAATAATGAACGCTCATCCTATGATACCCTCAAGCAAACTAGCACTTATTTTTTTTCTTTACACGATTTTTTTTCTTTTCAACTTTTCTTTTGACTTCGTTCTTCCATTTGTAGGGAGAAGAACGTTTTATTGAACTAGAAACTTTGAAACTTTTCTGATTTTTCTTTTCTTCACTTTTTTTTTCGAAATTTTCTTTCTTTTTTTCTTACTTTACTTTTTTTTCTTTTGTGCCAATTTTCTTTTAGTTGCTAGAGGGATTTACACGTCTGGACATAATAGCTAAGACCACCTGTTTAATGGCTATAGGCAGGTTACCACAAACCGACTTCCGGTAGGTCAATCTAGAACTACAACCACAGGGGATCAACGGGGAATGAAAGAAATGGAAAATGGTTGTAATGTATTATCGAACCGAAAGAACAGGCCAAGCTCAAGGGTCTAAACCTAATGGATTTATCGTTTGGTAGGCTATCTGGCTAAGTAGCTGAATCTAGGTGCCCCTATCCTTCTAGAACTCGTGTCATCGTGTGGTATCGAGTAGGTCTCATGCAAATTCTAACTCATTCAAGTAAACAGAAAACCACTCAGAAAGAATTAAAATTGCAAGTTACGTGCAATGGATCAAAAGCTCACAGTTGGTTTGCTAGTCGGATTCGATCATTTTCATGCAATCAAGGCTACAAACTACAAGTGTGATTTTAAAAATTATGTTCTGACCAAGCAATTTAGCATCAAAGTATACAAGTTGGTTCTCAAGTTCTAGGTTAAGCAGTCTAAGCATCATTATGAAGGTTTGAACAACAACTTAACATCAAAAATCAAGAACTGAGCCATTCTAATGCTAGAGAGACTGGAATGGAATCACGAGGCACACAGAAAACACAATCAAGGGCAATCAAGTTCATGCAAGGTTCTCTAGCATCCTACCCCACACTTAAATCGGACTGTGTCCTCACAGGACTAAAATTAGAGTTCAGAGAGAAGTAGAAGAACCTAGACCGAGATGATTGGTGTAGGGGATGAGCACGGGCACTCGGAGCGGAGGGAATCTACCCAAGCGAAGCAAAGGGAATCTCCCTACTGCCTACAAAACAAAAACAAATAAAACATAAAAAGGAAACCGGGACAAGTGCCCCGGATCCACACAGAAAAAAGGTGGATCGAAATCCGAAAAGAATAAATAAAAAGAAAGGACAAGGAAAAGGACACCACCTGATCATGGCTGGTCAGGGGTGTCGGGGGGTGGAAAGTAGAGGTGCTCGCCGAGCTGACATTGCCACGCCAGCTGTGCCTCATACCGCCTGTCTGCGCGGCACATATGCTGCTGCATAGTAGTCCATCTTGCCTCTTGGGTGGCGTTTTCGGTGATGCGCCACTCCTGCAGTCGCTCGTACAACTCACCAATGTCCCGGGATGCGGTCGGTGCTGAGGGTGAGGCGCCTGGTATGGATCTGGAATGTGCGGCGGTGACTGGGGTGCATACCCTGCCTGATGATGTGGCGAGGGTATATATTCTTGGAATTCTGGCGGCGGCTGGGGATGCTGATGCTCAGCATCATCTTCTTCCTCCGGCTCGACCACATGATGGAGGGGAGGATCTGCTGCCACCTGGGGACTGAGGTCCAGCTCTAAGTCGTACTCAACCGCTAACTCTCCTCCAACGGTCCTAACGTGGTGTCGTGGAATGTGCGGGCCATATTCATGGCTGATGCGAAGGAGATGATGAGCTGACCTATGAAGTTACCTCCCAAGAGTGCACGAGGTAGCTTCCGCCTCTTGGTCTTCTGGCAGAAGATGCGAGCAAGCACCCAACCGGGTGAAGAGGGTAGCTCTCTCGGATGGCTCGGAGAAGCATAAGCTCCTCCTTGAGGATATGGTGGCGATCCTTATCTGGAACATATAAAAGAGATCTACGCCAAACCATGTGAATAAATTTAAAGAGAGGGTGAGAGAGCGACTTAACTGAGTTGTGCTCCCCAAGGCGATCGCCAGGCACTCCAGTCATGTGGCTCCAGAGTGCATGGTAAGCCTCATCGTCATCATCGTCGCCCCAGCCGAGGTGATGGCCATGATAGTGCTCGTAGGGGATACCTAGATGAGCAGCAAACTCATCGTAGGTAAGCTGCATGTACACTCCACCCAGATAGAAGGTAACAACCTTCTGGCCCTGCCTCCTCTTATGCTCATCCAGATCAAAGGTCACCCAGAACTCCTGAAGGGCGATGTCTGGGAAGTTGGCAGCTATGGTGGTCAGCTCCAGGAGGCCGGCCGCTGCTAGGGCGTCATGCACGTTCCGGTAGTAGTCCTCGTCGTGCTCGCTCAGGGACTCCATGGAGAGAGGGCGTACCTTAGCTCCCCGGATGTGCTCGATCTTCTGGAAGCACTCAAAGTAGAAGTCAGGTAGACGGGCGATACTGCGGTGGTACCCAGCCCGGCGAGGTAGTGCTGGAGGAGGGCCCTGAACGGCGGGTGTGACGGGAGCGGGGGCACTGGAGCTCGAGGCGGCATCAAGTCGCGCCTTAGTCCTGCGCTCATAAGTGGTGTTCCTAAAGCCAGAATGAAACCAGATCAGTCAAACTTAAAACCCTACCCCACACTTAGTAGAAAAACTCAATTTCATAAAGAAATGAGGAAAACTAAGTGGGGGTAAGCAAAGCAGAGTAACCGGTAATTATAGACAGTAAAATACATGCTTAGGAACAACTAGAATCGGATAAGCACAATCAGAGTTCAAAGAGTCAAACCGACATTCAGAAAGTCAACATTATAACATAATGAACCCTAATCATGGCAAGACTACCACAAAGCGGAGGATGACGGTAAAATATGATCTCAGATGGCAAACATGATAATCTGAACGAGAATGAACACATACGGCAGCCAAATGATCAACAACAGTTTATGGTCAAACTGACATTTCTCACAAGTCAACATAACAAAGAATCAATCGTATGCAGAGCAACACATGATCAAATGATATGGAAATTAAGCACGAAACTCCCTAAGCATGCTAGAACAGTTCAACAAGAACAGCTAACCTAGTTCACACGAAATCAGTCGGCACACAAAACGAGGCAAACCAAAAAGTCAACCCCGACGAAATTTAGCAATCAGTATGTCAAAAGATTTGTATTGAAAAGTTCTACAACTTACCTTTAGGCCATGGATGCTAAAAACGAACGGTTTGGGAGAAATCGGTGAAAAACTCTGAAAACAAGGGTTTCGGTGAACTGGAGCTGTAGAGCTCCGATTCGAACGTTCTAGGGCTCAAAACGATTGGAAAAGAGAGGGGAGTTGAGCGGCGATGGCGGCAGAAAACGGCGGCGGCGGAGGAAAATGAATGGGAGGCGGCGGCGATTTTGAAAAACAAAGGAGAGGGTATTTTTTCGGGTGTTTCTTCGAAAATGAAAGAAGGAAAGTGGGAAGAGAGAGAGGGTAGACCGGATTTAAAGTGGAGGATTGGGTGATTTTCAAAGGAATTTTTGGCGAAAATAGTAGGGAGTTTTCGCCGAAAATAAACGTTCAAATGCACTGCCAGTTTTCAAATAGATTTTCGCCGAAAATACAACAAATTTTCGAACTGAAAATATGAAACAGGGGAATGGCTTCGAAAATTCAAAAGGCGATTTCGCCGAAAATAGGGGTGTATTTCGCCGAAAATTTTGAAGTACTCGGGTGAAAATATTTTCGCAAATCCGGCCAACTTCAGAAAATCACAGTTAAATCCACAAAAATCGGAACGACCTCAATCAACTTGCGACTGACTCTATGACACACAGAATCTACACGAAAAATAAGAAAACAAACAAACTGACACTTTTGGCTCCCCCGAACCGACTCTAAAACACTAAGGTTGACAAAAATTAAAAACGGACTTTAGCCGTGGGTTGCCTCCCACGAATCGCTCTTTTATTAACGTCCTTGAGCTGGACGATACCTGGACGGTATTAGGAGACATCCCAACTCAGATTATCCTTAACGCTAGCGTCGGAGTTCATGAAGTACAGCTTCGGGGCTTCTCGGTAAGCGTGAATCTCTTCCCGTTTGCATGCAAGAGCTTGGTACGTCCATCGGGAAGATGATCGATGAACTTGAACGGTCCGAACAGTTCTCTGGAGAGGTCGTCCTTCTTGAGTGTTACGATGGAAGGAATGAGGACTGTCGGCTTCTTCTTTACTTTAATCTCCGGCTTGGTATCACCAGGATCGGTGATCGTCAGTATTTCCTTAGGAGATGCTTTTGGCTTCTCCTTCCATACTTGTTTCGACGCCGGTTTCTCGGAACGAATTGGTGGTGCAGCTGGCTTGACGGAAGAGGCGGAACTTTTGGTCTCCAGACCATTTGGGTCTTCGTCTTTTTGTTCTTTCCCCGAGGTCTGCTAGGTTTAGTGCTCGGTGGCTTAGAAGAGGCTTGCAGTTCCTTCTTGTTCTTGGGCGGCTTCTGAACCAAAATTTCTGGCTTCTTCTTAATAACCTGTTCAATACCTGCAGCAACAACTGATCTAGAAACACTGGAAGACGCATTAGTAACTGATCTAGAGACCGGAGTCAACTCCACAGTTTCAACAACCAGGCAATGAGGTTCTTCATTCTTAGAGTCATATTTCATGCCATCTTTAAGACGGAAAGCTTTCGTTTCTTTACCAACCCTTAGAGTCAAAGAACCGTTTGGAACGTTAATATTCATTCCAGTAGTAGCCATGAAAGGTCGACCTATGAGAATGGTAGAATCATCTGTACTAGTATCCAAAATCACATAGTCAGCTAGGAACGTGAACGGACCACATTTAGTAACAACGTCTTTTATTTCTCCTCTAGGAGTTTTAAGTGATCTATCAGCAAAGACAAGTTGCATACTAGGCGGTTCAAGTTCTCCTAGGTTCAATTTTTCAAACAGGCTCATAGGCATAACATTAACAGACGCTCCTAGATCAACCAAACAACGCTCAATCTCAACATCGTTAATAACCAAGGTAAAGTAAAAGAACCAGGATCAGAGCACTTAGCTGGATATGGAGAGGCAGGTTTCTTGATACGAATGTCAGTATATCCTTCTTTATTCCCCTTCATGCCAGTCTCGATCCTTGCATTTGGCAGCAATGCTCTAGGAAAAGGAGGTTTCACGACATACGGTGCAAGAGGAGGATCATCCTCCTTAAGCGCCGGTTTCTGTTCTTCCTCTTCCTCTGGGGTTTTAGCGAACCTGCGTAAGACAGAACAAGCATCAGCAATTAAGTTTGGAAGTTTCCGAGCGGTTACCATCTTGGCTTGCTCCTTTCTCGGATTCGGCTCTGTCTGCCTTGGAAGTTGGCCAAATGGTCGACTAGATGCTAGGATGCTCGAGATGTTGTTCACGGCTTGCTCAATTCTTTGTCCGGATGCTATCTGTTCTTGATTGAGAAGATCTTGAGCCTTGAACTGACTGTCATGATCATCGAGTCTGGTAATGTTCTGGCTGAGCTTCTTATCCAGGTCACTAACATTGTTTTCTCTTTGATGTTGCTGCCCTGGATATGTATTGTTAAGATATTGATTCTGGCGATTGCCAGGAGCAGTTCCATAATTACCCGGATTGCGATGCGACGGCTGGTAGACAACTGCCGGCGGATGGTTAGGTTTCTGATCCTGAGCTGGACCAGCTGGGCGATTATTCTGGTTCTGGTTATGGTTGGCACAATTATTGTAGGGAGGTCTGTCTTGATAGTTCCCTTGCTGCCTGAAGTTGCGGTAGCCAGCATAACCATTCGATTATTAACAAAGCCTTGTTGAATGAAATTTACCTCTTCGGCAGACCAGACATCTGCCTTACCAAAATTCTGACAACGGCCTCCGTTATGTGCGCAAGCTCCACACCATTCGCAATCGGCAACGTAGACAGAAGCCGCCGGTGGTTTGATTGGTGTGGTAGACTTCTTCAAATGCTTCTGTACCTCTGCCTTGATAGTAGCTTCGAGATTGAGCTTGCTCCTTGATCCTTCAGATTGTCATTCCCAGTTCCTTGACTTGGACGCACAGTTTGCGAAGTGAAGAAGAGCAGCTTCAGGTGTGAGTGTAGTGCAATCCCCTTCAGCTAGAGAGTTGACCCACTTGGCAGATTCTTCTCGAAGTCCTCGAGCAAAGATTTCAGCTAACTGCCTCTGCTCGAATCCATGATGCGGACAGTTGTAGAGAAGTTCTTGGAATCGATTCCAAGTATCATATAAGCTTTCTCCTTCTTTCTGGGAGAATCTGGCAATGCTGTCCATGATGGCAGTTGTTCTGGCAGGAGGAAAGTATTCTTCAACGAAGTCCTGAGCCAGAGTATCCCAATCAGTGTAATAGCCAGGTGGTTTGCCAGTAAGCCACCTCTTAGCAGGGCCTTTCAGAGAGAACGGGAAAGCTCTCAGACAAAGAGTGTTTTTGTCGAGGTTTCCATTCTTGAAAGTACTGCAGAGATCAAGGAAGTCTGCAAGATGAGTGCACGGATTGTCTAGGGGCCTGCCTTCAAATTGTAGATCCCTAGAGATCATGGTCAAGAATGGAATCTTGATCTCATAGTCAGGATCTCCTTCAATGCGTCGAACGGCAATGGCAGATCGAACGCTAGTCGCACTCGGCTTGTTATAGTCTGCTAGACTCTTCTGTGCAGGTGGTGGTGGTGGTAACTGATCGTCCATGGTAGGAGATGGAGGAGGTGAAAGTGATGCGGTGTATGAAGGGATGAAGATGACGGTGAAGACGGAGATGAGGAACTCTCCTTCAGTTCCTCGATCTTGATCGGAGTGACAGGTGGATTGGATCTGCCTTTCTTCAAAATCTGTGATCGTAGAGGTGGAGCAGAACTGCCTGGTCTCTCTGCACTCTTAGCCTTTCGGTTTGAGAGCGAGTCCAAGGACGGTCAAGCATACACCTGTAAACCTACAGATAACAAAGACAAACAAAACTAGTGTAAAATCGAAGTGGATGGAAAAGTGAAAGATGGAAAATAGAAGAATAAATTTGCCAGTTCTTCTTTCGAACAATCAAAAGAAGTCCCCGGCAATGGCGCCAATTTGGTGAGCCTAAGATCGTTGTTCGGGTTCAACCAAATAAACTAACAAAGCTACAAAAGCTAGGGTAGATCGTATTCCGAGGGTCTTCCAAGATCGACTACTCTGAGAACTAGCAAATTACTCGAATGTAAACACTTCGTGCGTGGTGTGAGTTCCACGACTTCTAATTCTAAGAAATGCAGAGAAAATTAAAAATTGGAAATTAGGGTTTGAAAACAAAGATGACAGACGAACTTAGACTTTGAATCCCCCTTCGTTCCCCAGAGCATTGGCAATCAACAGATCAGCGGATTTCGATTCTCATTCAATCAATTACTAAGACACCACCATAACTCCTTACCCTTAGGTTTAAGACCGGCGAACGTTCGCTCTATCCGTTCTAACTACCAAGATTGACTAGCCGTCCGGGTACGGTCGCCTCTCACAATGACTTAATTAACTGGTGCAATTACTAACGATTTATGAGTTACTCTTGCAGTGGATTAACCCTAACCGGTTCCTACGAAAGGCACGCTCCAATTATAAGGTTAATTGTTCAATTCGATGTTCTAAAGTAAGGCGAGCGTTCACTTCTATCCTTAGCTTAACAAGAATCTAATCTAGGTGATCAATCCAGACAAGAAGCATGAACAATGAAGAACGAATCAAACAGGAAAGAGAACTGATTTAATTTTGAATCTAATCACCGCCGATCCGTGACCGCTTTAAAGTCCTGGGTCACTTAGGGTTCATCTAGTCTAAGGTCTAACGAGTTTAGCTACTCATGTTTATCACAAAAGAATCTAAGACAAAGAAAGAGTTCATCATCCAGAGGAAGAACAGAAAAGAATCTGAAAAACCTAATTTAGACGACTCTGACAGACTTCGATCTTCAGTAAATCGCACTTTTAGCTCCGAGTCTCCGAGGTGGAAGGGATGGTGTCACGATCTCTTTCCGGCTCTTCGAACTCTAACTCTTCGCTCCAGAACTTCAGAGAATTCTTCAAATTCTGATTTCGAAAAAGTATATTATGATGTATATTATGATGTCTCCTTTATTTGGGCCGCCGGGTTAAATATTTATACTTAACCCTAATCAGCCGGATTTCTTCTATTATTTTCGCCGAAAATAATGAGGAATTTTCGGCGAAAATTCCTTTGCAAATGAAGGTTCCGCCGGCTGATTCTCCCTGAACTTTCTTCTCGGTTCGAAAATTTCCTCCTTTCGCCGAAAGTTTCCTTAAGTTAACAACAGCCGATTTGTGAACATATTTTTGCCGAAAATACAAGGGTATTTTCGGCGAAAATTCCTTTATAATCTGGGCAGAAATTTTCTGAACTTTGATTAACTCCTTTGATCGATCCCGGTGCAATCCTTCGAGATTCCAACGCCTTAGACATGTCCTTGGCTACTTATTCGATGGCAAAAACCTGTGCTAACGTAAAAACACTAGAAAACCATCAAATAGACCCGAAACGGGCCAAGGTAACACAAATGGCACGAGATAGGGCAATCGATTGAATATTCGTTATTCTACCCTAAAAACCATGTCTTAAGCAAAGAAATGTCGCTTAAATGAGGTTGATAATCACGTCAAATCGAGTGTCATCAGGTGGTGAGCTTGGTTTTCATAATCTCAAAGGCTTCAAGACATGCCTTGTCAAAAATGAAAGGGGCGTATTTCTCTAGAAGCTTGGTCATTGGAAGAGTGATCTTGGAGAAATCTTTGATGAATCTCTGGTAGAATCTAGCATGACCGAGGAAGCTTCAAACTGTCTTGACCGAGGTTGGCGGTGGAAGACTGGCGATGGTTTCAAGCTTGGCACGATCGACTTCTATTCCGAGCTTGGAGATCCTATGGCCAAGAACAATGCCTTCGGTAACCATAAAGTAACATTTCTCCCAACTAAGAGCTAAGTTGGTTTCCTCACAGCGGGCTAGTACCTTATCCAGGTTAGCTAGGAATTTAGAAAATGAGTCTCCATAGACAGAGAAGTCATCCATGAATACTTCTACCACGTTCTCTACTAGATCTCCGAATATAGCAAGCATGCATCTTTGAAAAGTAGCGGGAGCATTGCACAAACCAAAGGGAATATGACGATAAGCAAACGTACCAAACTGGCAGGTGAAGGTTGTCTTTTCTTGGTCATCGAGCTCGATGGGGATCTAGAAGTAACTAGACATTCCATCTAAGAAATAATAGTACTCATGGCCAGCTAACCTCTCTAGCATCTGATCAATGAATGGTAGTGGAAAGTGATCTTTCTTTGTAGCGTCATTAAGGCGTCTGTAGTCCATGCAGACTCTCCACCTGGTAACCGTGCGAGTGGGAATGAGCTCGCCTTTCTGATTAGGGATGATTGTAATACCTCCTTTCTTTGGAACAACCTAAAGTGGACTAACCCAAGGGTTGTCGGCGATAGGGTAAATGATTCCGACATCCAGAAGCTTAAGGACTTCCTTCTTCACAACTTCCTGCATCAGAGGATTTAATCGGCGTTGTGTTTGTCTGACTGGCTTGAATTCTTCATCTACGACTATCCGATGCTTGCAGAAGGTTTCAGATATGCCTCTAATGTCGGCTAATTTCCAGTCTATAGCTTGGATGTGCTTCTTTAGTAATATGATCAGTTGTTCTTTCTGTTCGGGAGATAAAGCTGAGTTAATGATGACTGGCAACTCACATTCCTTCCCCAGAAATGCATACTCTAGATGGTCGGGGAGCTCCTTTAATGCGAGTTCTGTCGGGTTCTCGTATGAAGTAGTGATCCGACTTGAAGCTGGTTCAATATAGGGTGGTGCAGAAGTGGTTGTAGATGTCGTCTTCCGGTCGTCTAATTCGTCCTGCCATAGCCGCTGCTCTTGATCTTCTAACGCGTTTTCAATTCCTGAAATCAAACACAACTCTAGTGGATCACTAGATAAAGTGCTAGTGATGAAGCTGGCCGAGGCCAACTCCATAGCATCAACAGTATAACATTTATCATCTTGAGCTACAAAATATCTCATGCTATCCCTAATGCGGAAAGTAACGATATCCTGTCCTACACTTAAGGTCAACAAGGCTTGTTTGCAATTGATATTTGCACTGGCGGTTGTCAAGAAAGGTCGACACAAGATAAGCGTTCCGTCTAATTCACGGGTATCCAGAACAACAAAATCTACAATAATGGTAAAAGGGCCACAACGAACAGCTACATCTTCTATTATACCCCTAGGAAGTTTGACAGACCTATCAGCTAGCACGAGATGCAGAGTAAGCGGTTTCAGTTTTCCAAGGTTTAACTTCTCATAAAGATAAGCAGGCATAACATTAATAGATGCACCGGAGTCAGCTAGACTACGCTCAATTTTGATATCATTTATTATGCATGGTAATGTAAAAGGACCAGGATCAGAACACTTAACTGGAGGTGGCAGTGGCTGCGCATAGGAGATGGGCTACCGAATAGAGAAGTGCATTCATTGGTGAGTGTGACAGAGAACGCCTCTCCTTTCTTCACCTTCTTCACGAGATCTTTGAAGAATTTTCCAAGTGGTGGTATAATCTCTACAGCTTCAGTTACTGGTATCTTGATCTCCGCATTCTTTAGAACGTTATACCACTTTTTATAATGGGTGTCATGGTCCTTGGCCTTGCTCATTGCAGCTTTTGGAAAAGGGATCCGAGGTATCACTACAAAAAAAGGCTCTTTCGCGTCGCTTGAAGGGGAAGAGTTTAGCGTCGGTCGATTAGAAACTGACGCTAAACCCTTGACTCGCGTTTGACCAAAGGTTTAGCGTCGGTCGATAAGTGACCGACGCTAAAACATGTCAGCAACCAACGCTAAATTTGGTTTTGGGTCAGAAACCAAGCCACCCAGGTTTAGCGTCGGTTGCCGACATGTTTTAGCGTCGGTTAACGACCGATGCTAAATTACGTATATATTTAAACCTCTCAGCTGCCACCCTAACCCTAATCTCTTCTTCTTCCTCCTCAAGCCTTCTTCTTCCTCTTCCATCCTCCTCCAGCCTTTTTCTTCTTCCTCCTCCTCCAGCCTTCTTCTTCCTCCACCAGCCTTCTTCCTCTTCTTTTTCCTCTTTCTTCTTCCTCCACCAGCCTTCTTCCTCTTCTTCTTCCTATTTCTTCTTCCTCCTCCAGCCTTCTTCTTCTTCCTCTTTCTTCTTCCTCCACCAGCCTTTTTCCTTTTCTTCTTCCTCTTTCTTCTTCCCTTCTAGCCTTCTTCTTCTTCCTCTGCTTCCTTTTCCAGATCTCTAGATCCACCTTCTTTTTCTTCCTCTTCTTCTCCTCTTCTTTGTTTCTCCCCAGCCATTCGTCGTCGCCGCCGTCGCCGCCACCTCCGCAGCCACCGTCGCCGCCACCGCCTCCGCCGCCAGTACGAAATCTAAGTGAATAACTGGAAAATTTAAGTGACCAAAAGGATGACCTAATAAATCTAAGTGACCAAATTGCATAACTGGAAAATGGAGTGACCAAATTTGAAAAAGAAAATATAAAATGAATATTAAAAACAATAAAAATAAAAACAAAACTATTTTCGGTTGGTCAGCGACCCTTTTCGGTCAGCTCAATATTAGCACCGGTCGTGGTTTAATAATAGCGTCAGTCGTGGAAGAACTGATGCTAAAATTTAGTGTTGCTACTTTTAGCGTCGCTTATTGTAAGTGACGCTAAATAGTTTAGCGTCGGTCAATGGCCGACGCTAAAGAGCGGTTCCGACCGACGCTAAACGTGCTGTTTTTTGTAGTGTATATATGGTGCTAAGACAGGCTCAGGAGCTATCTTGGGAGGAGGAGTCGGTGCTACTTCTTCCTCTTTTGTGATATCTTCAATCTTTGGCATATCCATGGCTGTAGCATCTGGTATCATATCCGGTTTTGGAGCCTTCGGATCAGCTGCCTGTTTACCACTCCTGGTGGTGATGGCTTGAGCTTGTTCGCTCCTAACACTGGGGTGGCCTTGAAGTGCTGCTTTATTGAGGAAAGGGTTGCTAGCCAATAACCTAGTCATATTGAGCACTGCATCTTCCACTCTTTGGCTCTGAGCCATTTGTCCTTGATTGAGTGCAGCTTGAGCTTTGAATTGATTGTCATGTTCGTCAAGTCTGCTCATGATTCGGTCGAACTTCTTCTCAAAGTCCTCGTCTCTGTTGTAATACGGCTTTGATCGAGACTGTTGCTGTCCTCCAATGAATACAGGAGGTCCTTGGTATGATTCTGAGGATCGGTTGTTGTGGTTCTGACCCTGCGGTTGGTAATTCCTGTAATTGGAGTAGCCTCTCTGGTTGTTAGTGAAACCTTGACTAATGAAGTTCACCTCTTCTTAAGACCAGTCATCTGTTTTACCAAAGTTAAGGCAGCTTCCTCCGTTATGAGCACAGGTTCTGCACCATCCACAGTCAGCCGCAAAGACGGTAGCTAACAGGGGATCGAGGGATACGCCAATCGTCTTTAGATGTTTTTGAACTTCTGCCTTGACTTGATCTGCAATGGTCATCTGACTCTTGGTACTTTCTCTTTGTCTTTCCCAATTTATTGACTTTGAAGCACAACTAGCAAAATGAAGAAGAGCGTCTTGAGGTGTAAGAGTGGTGCAATCTCCCCCAGCTAGGGAGTTGACCCACTTTGAAGATTCCTCACGCAAACCGCGAGCAAAGAATTCAGCTACCTGCCTTTGTTCATAACCATGGTGAGGACAGTTGAAGAGAAGTTCTTGGAATTCATTCCAAGTGTCGTATCAGCTTGCGTCTTCTTTCTGAGCAAACCTAGATATGCTATCCTTGTAGGCAGTTGTCCTTGATGGAGGGAAATATTGCTCAACAAAATCTTGAGCTAGAGTCTCCCAATCTGTATAATGACCGGGTGGTTTGCCGCTAAGCCATCTCTTAGCTGCACCTCTGAGAGAGAATGGAAAAGCTCGAAGGCATAGAGCGTTCTTGTTGAGGTTCCCACTCTTGAAAGTTTCACAGACAACCAGAAAGTCAGATAAATGTGTGCAAGGATTATCATCTGGCTTTCCTTCATATTGCACGTCCCTAGAGATTAGTCCCAGGAAGGGGATCTTGATCTCACAGTCAGGATCTTTGTCATTATAAGGCACAATAATGGAAGACCGAACGTTAGTTGCGCTGGGCTTACTGTAATCCGCAAGACTCTTTGGAGCAGCCATTGCGGTAGGGAAGGATGAGACGGAAGTGACTTGATTCTGTACCTGCTATAATCGTCAAGGGACAAAAACAAACACAACCGGTGTAAAATCGAAGTGTGATGGGAAATGAAAGATGGAAAGGTAGAAGAATAAAAATGCCAACTCTTCTTTCAACGGAATAGAAGATTCCCCGGCAACGGCGCCAATTTGATGAACGTTGTAACACGTGCAGTCAAATAACTACTAAGCTAGAAGCTAAGCAGATCGTATTCCACGGGCCTGTTCTACTTGCTTACTTAAATGTGTTGGAAATTTTATTCAGGATTAAACAATTTGTGTGTGGTGTGAGTTCTAATTTGATGAACGTTGTAACGCGTGCAGTCAAATAACTACTGAACTGGAAACTAAGTAGATCGTATTCCACGAGCCTCTTCTACTTGTTTACTCAAATGTGTTGGCAATCTTATTCAGGATCAAACAAATTGTGTGTGGTGTGAGTTCTACGACTTCTGAAAAATAGAATGCAAGAAAACTGAAATGAAAATAAAATGCAGAATGATTGGTTAGTTGACTTAGACAGATGACAGACAGGCTTAATCCCCCTTAGATCACCAGAGCATTGGCAATCAACAGACCAGCGATTTTCAATTCTAATTCATTCAGTTCATAGACACCACCATAACTCCTTACCCTTAGGTTTAAGACTGGCAAACGTTCGCTCTATCCGATCTAACTACCAAGATTAATTAGTCGCCCGAGTACGGTCGCTTCTTGCGATGATAGAACTAACTGGTGCAATAACTAGTGATTCATGAGTTTCTCTTGAAGCGGATTAACCCTAACTGGTTCCTACGAAAGGCACACTCCAATGAATAGGTTAACTATTGATTTGGTGTTCTAAAGTGAGGCGAACATTCGCTACTATCCTCAACTTAACAAGATTCTAATTTAGGTGGCCAAACCAGACAATAAGCACAGAAACAAAGAAAAAATCAAACATGAAGGAGAAACTAAATGAACTTCGAATCTAATCACCGCCAATCTGTGACTGCTTTAAAGCCCTAGGTCACTTAGGGTTCATCTAATCTATGCTCTACGAGTTTAGCTACTCATATTCAATACAGGAGAATCAAAGACGGACAAGGAACACATCTCAGGTAGGAAAGACAGAGAAGAATTGTAAAACCTAAGATCGACGAATCCGTGAAGCTTCGATCTGCTGAATCTTCAACTCCTAGCACTGAGCTCTCCGAGATGGAAGGATGGCGTCACGATCCATTCCTAGCTCCTCGAACTCTTTCCGCTCTTTCTCTCTCTATTCTCAGTCTTGGAATTTTCGTCCAAAAAGTAAGTGTGAAGTATCTCTTTGCAGCCGTCAATTTCTTCTTTTATAGCTATCCGTGCTTGGCTGGGAAACATGTTAGCTTTCGCCGAAAACTTGGGGAGTTTTTGGTGAAAACTTCCTTTCAAACTCTGGCTCGCGTCGACTGTTTCTTCTATTTTGATTTCATCTAGAGTTTTCGGCGAGGACTTGGACTTCTCGCTGAAAACTTCTCCTTCTAGGCTCTGTAGGTTTCTTCTTAGATTTTCGGCGAAAACCCATGGACATTTCATCGAAAACTTCTTTATAGAGCTGGGCAGAATTTGTGTTTACTTGGTTTACTACTTGGGTCAATTCCGTTGTGATTCCTCGAGGTTCCAATGTCTCAGACACGTCCCTGGTTACATCATTTGGTGGAAAAAACATGTGCTATCATGAAAACACTAGAAAACCATAAAATAGACCCGAAACGGGCCAAAGTAACCAAAATGGCACGAGATAGAGTAGTTGAGTGATTATTCGTTATTCTGCCCTAAAACCCATGTCTTAAGCCAAAAAATGTTGCTTGAATGAGGCTGATAATCACGTCAAATCAAGTGTCATCAGATGACTCCGCATTGGTCCCAAATAGCTAAACTAACACAAAATTAGTTAGTGAACACCATGGATAAATTATATTGAATGTAATATTAATTTTATTCCTATACTAATTAATAATTACCAGGCTTGAGTAAAGCGCCGACCCATCATCCGGACATGCCCGCGATGCTCTGGCTTGTTCAGAGCTTGTCCCAACGAGTCGTTTGGACCCCACTCTCGCGGACATCCAACAGCCTCCAATCGACGAATACTATCCTGAAATTTGAAATTACACCAAGACAGTTATTACTTCCTCTTCATGGAATTACCCAAACACATTTACTAAACCATAATTTGCTAACCATTATTGCTCCAGCATGTGCACTATTGGGATCTCCATTCGGCCAACTGTAGAACTTCATGAAGACTTGCCCCCTCGTAAGTCACAAACCTATCTTCTGTTGCTCCTCCTCAATATACAACCTCCACAGTCTAGACCCTCTGGTATGGCTTTCTTTTAGGCACGCTCGGTTGGCCTTGTTTCTGGCAACTGAATCCAGAACCCAAAAAGGTTGAAAGGTTCATTTTTAAACGAATATGTGATCCGTATACGAAATGGTTAATTTGGTAAAATACCTTGAATGACTGACTTTCAACATATGTCATGTATGCTAGCCAATCACTCTCTAGACAACCTTGAGGGGGGTTTTGGCGAACCCACTCGTATGGAAGGTTGTTGTCCTTGGCATATTTCAGCTTTTCTCTCCACGCATCAAGCCTTACTTTGCCCCAAAGTCACGAGATAGTGTGATCCCAGTATTTTCGAGCAGCTGGCAACAGGTCCGAGTCGCAATAAAACTTTTCCTAAACAGAAAAACGCGAGTTTAAAATGGAATTTCAATTAATTGGCTAGTAGTATTTAATTCATTGATAATTTCCAAATTAACTGACCAAGAAGAACTGCTGAAAAGCACGTGTCTTAGTCGCGTCCGGTACATGCTTCCAAGAGGGAGGGTAGATGGGGTAGTACATCCAGATCCTCGCACACTCCCCCACATACTTGCATGTAAAGCACGCCAATAGGACACCGGGCTGGACTCCCAGATTGTCGAGGTTAAACAAGATCTTATTTCCATCGCTCGCAGCTCGACAATGGTCTTTGAACTTGATCTTGATGACCTTTGTTTGACCACCACGATCTGCACAAAATGATGCTCTAAGTACAGATGTTTAATATTTATGTATTTTCAAAATGGATTGTTATGAAATTTTAACGATACTAACCGACAATCACTACAACAAAAATATTGTTTAACAGCAGAAATTTAGCAGGAGTTCTCTGAACTGCTGTTAAACTGTACAATATTTAACAGGGGTTAAGGAACCCCTGTTAAACTTTACACATTTAACGGGGTTTTATATAGAAATCCTGTTAAACTGAAAGTGAAAATCCCTACTTATTTCTCTGTTGGTCTCAAACTTAACTTATCCGCCTTCTCCTTCTTCTCTTCCTCAAGCTTAATTCCAAAATCTCCCAACAGTTTCCTCAGCTTGATGATCTCAGTGCTGGATTCCCTGGTTCATCGATGCAATCAGATCGAGCTGTAACTTTACAACCTCGGATTCCAGCTCTCCAGCTCTCCTGCTCTATTCCGCTATCGAATCTAGAGTTCTCTTGCTCTCATCCCAGCCCTCTAGCTCGTTCTCAACTTCCTCGAGCCTTTGCATCATCACTTCTTCCTCGGATTTCAGCGACTCAATCTCATCCATCAGCTTCGAAATATCTTCATTGAATCCGCCTTTCTCTTCCACTAGAGTCCTCACGCTACATCGCTTCGATCTTTCTCTTCATCTTCACTTCGCCACGGCTGATGTCATCGGAGCTCTCGGTCGCCACTGACTCCTGATCCTCCATTACTTGAAAGTTAAGAAATTTTGGTTGGATTTGATGTAGATTATTGTCTTGTTAGTTGTCAGATCAATTTTCATTGAATTAGGGTTAACTGGGTAGAGAGTTTTGTGCTAAAACTTGGATGAGTGTTGGTATTAAAATCAGCCCTTGCTTAATTTTTTATTTTATAATGTAACCTTGTTCTTGTGGTCTTTTAACTAATGCAGATGAGGTGGCTTGATTCATATATGGAACATGTCTACTCAGAATGCTTGTGTTTCCAATCAAAGTCTGAGTTTTTTCTTCTTTAGAGGATTGTTAGTTGAAATCTGTCTCTTGATTTTACTTCTTTCAGTTGATAAATTGTGGTAGCATGTTTCGTTGACTGGATAGGTTTTAGAGGAAAGGGTAAATCTGAAATATGGGATCTACTAAAGTGAACAATTTTAAAGAAGAGTTTGATATGGATGCTAAATGGTTGATTGATCCTAAACTTTTGTTTGTTGGTCCAAAGATCCGTGAAGGTGCTCATGCCAAAGTTTATGATGGAAAGTAGTCAACCTCCCTCTCTCGTGTTATTACTTTTGCTGAATATTATAGGATACCTAAGCTATGGTCACTTGTTTACCTTTTTTTCTCTTGTTTTGTGGTCTAAAGTCATCGTGCCCCTCTCTCTTTGTAGGTATAAGAATCAAACAATGGAAATTAAAGTTGTTCACAAAGGAGACAACCCAGAGGAGGTTCTAAGAGAGAATCACGGTTTGCTAGAGAGATTGCAATGTTGTCTAGAGTTCAACACAAAAACCTAGTCAAGGTTTGGTTTTCTAGTGGTTTCTCCTTAAATATTGCTCTTCTTGTGACTTGGTAGTTACTGAGTACATTACGCACTGGTTTGCTAACTGTGGCTTAAATTTTGGGGATTTTACCAGTTCATTGGTGCTTGCAACGTACCAATCATGGTGATAGTAACAAAACTTCTGGCAGGAGGAACACTACTTAAATACTTGCTTAACATGCGGCCTAGGTGCTTAGCGACTCATGTTGCAATTGGTTTGCACTAGATATTGCTCGTGGAATCAAATGCTTACACTCCCACGGGATCATTCATTATGATCTAAAGCCTGGTATGTGACATCTAACTCCTAGTGTCCACTTGTTTATCTGTTTCCTTTTGTTTTTTTCAAGGTTCAAGAAAGCGTTAAGCGTAAGCGAAGCGGTGCGCTACTGCACAGCGCATAGCCTGATTAAGCGTAGATTAATCGCGATTAAGCGTTTCTAACAAAACGTACAAAATATAATAAATATTTTTCATATTGACCATACTTAATAAGGTTCAAGGTTCAAACATAAACATAGTTCAAGACTTCAAGTTAAACAAGAAAATCAACAAGCATGATAAGATAAGATAAGCCATAAAGGCAATGTTAGGTTCATAGCTTCAGAATGATAAGATAACTTCAGAATTAGTTGCAGCATTTGTAGTTGCCTCTTCCATTTTACCTAAATCAATAACACAACCATTCAACATACGAAATCAATAACACCAATACACCATCCCCTGCCACAAACTCTGCCTAAACCATTAATCCCCTGCCCAATTGACCCCCTGCCACAACAACTAAACTGACCCCCTGCCACAACAACTATTCCCATTTGAGTATGTGAAGAGTTATGAATGAAGTAAGAAACCTCTTATGGCAGAGCAGAGGATGGCGGAACTGAGGGACCGTCAGCGGGGGAGAGTTAGGGAAGAGTAGAGGATGGCGGAACTGAGGGAGCGTCGACGGAACTGAGGGACCGTCAGAGGGGGAGAGACGGTGTCGGCCGAAGGAAAGAGGAAGAAGAAGAGTAGATGGTGGAAGAATGGAATCGAAGAATGAGGAAAGAGAGAGAGAAGATAGAGTTTTAGGATTTGTCCGATTATTTAAATCATATTTTAAATCTTTTTTTTTAATTTAAGCGCAGTTAATCTCCGCTTACATGATTTAATCGCCAATTAATCACCGGCGACGGCTGATTAAGTGGTTTAGCGCTTAATTCGCCGCTTATGGCCTAATCTGTGCGGTAAGCCACCGCATAGCGATTAATCGTGATTAAGCGGCCGCTTTTTAGCTAATTCTTGAACCCTGGTTTTTTTTAAACAATCTTTGTGTATTATTACTGGAAATTATGAGAGGATACAATATAGATATGGCACATGAATGCCTGTAATTAGGACTTGCTTGACTTGGATTTGGATTTCATCAATGGTTTGCTGAGAACTTGTTGTTGACAGCAGACCACATCAGAGTAAAACTAGCAAATTTTGGTTTAGCAAGAGAAGAGTCATTAATTGAGATGATGACTACTGAAACAGGAACATATTAGTCAGTGATAATAAGCCAACCTTTATGTTTGTTTAACCAAGAGAGATTTATGATTCCAAGAATCCTTTCTTACAGCTCTAAAGCATAGTATCTTTAAGGCATGAAGAGAAAAGCACTATAATCACAAGGTTATATAGTTTTGCAATTGTACTATGGGAACTCTCATCTTTATCAAATTTCCTTTTGAAGGCATGTCAAATCTGCAGGAAGCTTATGCTGTCTCATTCAAGGGCAGAACAACATTTGTGATACTGATTCCCCATGTACACTGGATATAACCTTGACAACCGAAAATTCTGCTTTGACTGTGAAGTATAAATCTCATTGTTTCGATTTTCAGAATGTTAGACTCAGTGCTGAGGAATTCCCTGATGAATTACATCTTGCTGTTCTTTTACATCTTCTACCACATCAACATGCGCTTTGATCAGGTGGGCGATCAACTTTGATGTTTTTTTCCTCGTCTTGTGCAATCAAAAAATCTCTAACATGTCTGACTAGAATTGACTCTAATATGTTATCTTACCTCTGCTACATTTCTACTGGCAGGTTATTCAGATGATGTGGTTTAGGTGTGCGGTTGTTGTGTTTGTGCCATCAGCATTGTTCGTAATGAACTTGATGTGATTATCCAAGATCATCAAGGGATCACCAAGAGGCAGTGAGGAACGATTTTAGACACATACACAGAGACAGATACTGATACAGTGTATAATATATGTATTTCAGCATATAATATCGTTGAATACAAATACAGATACATATACATAAAAGTGTTGCAACTGAGGTTCCTCATGAATCTTCATTTGCCAATTTCTTTAGTGCACGTTCATCTTGCTAATTGTGCTATAAAATACGACAAGCCATGAATGCTTCATTTCTGTAGCAATATTAACTGGGAAAACTATTTTTTTTTGTTAAATAGCTTCCGTTTAGCAGGGGTTTTAAACCCCTCCTAAATGACAGCCGTTTAGGAGGGGTTTGAAACCCCTGTTAAACGGAATACATTTAACAGGGGTTCTAAACCCCTCCTAAACGGCTGTCATTTAGGAGGGGTTTAAAACCCCTGTTAAATGGTTGTTTTACCGGTGGTTTGACAAACCCCCTGTTAATCCGTTTAGCAACGGACAGAATAACAGAGGTTTTCAAACCGCTGGTAAACTATTTAACAGGGGTTTAAATCCCTGCTAAATGGCTTTTACAACCCCTCCTAAACATCAATTATGTTGTAGTGAATAGTAAGCTCGTGAGTGTGTCTATCAGAGGAGGAAGAACTAGAAGAGCCTGTCACAACAGTGTCCCCAGTAGGCACAAATCGAGTAGGACTTGGACTACCTTCATCGTCACTACCAGAAGCCATTGCTGAAAAACGAGATGGAAAAAAAGAAATCAACGGATGTGAATTACATTGGTAGACAAGAAGATCATCATAAAATAAAAATCGTCATAAAATAAAAAAAAAACTTTATATTGTTCTATTCATTCTTGAAATTAATTACACCATTTCCCACAATTTGCAAATCATGAATATTGTCAGTTACAGGAAGATGTTGTGGAGCTAACGATAAACAACACTCGTGCGAAATAGCTCCCTCATCTCCCATCTCATACGTGTCTCTTGGCTTGCAATGAACCGGTATACACCATTTCGGGTCATTTATGTCATCCACATAGAAGACCATATGTGCATCACTTGCACTTACGTACGGCTCATCTTTAGCTTTGTCACTGACATCTCGCAAGTGATTGAAGTTGACCATAGTTATTCCAAGTGCATTTTTCTTCACTCATGTTGGAGTAACTGTACCAGCCCACTTACACTTGAATAGCGTGACTGTACGGGAATAATAATCCAGTTCGATTATATCCACAAGTTTCCCATAGAACCAGATGTCACTTCTAATTGGATTATTGTCAGAGGAGCTCGAGACACTATCGGTGCCAAATTTAGCAGCTATACCACTGTTCTGGGTTTTCAAGCCTTCTTCACGAGCAATCGTTCGAAAGCGATACCCATTAATGTCATAAATAGTGAACCGTCTTGCATGAACGTTTGGTCCCCTAGCCAGTGTCATCAAATCCTCACGGTGACTTGTGGATCCGTCCAAAATCTATTAACATTATGATATGTATATTAGTTTTTTGATTATATATAGCTATAACTAACATATGTACTAGTATCGAAGACTAATAAGAATACCTTCTTCTGGACACAACTAACAAGCTTTTTGTGCACCGCTTTGTTTATCGCAGTTTCACTAGCACGCCTTCCCAAATCTCTTCTAGTTTCTGCTTCACATTCTCTATTAGACAAATATTAATATTCGTATTGTACAAGTGGTGGATATGGTAAATTTGTAATAGTCTATTTACCTCAACAATGGTTGTATGGCTGGACTGTTCACCAACACATAATGGAACGCATGAGTCTACTCTAATTGTGATAGTTTGAAAGAGTCACCCTTTCCTATGGGTACACCTTTCAAAATGAGGATGGAGGCTTGTTCGTCAGTACGAATTTCTAGCTCGGTCACGACACGTTTTGGTCGATTGTATCTGGTCTCAACATCATCGTTAAAATACAAAGATGATAAATTGAACAACTCCTCCAACAGCCAACCTTCGGCAATTGATCCTTCTGGATGTGCTCTATTTTCAACAAAAGTTTTCAGTTTACCCAAGTACCTAAATAATAAATTTTTCATTTTTCAGTTTCGAAGAGCATACTCAATTAGATAGGAAGACAAAGAATGCAAGAGTATACCTTTCAATTGGATACATCCAACGATATTGAACTAGTCCTCCACGTCGAACTTCATCAACTAGGTGTAACACTAGGTGCACCATAACGGTGAAGAAAGACGACATAAAAATCATCTCCATGTGACATAGAGCTATGACAAACCTATCTTGAAGCTTGTCAAGCTCAAGTATGTTAACCACAGGAGAACATAATTCTTTAAAGCAGGAGCCAAGTTCAACCAATACCCTTGCCACGGAGACGGGCAAGACATTTCGTATCGCAAGGGGTAACAAGTCATGTAGTAACATATGCGAGTCATGACTCTTTAACCCTAGCATCTTACGACTATTCAGGTCCACGCACCTTGCGATATTGCTAGCATATCCATCTGGAAACAACATTCCCTTCAATGACTTCAAGACTAGTTCAATTTCTTCTTATCGAGAGTGAATGAGGTACCTGGACATGTTTTACCATCATCAAAAGGCCATAATTGGCTTCTAATCTTCATTTCTTTCAGGTCTTGTCTTGCAGTCAAGTGGTCTTTTCTTTTCTTCTTATCGTTGAGCAATGTGAACAAAATGTTATTGCAAACATTTTTTTCTATGTGTATCACATCCAGATTGTGATGCAACAGATTAAATTCTCAGTACGGATGATTGAAGAAGATACTTTTTTTCCTCCACTGTGGTGCTGGTCCCGATTCTTTCGGTTGTGTCCTACCAAATGTGATATTAATATTAGCCACTTGTACGAAAACCTCAGTCCAAGTTGAAACCTTCGGTGGACCCCTTTTCTCGATTTCCCCATTAAATTTTGACTTTTGGGATCGAAATCCATGATTCATTGGCAAAACCCTCCTGCTACTCATGAAACATGGTTTATTCCCAGAAGTTTTTAGCCAAAGTGCTTCTGCATCATACATACAAGTCGAACATGATAGTGCAGTGTGTGTATTCCATCCCGACAAGTTGCAAAGGCCAGGATACTCACTAATGGTCCATATCAATGTTGCTCTCAAGGTGAAAGATTCTTTCTTCACATTATCATAAGCTTCAACACCTACCCACAAAGTTTTTAACTCATCAATCAATGGCTGCAGAAAGACGTCCAGGTCATTTCCAGGCATCTTAGGACTAGGAACAATGCTAAACAATATAAGAACCTGTCTGCTTCATACACAACCAAGGTTGAGTGTTATATGGGATTAGCACAAACGGCCAAGTGATATGACTTATGATCATAGTACCAAATGGATTGAAGCCATCTGTTGCAAATCCAAGTCTCACATTTCGTGGATCAGCAGCAAATTATGGGTACTTGGAATCAAAAAAAATCCATACTTTTGCATCTCTAGGATGTCTACCCATACCATCATCTATTATGTTCTCTGTCGCATGCCAAGTCATATCTTCTGCTGTGTAAGGGCACATGTACTACCTCTTCGACGGAGGTGTTAATGGAAAATACCGAAATACCTTTTCGGGTCGAGGTTTTTGCCTTTTCCACCTGTATTCTTTCCCACATCCTTTAATCGAGACACCCCACACACTCGACATTCCTTAGCCTCACTATCTTCTTCGGTATATAACATGCAATCATTCTTACGTGCATCAATTCTGGTGTAGGACAACCCAATTTTTCTTATTATCTTCTTAACTTCATAGTTAGATGTTGGAATTTTGGCAGTATGAAAATCTTTGCGAAGCAACTCCAATATCTTTGATATTGCTTTATCACTGATTTTGTGCAAATACTTGATATGGTATAAGCTGATCATGAAAGACAACTTGGTATGACTTGTACAACCATCATATAATGGCACTTCACCATCTTTCAATATTCGGAAGAACTCATCATCTGGTTGCATGTTGGGCATATCTGGCATTGGTACATCACCTCCTTGTGGGAATTCATCATCGAGACGCACGTTGGGGTTATCATGTGTTTCCCGTATTTCAAATGCATCATTGACCATGTTCTGGAACAAGTCTGGCTCAAGTAATGCTGGTTCCTCAACTAGTAATGGCGGAATTGCTTCTTGATCACTGATGTGCAAGATTTAATTCACGACATTCAAGGTCGTATTCCACGACGTCCTCTCATAAGCTAATACTCACAAGGTTCATGAACGGTCTATACATTTAAATTGGAGTTTGGTTTTGAATGAGAACTAATCAAAAGCATAAACAAACAAGGTAAAACTAACAAGTAAAATTGAGGATCAAACAAGAGAGAAGGGAGTTTAGTTTAGCAAGGGGTTTCTTCAAGCTCAAGGTTCATGAAAGCTGGATTGAATCTCAAGCAACGATGTGTAAACTAATGACCATGCAATTCGCTCAAGTAGAATCAACGAACTCTCGCACAATTGACTCTCTACTCCTAGACCAAATGCACCATGCTTTCGCTAGGTGAACAAAGGGAATGGAGTGCCTTAGCTTGCTCAATGAAATGCTCAACCCTTGATTTCTATGCTAATATTCATCTAACACAAGGTAATGATGCAAGACACTCTCATGTCATAACACTAGTCTAGCAATCAAAAGGGTCTTTCAACCTTCAAATGAAAGAAAACTAAATGCACTCCAAGTGTTTGATAAAATGACAACAAGGAAAAACAAGCTCCAAATGGTTGCAATTGCATAATCCAATCTCTCAAATCATTCAATCACAATCCAAACACCTTAGATCAACATCAATCAATCATTCTCATGTATTGAAAGACATAAACAATACCAAAAGAACAAGTCAAGCTCTAATGGCTACAAAGCACAAGGTCTAGGATCATCATCTTACACAAATGGCTATGAGAAACTCAATCCATAAAATCAATCACCTATCCTAGCTTGATCCATCCCCCACTAAACTAAACCTAAGCTTAGCCTAGCATAACCATTGAAGAAACCTGAAATTGAGTAGAGGAGACCATCCTTGTTTCCATGGAGGATCTTGCAATTCAAGCTTCAATCCAAAGTATGGAGGACTTCACTTAGATCCTTGATCTTCAAGTTGATCAACAAAGGGGAAGGAAGGATGATTGGATGAGACAGAGAGGGTGATGATCGGCGATGATGAAATTGAGAGAGAGGTGACGGGAGTCGCGTGTAAATTTATAATAATGAACATCTCCTTCAATTTTTGCCCGCTTCCTCTTTATATACTGCGCTAGAAAGACCTAGAATTTTCGGCGAAAACTTCTTTGCAAATCACCGAGCAGCTTTGACATTTCTTCATAGGTTTTCGGCAGAAACTCTGGAAGTTTTCGCCAAAAACTTCTTCACAAATCGAATGTCAGCCTCCTGTAATTCTACTGCTTGAAAACGTTGAGGGTTTTCGGCGAGAACTTAGAGTTCTCGCCGAAAACTTCTTCAGTGGAAGGATGCATTTTTCTCATTTTTGCAACGGCCATATCTCCTCCGTCCTAGCTCCGATTGACCTCCCGTTTGATCCTACGTGCTCCTTGTCACCAGTACTATGACACCAAGGCCTGAAAATACACAAATATAACTCCAATAGGTACTGAAATTGCCCTCAAAGTGGCACTTGGACAACAAAAGAGCACTTTGCATAAAACTTCCATAAAAGCATATAAATCATGGCAAAATGAGATCAAACATGGGAGATCCCTAGGCTAATCGAGGGCTTAAAATGCACTAAATATAGTCACATCAATCACGAATGATTATTTCAGGCTCAATTATGGAAGTTGATGCTCCAAAGTCGGTGATTAACTCTCCATGAAAATTCCATACATCGTATGAAGACGGAAACGCCTTAACTTCATTTCGTGGCCTCCACTTCTTGAAGTTGCATTTTGGGCAAGGACAGAGTATATTCACTCCATCAATTGCGTTGGAGATTGCAAAGTCGAAGAATTGTTGAACGCCAGCGTAATACTTATGAGTATGATGCGGCTTTCGTATCCAGGACTTATCCATCTATATTGAACTAATGAGTGTCAGTTTGAATTTGTTAACTAGTCATGAAAAATAAAAATAATAATTGTAAGCAACTTAGCTTTATGCTAAGTTTACCTAATTATAACAGTAACTCGTTCAAGTACTGTATTTACGAACTTAGTTTGACATAAGTTGGTAAATATATATAGTATTGTTAAGTGGTTAATCAAACAACATATGTTAAATAGTAACTACCTAATAATTTACATCCATATATATCACTTATAAATTCCAATTAATTTATGGTTGTATGTAAATTATAATAAATGTCATGAATATAAATTGTTACTACGAAATACATGACTTATAAATTTCATGTTTAATTTTTATATTAATTACACAAAATAACGAATCCAAAATTTACATGCATATATTTATTTTAACAACACCAAGTTAAAATCCATAAATATTACATACAGGTCAAGTTATATGCATATATATATTTTACATTAATAACAAACACATTAAACCGTAAATAATTAAGCACATAATTTATATCATTCGTTATATTATATTACATCAAACCGTTACATGCAATATTGATTAAGTCATTAACAATATTTTCCACAATATTTACATGCATTGATTATCATGTTAAGAGTTGGCATAAATGTAATATAGTTATAATTTTCGTACCTGGAAATTGATGAAAGGAATTTGCAACTACCAACTATAATGAAAAACCTGATACGTCTAGAGAGCTCCGTTGACTACGTTGACTTTTCTCTGAAATCATTCTAGGGTTTTCCTTTGTCGGCCTTCTGGCCGGCGTTGTTTCTTGGTCGGCAGGATCCTTTCTAGTCTCTCACCACCTGCTTCTCTCTTTTCCCTTCCTCTTTTCTTTGGTTTCATGTCTTCTTCGTCATCGGAGCTTCTAGGTAGCTGGGTTGATCTTTTTGGCGTTCCAAAGGATCTAGCTCTGCGTCTGGTTGAACCATCGGTAATTGATGGTGTACTTCAAGTCTTGAAGGAAGTCCAAGCAGAGGGACGTGCTCGTCTCAACTATGCTTAGTCGGTCAGTTCTTAGGTTCGTTGCCAAAGGAGCGAGACCTGCATCGCATTGCAAACCGATTGTGGGGTAGAGATGGGTTATGTATGGTTTCAGTTCTTCCGGATAGCGGTGGGAAACTCCACCTCTTCCAGTTCCCATCGGTTGAGACTGCCCGCTGGGTGATCTCAAGTGGCCCCTGCCACATGGCCAACTCCTCAGTGGTGTTTCGTAAATGGATGCCTCTTGTTTCCTTTGTTGTTCCAGTCTAGATCAATCTGAGCGGTGTAGCCATAGATTTGAGAACTCACCGTTTCCTGAATATGATTACAGTTTATTGGGTCACCCCTCTTAATATGGATCTCTCAGCTAGTACGGTAGTGGGGCAAGAAGTTTTGAAGATATGTGTTCTAATGTCGAGCGATAGGCTTTTTCCATCTTCATTGCCAATCTCAATTGATGGGGGTGATACAGTTCATATTGGAATATCCTATCTGAATGTCCCTGCTGTGTGTTCTTCCTGTAAGTCTTTTGGTCATACTCAATATTTATGCTTACTTCCCAAAGCTGCGAGCTCTCATTGGGTTGCGAGACAGGTACCGGAGGGTGTTAAACCGAAGGCCTCTGATGGTCCAAGGTTTTCCCCAACTTCACCTATTTCAGGGAATGCCACCTTGGTATCCCCGGCCCCAGCGAGTCCAGTTGAGGTGCAACAATCCCAGGGTGTGGGTGCTCGGGCCTCTAATGGTCTTGGTGCTACACGAAGACTGTTGTACCGAAGGGACCTCCAGGTACCTCATCAACTGCTTCTCGTCAGCTCTTTGAGGATTCAAATTTTCAGCGTGCTAAGTCCACAGTTCGAGCTTCGGTCCAACCACAGAAAAGTCCTATCATCATTGCGGGTAATGCATTTGGGGCTTTGAGCCTTGAGGTCATTGAGGAAACAGATGCGTTGCAAGTCCCTAAGGGGGAGGATGTGGTAGATGAGCCAATTTCAATTCCTAAGCGTATAGCTAGGAGGAAACGTGGAAAGGGTGGAGGCGGGGGTAAAACCCCACCACAGTCATGAACATCCTAGTGTGGAATGTGCGGGGTCTCAATGATTCCCGCAAGCAAGATATGCTTCTGGATCATTTCAGATTGGATAACTTAGATATACTAGGTATTTTCGAAACACGGGTTTGGTTTGGTAATGAAGGAGCCATTTTAAGCAGTCACTTCAGTCATTTAAGCTTCTTTGGTAATTATGTTCATTCAAATCTTGGGAAGATCTGGATTCTTTGGAAGCTAGACTTAGGTTTGGATATTAAGTTCTGTTCAGATCAGTTTGTTTGTTGCACAGTGTTGTATAAGGGGATTACTGTCTTCATTACCTTTGTTTATGGCTCTAACAAAGATGTTGAAAGGGATGATTGCTATAAAACTCTCCTGAGAAGGGTGATCAAAGGCTCTCCCTGGTTAGTTTTGGGTGACTTTAATGCTATTAGGCGGCCTGGTGATGCTTCTAATAACACTACTATGTCTGCCAGCACTAATAACTTTAATGAGTTTATTGATAGAAGTTTTCTATTAGAGATGCCTTACTATGTTTCAACTTTCACTTGGACTAACAAGCAAGTTGACAATCCTATTGCTCGACGGATAGATAGAGTTCTTGGCAATGAGGATTGGTTCTCCAATTTTCCTCATTCAAAGGCCTCTGTCCTTCCGCCTGCGTTCAGTTTGATTCTCATGTCAAGTCATTTCCTAAGCCTTTTCGATTTTTTGACTTTGGGATTGAGAAGCATGGTTTCCTTGATTGTGTTAAAGCTAGTTGGGAGAAACAAGTCTCAGGTTTACCCATGATGAAGCTTTTTCGAAAGCAAAAGGCTCTCAATTATGCTTTGAAGAAGTTTAATTCTGAGAATTTTGGTGATCTTACAGCTAGAGTTAGACAGGCTGCTATTGTTCTTGCTGATATCCAGCGTGATCTTTTGTTATTCCCTACCAAGGAGCTGGTTATTAAAGAAAAAGTGGCTACTGCTAAGTTGATGGACCTTGAAAAGGCAGAGGAAACTTTCTTTAAGCAGAAATCATGTATCCGTGAGGTTCTTGATGGTGATTCAAACACCTAATTTTTCCACAGGTCAGTTAAGGTTAGGATTCCTACAATACAGTTAGACAAATCACTACTGCAGCAGGGGTGGTTGTTACTAATCCTACTGCTATTATTGAGGAATTTGTTATGTTTTACAAAAACCTTCTAGGGACTGTTGATACTTTGGTTACTCCTCCTACAGTTCATACCCTTTCTAGCATCCTTAAATACTTTGTCACTGCTGATCACTCTGAGATTTTGCTGAAAAGGGTTACTCGTGAAGAGGTAAAGAGAGTCATGTTCCACATGGATGGTAAGCGAGCTCCTGGCCTAGATGGGTTCAATGCCAATTTCTATAAGACTGCCTGGAATATCATAGAGTGTGACTTTATTGATGCAGTTCTAGAATTTTTTGAGTCCTCAAATATGCTTCAGGAGTTAAATGCTACATCTCTTACTCTCATTCCAAAAGTTAAAAGTCCAGTTCAGGTGAGTGAATACCGTCCAATATCTTGCTGCTCTTTGTTTTATAAGTGTGTAGCTAAAATCCTAGCTTCCCGTATGCAAAGAGTGTTGCATGATATTATTAGTCCATCGCAATCTGGATTCATTAAAGATAGAAACATTATCGATAATGTTCTGCTTGCTCAAAAACTTGTTAGAATGTATAATCATTCTTCAGTTTCTCCTCGATGCACTCTCAAGGTGGATCTCATGAAAGCCTTTGATTCAGTTAATTGGGATTACCTATTGAATATGCTAGTTGCAATGAAATTCCCTGCACAGTTTATATACTGGCTGAAAGCATGCATCTTCTCTTCTTCTTATAGTATTACTCTTAATGGTAGCTTGCATGGTTTCTTCCCAGCTAAGAAAGGTGTTCGCCAGGTTGATCCATTGTCACCCTATTTATTTGTTATTACCATTGAGGGTTTGTCTAGGCTGTTGGACATTGTAGGATCTTCCAGGCAATTTCTGTATCATCCTCAGTGCCTCAAAATTAAGCTCACTCATCTCGCTTTTGCGGATGACATGATGGTTTTCTCAAATGGTAGTTATTATGGTATTGAGGTCATCATTTCTATCCTGCGTAATTTTTCCTTCTGGTCTGGATTGAGGGTTAACCCTTCTAAATGTGAATTGTTTAGTGCTGGTATTCGGATATTACCCTTGCAGCAATGTAGAGAATTTCAGGCTTCCACTTGGGTCTTCTTCCTGTAAAATATCTAGGTCTCCCTCTTATTGCTGGTAAACTGTCCATGAAAGATTGTGAAGTCTTTATCAGCAAAGTTACTAAGCGTCTCACAGGTTGGAGCTCCAAAACTCTCACATTTTCTGGGAGATTGCAGTTAGTCAACTCTATTTTAATGAGCCTTGCTCATTTCTGGATGAGAGTATTCTTTTTACCTCTTGGAGTTATTAAAAGGATTCAGCAGATTTGTGCTGGTTATCTTTGGGGAGGGAATGAAGGTCTTTCTGGTGGTAAGGCAAAGGTTTTGTGGTCCGAGGTCACTTTCCCTAAGAAAGAGGGTGGACTAGGGCTAAAAGACTTGAAATTGTGGAATTGAGCTCATGTTTTCAGACTCTTATGGGAGATCTTTGCTAGCCAAGGGTCCATTTGGGTTGCTTGGCTCAGATCCTACAGGGTTAAGGGTCGTGATTTATCTTCTCTTTCCCTTGGCTCTGGCTCGCGGGTATGGAGGCGACTGATCAAGCATAGGCAAGCTTTCCTTTCTCATTATTCCACTCATGGTGAACTTCACAAATGGGATAACACTCCATATGATGGTATTCAGTTTTCTGTCATATGGGATTTTATTCGTGATATTCGACCAAGAGTAAGCTGGTATAATTTGGTGTGGGGATCAGGCTATCGTCCAAGGAATAGTTTCTTTGCCTGGCTCTATTCCTTGCGTCGACTTTCCACTAAATACCGACTGATCATATGGGGTATTTCTTGTGACCCCAATTGTGTTTTGTGCTCTACAGGTGCCCCTGAAACTCATGACCATTTATTCTTTGACTGTGACTTCTCTAAAGAAATATGTTCAACTTTGTTGGGTAGAATTGCTGTTATTCCTTCCTTTGATGGTACTTTGCTCTATAGCAAGTTTTCTGATTTGGCTAAGGGTAAAACTGCTATGAGTTTTCTTGCTATGATCATATTGACTGCAGTGATTGCAAGGATTTGGAAGGAGCGTTACTTTAGAACTCACGGTTCAGCTCCTAATTCAGCGGTAGTTCTTGCTAGGCAAATCTTGCAGGAACTTGGTTTACAGGCAGTGGGAAATAGCTATGTCTCAACTGCAGTTTCCAGTTTTGGTTTTTCTCTGCAACTGTAATTGTTGTTTTTTCTTGGTTTGTCTTTTGAATGTAAGCTGTAAACCTTAAGGTTGATCATTGATCACCTTTCATTTTTTGAATGAAAATTAACCTATTCATCCAAAAAAACTGATACAAAAAAATTTAGATAATCGTATTAGAACACAAAAATATTCAAATTAGTGATGAAAAATTATGAACAAGAACAAAAAATTACCCCAAGAATAATCTTTCGCAAATTATTGAAAGAAGTCCGACGTACTGCCGCAAGAGCAAGAACAAGAACAAGAACAAGAAAAATCTACAAATCTCTATGAAATTAAAGAACAGAAAAAAATTTCAGAACCAGATCAAGAAATAGGAAAGAAGACAATGAAAAACGGATGATCTTACCTTAGAAAATCAGTCAAGGATACGAACGCCCCGATGCTTCTGACAGGAAGGTATAATCTGCCTTCAACACCCGATTAATCTTGGGGGAAAACGAATTCAGAGACTCGTTTAATATGAATCCAGAACCACTCAATCTAGAAACGTTCAAAAATGATTCTAAACCTAAGATTTCGTCTGATGGGTAAGAAATTCAGAATCTCTACGATCCAAAAACGAAAAAAAAAACAAAATTGTGATACTCAAAGCAGCAAATAGAGATCTGAGTAGATAATATTTCTCACCAGGAGATTGTCGGAGGATGTGGCAGTACGTCGGACGAGGCGGCGGAACGTCGAACGAGGCGATTGGCTTAGTTCGAATTTCAAAGGATTCAAGTTTCGAAAGAAGAGAGAGATGGATGGGAACGTCAGAAGAGGGGGTCATTCGTTAGTTTTTCGTAGGCAGAGGCGGTTTCTCGTAGGCCGCCTGCGACAAATCTTATCGCAGACAAGGCTTTGTCGCAGGCAGCCTGCGACAAAGCCCGTCAGTTTCGATCCCAAAAGAATAAATTCAATGGGAAAGTCGACAAAAGGGATCCATAGAGGGTGTTAACTGGGTTTAAGATTTTCTGGACAAGTAGCTAATATTGATATACATTCGGCAAGACACAACCAAAAGAACCAGGACCAGCACCACAATGGAGGAAGAAGAGTATATTATTGATGTGAGACGCAAATATTGGAGGTAAGAGTGTGGAAAGCTAAAGCCACTATTCATTTTGCCCAACCACCATTAGCTAAGGATAATGATCCTTCTAGCAATGCAATTGAGGCTTCAAAAAAAGTGGAGGTTACACCAAAAGTCACTATCCTGAAGCAGGTTGGAAGAGACATTTCTTATATTCTTGTTGGAATGGAAAAAAGGGTCTTTATGCTAGGAACTTTGAATGGTTGCCCAACCTAAGTTAGCAGATGGTGGTGTACTCTTGGCAATGATCCTAAGCCTTCCTTGCAAGGTAAGAGAAAACCAACAGACACTCTCCTAATGCAAGTCGAATGGGGTTAAGCATCTAATATTCCTTGCAAGGAGTATTGTTGGAAGTCACTATCCTAAAGCAGGTTGGAAGAGACATTTATGATATTCCTGTTGGAATCGATAAAGGGTCTTTGTGCCAGCAACTTCGAATGGTTGCCCAACCTAAGTTAGCAGATGGTGGTGTTATTGCTGGAAATGTTCCTAAGCCTTCTTTGCAAGGTAAGAGAAAACCAACAGACACTCCATATGCTTATCAACAATGCTATAGAATCTCCGAATGATGCATATAAATTAATATTCGTTCTGGTTTAGTAGCATGGATGACTTTAATGAGTGGACTAATGATTGTGAAGTGATGGATCACAACTCTCAGGGACCTAAGGAAACTTGGATAAACAGTAAGGACACATATATGATATTGAGAAGTGGGATAGGTTGTTTGTGAATGTAGAATGACAAAGTTTGTTTCTACTAGTAAAGTCACTATTGTGTCATGTTTATCCTCTGAACATTGTGATTTATTGATAGAGATTGTTGGGAATAAGGACTCTCATCCCAAACCTTTCAAATATTATGCTTGTTGGAACAAAGCTGAGGGGTTTGAGGAGATGGTGAGAAGGATTTGGAGAACAAAGAATGGAGGAAGGTCTTTATACAGGCTGTATGGTAAACTGAAAGCTATGAAGAGGGAACTCAAAAGGCTTAATGTTGAGTGGTTCAGAGAGAAAAAGCTTATCTGCTTGAAAAAACCTTACAAAATATCAAAATGAGAACTAACAAAAACCTTACAAAAGATAGATTTTGATGCTATCATTAACAAAAACTTTACAAAAAATCAAAGTGAGAACCTAACTATTGTTGTTACCGCCATTGAAGTCAAAGACGCAATGTTTTCTATGCATAATGAAAAGGCACTATGCCCTGATGTCTTCACTGCAAGCTTTTACAATAAATTTTGGAATGAAGTTGGAAGGGATGTAACATCTCCAGTCTTCAGTTTTTTCCATTTTGGAAAGCTCTATGCATTTGTCAATTCTGTGAGTATTTCCTTGATTCCTAAGAAAATAAATTCCACTAAAGTGAAAGATTATAGGCTTATTTCATGTTGCAATGTCATCTATAAGACTATCCCAAAAGTTATAGCCATCAGATTGAGGGAAGTGATGCACAAATTGGACAGACTGGATCTAAATTCATAATAGACAGACTCATACACTACAAGAAAATACTACATCTGTCACGGATTTTTAGTCACGGATTATGAAACAGTGACTAATTTATCACGGTTTCATAAATTGTGACCAATTAGTCACGGTTTTTAAGAAACCGTGACAAATTGATCAAGGTTACATAAAACTGTGACCAAATTAGTCACGATTCTTATAAACTATGATTAAATTGGTCATGATTTATTAAAAACCGTGACAAATTGGTCACGGTTTCTTAAAAAACCGTGACTAACACTACAACATATTGTTGGTTTTGTCACAGGCCGTCTGCGACAGAAGACACGGCCTGTGACAAAGCTCGTCTCTGGCATACAGGTTTGTCGCAGTAAAGTGTCGACCAGTGACAACTTTGTCGCAGGCAGCCTGCGACAATGCATGTCTGCGACAAGCTTTGTCGCAGGCTGCCTGCGACAAGCTGTGTCGCAAGCTGCCTGCGACAAAGCGTTGTCTGCGACTAGCTTTGTCGCAGACAGCCTGCGACAAAGCTCGTATGTGACAAAATTTGTCGTAGGCTGCCTGCGACAAGTTCCACCTGCCTACGACAAAGTATCGAATGACCCCCTTCTTCGACACTCAGCGATCAATTTCTCCGAACTTCTCTCTAAAATTTTCTCTGAATTCTCCTCCTCCTCCTCCTCCGTGTCTCTTCCTCCGACGGACTTGTTCCTCCGACTGCCTCCGACTGCTTCCTCCTCCGGCGGACTATTCTTCCCCCTCCGACCGGGTCCTCCTCCTCTGACTGGTTCCTCCTCCTCATCCGACTCCTTCCTCCGACGGACTGATGAGGAACGACTACTTCTTCGGAAGGTATCTGTTGTATCCTTTTCACTTTTCATCTTCGTATCTGGGTCCCCACACGGTTGCTGGGCATATCTCAAGGGCGATGGAATGTTCCTCTTATCCGGTATTGGTTCTCAGATGACTCGGTCAGATTGGTTCAATCTATTCCACTACCCAGGCACACGCAAGCCGATCGGTGCGTTTGGCATTTCTCTCCGTCTGGGGTCTATACGGTCTCTTCCGGATATGAAGTCGGCATGCGATCTAGACCGGATCTATTCTCCGCAAACCTGACTCCAATGGATGGCCCAACTTGGAATTCTATCTGGTCAATGAAAATCCAACCGAAACTACGCTTCTTTTTGTGGAAAATCCTCCACCGCATTCTCCCAACTCTCCATGGAATTAAAATTCGTCTTGAAAAAGAAACCATTGATCCTTTGTGTCTGGTCTGTCATGGTGCTCCAGAGACAGTAGAACATTTGCTTTTACATTGCGCGATTACTCAACGTTTTCTCCATATGTGTTCCCTTATTCCGCCTGATCTGGGGGACACACATATTGCGATATACTGGAAATTCATTCTATCCAATCAACCGCATCTAAAAGAAATATGGATTCTGGCTTGGTGGCGTTTGTGGAAGGGTCGAAACAGAGTGGTCTTTGACAGAGATCAAACTCGACTAGATACTTTATTTCGACACTTCCATAGTCAATGGCGGGAACATAACCTTATTATGGTCCTCCCATCTCTTCACCTCCCCCCACCACCCGCACCCCCCTCGCTACCTGGGTTCCTCCCCACCCTTCACGCCTTAAGATCAATGTAGACGGTGCCGTTCGTCCCAACGTTGGTGGTTCTTTGGGATGGGTCCTGCTGAACTCAGATAGGGTTGTTCTGCGTGCAATAGGTACTACATATCCAGGTATTGTAGATCCATTTGTGCTTGAGTTGTTAGCTTTCCGAGATGCATGAATTTGGTGTTTGTGGGCCGGAGTTTTGCAGGTGGACATTGAAGAAGATGCAGAACTAGTCTCGACGAAGCTGCTGACCGGTCAGGTACTCTCCAACCCAGGAGGGGCTATTGTGGAAGAAATTTTGCAGCTGCAAAAAGGAGCTCCTACGTGGCGCTTCATGACGGTTCACCGTTCAGGTAACAGGGCCGCCCATTACGTGGCTCGCATGGCCCTGAATAACCTCCCAGGAAACATGGAGGTAGACATGACTTCCTGGGTAGGGACTTGATGTTCCTTTTTAGTTTGTGTTGGTTGTCTGTGTCACTCTGCAAGGAGCTGTCTATGCCAAAAAAAAAACATCATGATTAGTTGGATAATTGTAACTAATAGACTCATGACCAAAGATAAAATTAATGATTGGTCTGCAACTATTGACCTTAACTGACTTCTATGTGATCTTGGAATAGATTACAAAGACCACATGTTTGAGGATTGTAGGTACATGACGAAAGTATTAAGAAGTATTCTGCTAGGTCTTCATCAAGTTGGAAGTTGGGATGAGATTGTGAGACAAATTTGTAACATCCCTACCCAACCGGATGGCTTAGAACTCGAGTTTGAGTGATCAAGGCACTAGAATCAGTGTCTCTGGGGTCCCATCGAAGTTCGGGACGTTCGTGTTTAAGCCGGGTTGAGGTTGCAAGTGAGTATGATGTACAGTGAAGAACACACGTCGTGTGTCTTCAAGGTACACGCCGTGTATCTGAGATACACGGCCGTGTCTAATTCCAGCAAAGTTCGTCGAAATTGAAATAAGGAAACACACGGCCGTGTGTCTGTGAAACACGTTGTGTTCCTTCATAACAAACGTCGTGTGTTATGAAACATGCCATGTGTTTCGGCCTGAATATAAAAGACGGGTTTGACGGGATTTAGCAACTTTCAAGTCTTTTCTCTTTCTACGAAATTCAATTTGACGAACAAAATTAGGTCGAACTTCGAGGCTTGATTCCTGGAGCTTCAGAGGTCCGAATTGCGATCCGTTTCTTTCTGTGTTCGTAGCGACGAGACGAAGAGATAGCTAACCTAAATTTCTGGTTTTTTGGTGTAGGGCGCAGTCAATGAGAGGGGTTAGAGATACGAGTTTGGAGTTGGGGAAATCGTTCTTTGGGGAATCTAGAAGACGTTAGAGCCTCGTTTTCTATTCTAGGTGAGGGCTTAGCGATGTTAGATAGTTTTGGATCATGCGAGGAGTTACAACAGACCTAGATGAATTTAGGGATTTGTATGAAAATGGAAGAGAGTAAAATGGGGTAATGATTCTGTGTTTCATTGTTGTTTGTCTGTAATGCTGGTTGCTGTGTTCGATGCTTGATGTTGTGCCGAGGGGATTGTGATGAAATGAACTAATTTCTGAATTGGATTAGAAACGAGGGATAGGTTTGTGATTTGAATTGTACGAGTTGTGGAATTAATATGGACCGGAAGGAGCTCACACTACCCAACCTGAGATACCGTTGTGTTCGAATCCGATTCATTGGGGTGAATCCTATGACGTGGATTCATGGTGGTTAAAATCTCCATTAAGGAATGATCCCTATGGAATGCTGATGGACGCTGTAATGCGTGCGATCAAATACTACCAAGCTAAAAGCTAAGTAGATCGTATTCCACGGGTCTTCTAATAATTGTCTACTCAAATGTAAAGGCAGATTACTCAGGTTTAACACGTTGTGCGTGGTGTGAGTTCCACGACTTCTATTCTAGAAATGCGGGTAAATTAAAAACTAAATTAAACGACTGATTGAAAGATTGGTTGACTTAACTAAGACGACAGACAAGCTTACACTTCGAATCCCCCTAGATCACCAGAGCATTGGCAATCAACAGACAAGCGGTTTTCAATTCTCGTTCAATCAATTCTAAGACACCACCATAACTCTTTACCCTTAGGTTTAAGACTGGCGAACGTTCGCTCTATCCGATCTAGCTAACAAGATTAATTAGTCGCCCGAGTATGGTCACTTCTTGTGACGACAAAACTAATTGGTGCAATTAACCCTAACTGGTTCCTACGAAAGGCATACTCCAATGAATAGGTTAATTGTTGATTTGGTGTTTTAAAGTGAGGCGAACGTTCGCTACTATCCTCAGCTTAACAGGAATCTAATCTAGGTGATCAAGCTAGAAGAGAAACACAAACAACGAAGAACAAACCAAACATGCAAGAGAAATTGATTGAATTTCGAATCTAATTACCGCTGATCCGTGACCGCTTTAAAGCACTGGGTCGCTAAGGGTTCATCTAGTCTAAGCTCTACGAGTTTAGCTACTCATGTTCATAACAGCAGAAACAAAGACAGAAATAGAGTTCATCATGAAAAGGAAGAACAGATGGAAACTGTAAAACCTAATTAAGACGGCTCTGGCAAATCTCCACTCTCTGGTAATCTTCACTCCTAGCTCCGAGTCTCCGAGGTGGAAAGATGGCGTCACGATCTCTTCCTGGCTCTTCGATCTCTCAAATACTCTGTTCTCCCTCTCTCCTCAGGTCTGGAAATTATGATTTTATCTATATTTGAGCCGCCAGTTTATATTTATACTTAACCCTATCCCAGCCGGATTAGATTAAGGTTTTCGGCGAAAACTTGAGAACTTTTTGCCAAAAAATTCTTTGAAAAGGTTGGCACCGGTCGACTGTTTCTCCTGTGTTGATTTCATCTAGAGTTTTCGGCGAAGACTTGGACTTCTCGCCGAAAACTTCTCCTTGGATGCTCTAACGGTTTCTTCTTGGATTTTCGCCAAAAACTCAGGAACTTTTCGCCGAAATCTTCTTTGTAAAGCCGGGCAGGATTTGTGTTGACTTGATTGACTCTTTGGATCGACTCTGGTGCGATTCCTCGAGGCTCCAATGCCTTAGACACGACCTAGGTTACATTATTTGACGGCAAAAACCTGTGCTATCACAAAAACACTAGAAAACCATCAAATAGACCTGAAACGGGCCAACCAAAATGGCACGAGATAGAGCAGTTGAGTGAATATTCGTTATTCTACCCTAAAAACCAAGTCTTAAGCAAGGAAATGCGCTTAAATGGGGAAGAAAATCACGTCAAATCGAGTGTCATCAAATACCCCACACTTAAGCTTTTGCTTGTCCTCGAGCAAACTGAATAGAAAACGCTCATGTTCACAAATGCTAAGATCGGTTAAATTGAAGTTTAAACATACACAAATGCTAAGTCTAATAATTCATTGTGTTTGATTGAGCTCCAATTTAATCGATCTTTTCATTGTGAACATGAGCGTTTCTATTCAGTTTGCTTGAGGACAAGCAAAAGCTTAAGTGTGGTGTATTTTGATGACACTCGATTTGACGTGATTATCAGCCTAATTTAAGTGACATTTCATTGCTTAAGACATGGTTTTTAGGGTAGAATAACGAAAACCCTAGCACAAATCCACTGATGTCAACCGAAGGATGTTTTCGGTGAAAACACTAAGTTTTTGCCGAGAACTGTTGGACCGAAAACCACAGAAGAAAAGCAGCCGGCGTTCAGTCATTTTACAAAGAGATTTTCGCCAAAAATCTCTTCACATTTTCGGCGAAAATATCAGTTAAAAACCGGCGGTACTAGGGTTAAGTATAAATACTTAACCGGCGGCCCAAATAAAAAAAAATACTTTTTCAGAATCATAATTTCCAACTAATACCGATTACTTCAGAATTCTCTCAAGTTCTGGAGCAGAGTTAGAGTCCGAAGAACCGGAAAGAGATTGTGACGCCATCCCTTCCATCTCGAAGACTCGAGCTAGGATTGCAGTTTACCGGAAGATCGAAGTTCTGCCGGAGTCGTCTCAATTAGGTTTTTCAGATCCTTTTCTGTTCTTCCTCTGTATGATGAACTCTATCTTTGTCTTTGATTCTCTTGTGAAAAACATGAGTAGCTGGTGAACCGCAGTCGTTGTGATGCGTTCAACCAAATAACTAACAAAGCTAACAAAAGCAAGGGATAGATCGTATTCCAAGGGCCTTCTATGATTGACTACTCTGAGAACTAGCAAAATACTCGAATGTAAGCACTTTGATGTGATCATATTTAGTGCATTTTAAGTCCTCGATTGACCTATGAAATGCCCATGTTTGATCCTTAAGTGCCATGCTTAATATGCTTTTATTGATGTTTTGTGCTAAGTGTCCGTTTGTTGTCCGGTTGCTACTTTGAGGCCATTTCCTTGTCTATTGAGGTGTTTTCTTTGTATTTTCAGGTTTTGACATTGAAGTACTGGTGACAAGGAGCACGTGGGATCAAACGGGAGGTCAATCGGAGCTAGGATGGAGGAGATATGGACGTGGCAAAATCGAAGAAAATACGACTTTCAGCTGAACACAGTTTCGGCAAAAATATCATAGGGTTTTCGCCGAAAGAAAAGATTTCGGCCGAGAACTCTAAGCTCTCGGACCGAAAACTCTAAACAGACAGAAGGCCTTTGATCATTGAAGAAATTTTCGGCGAAAACATTCAAAGTTTTCGCCGAAAACTTTAGAAGGAATGCACCGCTGGTCGTGAGTTTTCAAGGAGAATTTCGGCGAAAATACTGCAAAGTTTTCGCCAAAAATATCAGGTATTTTCCAGCGACTATTTAAGGAAAGAAGGCGGCAAAAATTCAGTATCAATTCATTATTCTAATCTCAACACCATCGCCGACTCCTCTCTCTCTCTCAATTGTTCATCATCAACTCCATCATCTCCTCTCCCTCAACCACACACCATCCTCCCTCAATTGTTGATCAACTTGAAGATCTAAGTGAAGTCTTCCACCCTTGGATTGGAGCTTGAAGAGCCAAGTGAGAAGATCCTCCATGGAAGCAAGGATGGTCTCCTCTCCTCAATTTCAGGTTTCTTCCATGGTTAAGCTAGGCTAAGCTTAGGTTTAGTTTAGTGAGGGATGGATCAAGCTAGGATAGGTGATTGATTGTATGGATCGATGTTTCTTATAGCCATTTGTGTAAGATGATGATCCTAGACCTTGTGCTTTGTAGCCATTAGAGCTTGACTTGTTCTTTTGGTATTGTTATGTCTTTCAATACATGAGAATGATTGATTGATGTTGATCTAAGGTTGTAGGATTGTAATTGGATGATTTGAGAGATTGGATTATCAAGTTACAACCATTTTGAGCTTGTTCTTCCTTGTTGTCATTTTATCAAACACTTGGTGTGCATTGAGTTTTCTCTCATTTGAAGAAAGACCCTTGTGATTGCTAGACTAGTGTTATATGATTGACATGAGAGTGTCTTGCATCATTACCTTGTGTTAGATATTGTTAGCATAGAATTCAAGTTCCAAGCATTTCACTGAGCTAGTTTAAAGCATTCCATTCCCTTTGTTCACATAGCGAGAGCATGGTGCATTTGGTCTAGGAATAGAGAATCAATTGTGCGAGAGTTCGTTGATTCTACTTGAGTGAGATGCATGGTCATTAATTACACATCGTTGCTTGAGATTCAATCCAGCTTTCATGAACCTTGAGCTTGAAGAAACCCCTTTCTAGACTAAACTCCTTTCTCTCTTGTTTGATCCTCAATTTCTCTTGTCAATTTTACTTTGCTTGTTTATGTTTTTAACTTGTTTTCTTTCAAATCAAATCTCAACTCAAAATGTATGGACCGTTCACAAATTTTGTGAGTATTAGCCTATGAGAGGACCTCGAGCAATACGACCTTGATGAAATTCCTTATCAAGTTTTTGGCGCCGTTGCCGGGGAACTCTCATTCCTAAGAAAGCAAATATTAGTGAACCGATCTTTACACTTCCTTCCATTTTGCTTTTTGCTTCCTTGTTGCTCTTTGTTCACTTTGTTATCCCGCATCGTTGTATTACTCGGGTGTGTTCGTTGTGCTTGTTTGCAGGAGATTGGTGTTAGTGCATGAGGCGGATCACACGTCTCCAAGCACGACTCCAAGGCATCAAGGTCGTGTTAGAACCGCCAACTCGTTCTCCTCCTCACCTAGTTCATAGCACCACACGCAACAACATGTCTCACCATGAAGACGAAGATAACCACTCGGTGCATTCGCATCACACTAATGAAGATGATCAATCGCAAAGAGGTGCGAGGCGCACACTAGCCGATTATGCTCGCCCAACCCTCGAAGGGGCAGCCTCGAGTATCGTGCGAAGACCGATAAATGCAAGAAACTTCGAGTTGAAGCCTAACATGATTCAGATGGTACAGAACGGAGTGGTGTTCAACGGTATAGATGGAGAGTGCCCATCTAGACACTTGAAGGACTTCCTAGAGATATGCGATACGGTGAAGAACGAACAAGTTCACCCGGATTGTGTGCGGCACCGACTCTTCCCCTTCTCACTCAAAGGTAGAGCCAAGTCTTGGTTGGAGAACCAACCTAGTAGAACATTCACTACATGGGAGGGACTAGCCGAAGCCTTCCTCGAGGAATTCTTTCCCCCTTACATGACGGATGCAATCCGGGATCGAATCAACCACTTCACACAACACAAGGGAGAGCTCTTCCATGAGACTTGGAATAGGTTCCAAGCCCTTCTTCGGTCTTGTCCTCACCACAACTTCGCCGAATGGAGCTTGGCGGATATCTTTGCTAGGTCCCTTGACTTTGAGAATACAAGGATGATCAACCAAGCCGCCGGAGGTGATCTAAGGACGCTCACTCCCGAGGATGCTCTAGAACTCTTTGCAGAGATGGCCAACAAGACAAGGAGTTGGTCTCGACAACAACCTCCAAGGTCTAAGTATGGGAGCGACACGCACTATGACTCTAGAGCTATAAGTGTTGATGCACCAAAGGATTCGTCTACCTATGGGAAGAAGCCTAAGCTACCGGCGCACCGAGATGAGGATGACCCTATGTTTGCGCTCCTCATGTCTAAGATCGATGCTATGGCATCTCAAGTAAGTAACATGAGTATGCCTAAGCATCCCTCCAAGGTTTCATCATCTCAAGTGGGTAATCCCCCAGTTGCTTCAATATATTGCTGTGAATGTTGTGGGGGTCAGGGTCACGACTTCAGTGCTTGCCCTTCCGCCACTCCTGAGCTTGGTCAAGGCGACCACAATGAGGAGGTAAGCTTCGCTCAAGGTCAAGGATTCCATGGTAATTTCAGCCCCCAAGGTAACTACCAAGGTAACTATAACCGACCTTGGAACCAAGGTGGTGGATACAACAAGTCTAACCAAGGGTATCAAGGCCAAGGGAGTCAAGGTAGCGGTTATAACAAGGGTTACAACCAAGGGAATCAAGGAGGATTCCAAGGTTATAGAAGGTATCAAGGCAACCAATGGTCTCAAGGAAGTAACCTAAACCAATGTAGTCAATGGACTCAAGGAGGTCCCCAAGGTCAAGGGAACCAAGGGGGAAATCAATGGAATCAAAGTGGACATCCAAATCAAGGTCCCCAAGGTCCTACCCCACCGGGAATGTACAATCATAGAGGTGATGGACCACCCAGATTCAACAAGCCACCTCACAACAAAGAGGGCGTTTCTCCAATATCTCAAGAGGATACCAATGCGGCAATGATTCAACTTATAAAAAATCAACAAGCTTCAATTGCAAATTTGGAGAATCAAATGGGTCACATTGTTAAGACACTCTCGGGGAGACCCTCGGGCACTCTACCTTCCAACACCGAGGTCAACCCCAAGGTTCCCGAGGAGCTTATGACAGTAACATTGAGGAGTGGTAAGCAAATCCAAGACCCAACACCTAAAGCGGTAAGAACTCAAGATGACGACTATGTGTTGGTTGAAGACGTTGTTTCCGATGATGACACGAATAAGATTGAAGTAGTAGATAATGGAGCCAAGGCTAATGAAGTTTCTAAGACTACCACTAAGATTGGCTCTCAAGTGGCTACGAAGAGTGCTACTCCGGTCTCTTCCCCCGCACCGGTTGTGCCTCCGTACAAGCCTAAACCACCTTATCCTTCTCGCTTGAAGCTGGATTCCATGGAGAAAGATTTCAAGAGGTTTGTTGAGATTCTTGACAAGGTGCAATTCACGATGCCTTTTGGAGAAGCAATCACTAAGATGCCTCAATATGCAAAGTTCATGAAAGAGATTTTCACCAACAAACGCAAGCTTAAGGATGTGACTTCGGCAAAGCTCAACGAACAATGCTCCGCCATTCTCTCTAAGCAACCACCGGAGAAACTTAAGGATCCAGGTAGCTTTACTATTTCTTGCACTGTTGGTGAGCATGCAATAAGTAGAGGTTTAGCCGATTTGGGTGCCAGTATCAATGTTATGCCATATTGCATGTTTAAGAAGCTAGGCCTAGGGACTCTAAAACCAACCCTCATGAATGTTCAATTAGCGGATAAGTCCATGAAATCCCCGTGGTATTGTTGAAGATGTGTTGGTTAAGGTCGGTGCTTTTGAATTTCTTGTGGATTTTGTTATTCTAGATGCTTTGGGTAGTACCGATGTGCCTTAGATTTTAGGACGACCTTTCTTAGCAACCTCTCGTTCTTTGATTGATGTCTATGGTGGCAAACTTACCCTTGGGGTCGACAATGAATGCATGATTTTTGACCGTTCAAATGGCATGGAATTTACTTTGTCTTATGCTAGTCACCATGATCCTAAGAATTTGCATGAGATTACTTCGGCCACTAATAGCACTAACCTTGTCCGTCATAGTCTGCGGAGTTGTTTGCCATTAGTGATGTGCAGGAAAAGACGGATGAAGTAAAGGAGACTCCACCTTTCATACTCCCGAAGACACCACCTAAGGCTAACAAGAAAGGTGTAAAGAAGTCACCTGAGAAGGGCAAGGAAGCTGCACCAATGGGTGAGACTAGCAAGACTAAGAAGCCACCCGATGAAAGGCTCAACTCCAAGTGGTTTGGTCCATTCTCCATTGCTCCCACCTCACCATCCGGGAAATCCATGCTCATTCCACCCGAAGTTGGTAAGGTACAATTCAAGTTTCGAGTGCCATGCGAAGGTAATGACATTGACTTCAAGGAGGTAATGAGTTGGGATGGTTTTACTTAGCTTATTTCTTGGTTCCGTCTAGCTAGAGACGTTAAAGAAGCGCTTCATGGGAGGCACCCCATGTTATCCTTACCTTTTCACTTTTATGTTTTTGTGTTGTTTTAGTTCGTTGAATAAGATGTGGGCAAGCACTTAGGCGGATCACTCTTCACAATGCGCGCTATGGGACTCTTTCACTCCTTTGTTCCTCAGCTTTTCTCTACCAACGCGGTAACTTCGTTCCACCTTACCCTCTCTCTCTCGATCATTGAGGACAATGCTCGTGTTAGTCGTAGGGAGATTGAGGTTTGAGGTGATTATTTGTTGGTAGAAGTCTAATGTGTTGTTTGTTGAGTTGCATGATCTTAATTGAATGTCAATTTCCTATATTGTAGAATCATTCGGTTCTTGACTTTTGGTGTTTGATTGGCTTCAAGCTTTCACAATGACGTTTAGACTGTTCCACTTAGAACCTATAACCAGCATGTTAGCGCTAATATCAAATTGAGTCTAGGCCAGAACAGAGATTTCATCACTCTTGTATGTTGGTTGATTGGCTTGATAACACCGGTTTAAGATGATGAAGGCAGTCAGTATTTTTACCCCTTTTCCATGTTTTTCTTAAAGTGATTGTGGCTTGAGATTAGATGGAATCCAATTCGAAATCCTGTGTGGAAGTTGTAAGGGGTTAAGGATCAAGTGGCTAGTGTTAAAAGAAAGTGTTCAAAAGAAAAGAAAAGAAAAGCTAAGCTAGGCAAGCTCGGCACCTAAGTGAAGTGTCGGGTTGAGCACTAGCAAAGGCAAAAGTTGTGAGCTAGGCAGGTTCAACACCTAAGTGAAGTGTTGGATCGAGCACTAGTATGCAGTAAGAAAAAAAGAAAAAAAAAGAGACAAAAATGAAGAAGAAAAGAGAAAGAAAAGGAAAAAAAAGAGTTCTCAAAATGTAGCCCTTGATCCTATGCCCGAGTTTGTAAAGAGCGGATCTAGAAGCGGATGAAGTCGATTCGATAGCCACATCATGATCACTCACCACCTTCCAAAATTTCCTTACCTCCATCTATTTCGTTCCATTTCCCGAGTCAAGTCCTTTTGATTAGAGTTGGTGTTGTCCTGGTCGGTTTTGATGTGTCCCAATCAACCACTACTTGAAGTGTGCAGAAAATAGTGAGGTCTAGACTTGTCTGGTTGACGTTCTTTCATGTGTAGGTTTAGTTTGTTCGTGGAACAGTTTAAATCGAATTGTTATTGCTTGAATCTCAATGGAGCCGATCTTGTCATTTGTGAACTTGGATGTTTTCTAATTCATTTGCTTGAGGACAAGCAAAGCTTAGTCGTAGGGGAATTTGATGTGATCATATTTAGTGCATTTTAAGTCCTCGATTGACCTATGAAATGCCCGTGTTTGATCCTTAAGTGCCATGCTTAATATGCTTTTATTGATGTTTTATGTTAAGTGTCCGTTTGTTGTCCGGTTGCTACTTTGAAGCCATTTCCTTGTCTATTGGAGGTCTTTTCTTTGTATTTTCAGGTCTTGGCATTGAAGTACTGGTGAGAAGGAGCACGTGGGATCAAACGGGAGGTCAATCGGAGCTAGGACGGAGGAGATATGGGCGTGGCAAAATTGAAGAAAATACGACTTTCAGCTGAAGACAGTTTCGGCGAAAATATCATAGGGTTTTCGCCGAAAGAAAAGATTTCGGCCGAGAACTCTAAGCTCTCGGACCGAAAACTCTAAACAGACAGAAGGCCTTTGATCATTGAAGAAATTTTTGGCGAAAACATTCAAAGTTTTCGCCAAAAACTTTAGAAGGAATGCACCGCTGGTCGTGAGTTTTCAAGGAGAATTTCGGCGAAAATACTGCAAAGTTTTCACCGAAAATATCAGGTATTTTCCAGCGACTATTTAAGGAAAGAAGGCGGCGAAAATTCAGTATCAATTCATTATTCTAATCTCAACACCATCGCCGACTCCTCTCTCTCTCTCAATTGTTCATCATCAACTCCATCATCTCCTCTCCCTCAACCACACACCATCCTCCCTCAATTGTTGATCAACTTGAAGATCTAAGTGAAGTCTTCCACCCTTGGATTGGAGCTTGAAGAGCCAAGTGAGAAGATCCTCCATGGAAGCAAGGATGGTCTCCTCTCCTCAATTTCAGGTTTCTTCCATGGTTAAGCTAGGCTAAGCTTAGGTTTAGTTTAGTGAGGGATGGATCAAGCTAGGATAGGTGATTGATTGTATGGATCGATGTTTCTTATAGCCATTTGTGTAAGATGATGATCCTAGACCTTGTGCTTTGTAGCCATTAGAGCTTGACTTGTTCTTTTGGTATTGTTATGTCTTTCAATACATGAGAATGATTGATTGATGTTGATCTAAGGTTGTAGGATTGTAATTGGATGATTTGAGAGATTGGATTATCAAGTTACAACCATTTTGAGCTTGTTCTTCCTTGTTGTCATTTTATCAAACACTTGGTGTGCATTGAGTTTTCTCTCATTTGAAGGCTGAAAGACCCTTGTGATTGCTAGACTAGTGTTATATGATTGACATGAGAGTGTCTTGCATCATTACCTTGTGCTAGATGATTGTTAGCATAGAATTCAAGTTCCAAGCATTTCATTGAGCTAGTATAAAGCATTCCATTCCCTTTGTTCACATAGCGAGAGCATGGTGCATTTGGTCTAGGAATAGAGAATCAATTGTGCGAGAGTTCGTTGATTCTACTTGAGTGAGATGCATGGTCATTAATTACACATCGTTGCTTGAGATTCAATCCAGCTTTCATGAACCTTGAGCTTGAAGAAATCCCTTGCTAGACTAAACTCCTTTCTCTCTTGTTCGATCCTCAATTTCTCTTGTCAATTTTACTTTGCTTGTTTATGTTTTTAACTTGTTTTCTTTCAAATCAAATCTCAACTCAAAATGTATGGACCGTTCACGAATTTTGTGAGTATTAGCCTATGAGAGGACCTCGAGGAATACGACCTTGATAAAATTCCTTATCACACTTCGTGCATGGTGTGAGTTCCACGACTTCTAACTCTAAGAAATGCGGAGAAAATTAAAAATTAAACTAAAGCAGATTGGAAATTAGGGTTTGAAAACAAGGATGACATACGAACTTAGACTTTGAATCCCCCTTCGTTCCCCAGAGCATTGGCAATCAACAGATCAGTGGATTTCGATTCTCATTCAATCAATTACTAAGACACCACCATAACTCCTTACCCTTAGGTTTAAGACCGGCGAACGTTCGCTCTATCCGTTCTAACTACCAAGATTAACTAGCCGCCCGGGTACGGTCGCCTCTCGCAACGACTTAATTAACTGGTGTAATTACTAATGATTTATGAGTTACTCTTGCAGTGGATTAACCCTAACCGGTTCCTACGAAAGGCACGCTCCAATTATAAGGTTAATTGTTCAATTTGATGTTCTAAAGTAAGGCGAGCGTTCGCTTCTATCCTTAGCTTAACAAGAATCTAATCAAGGTGATCAATCCGAACAAGAAACATCAACAATGAAAAACAAATCGAACATGAAAGAAGAACTTACCCTAGGATTTTCGGCGAAAATTCCTTTGTAAACCGAGCAAGAATTTTCTGAACTTTGATTAACTCCTTTGATCAATCCCGGTGCAATCCTTCGAGATTCCAACGCCTTAGACACGTCCTTGGTTACTTATTCGATGACAAAAACCTGTGCTAACATAAAAACACTAGAAAACCATCAAATAGACCCGAAACGGGCCAAGGTAACACAAATGGCACGAGATAGGGCAATAGATTGAATATTCGTTATTCTACCCTAAAAACCATGTCTTAAGCAAAGAAATGTCGCTTAAATGAGGCTGATAATCACGTCAAATCGAGTGTCATCAGTAGCTAAACTCTTAGAGCTTAGACTAGATGAACCCTAAGTAACCCAGGGCATTAAAGCGGTCACGGATTGGCGGTGATTAGATTCAAAGTTCAATCAGTTTCTCTTTCATGTTTGATTTGTTCTTCATCGTTCATGTTTCTTGTCTAGATTGATCACCTAGATTAGATTCTTGTTAAGCTCAGGATAGAAGCGAACGCTCGCCTTACTTTAAAACATCAAATTGAACAATTAACCTTATAATTGGAGTGTGCCTTTCGTAGCAATTGATGCTGCAGTTTTAGCGGTATCAAATAACTAACCTACCGAAGTAGACTAGATCGTATTCCACAGGGTTTCTACTAATCGACTACTCAAAGAAGCTGGTAAATTACTCAGGTTTAAACACTTAGTGCGTGGTGTGAGTTCCACTACTTCTAATCTAATAAAGCAGGAAAATAAAAGACAGAAAAGTAAAAGGTTGACTAACGAGAATATAGACGAACTTATATTTCGAATCCCCCTTAGATCACCAGAGCATTGGCAATCAACAGATCAGCGGTTTTCAATTCTAATTCAATCGGTTTCTATACACCATCATAACTCCTTACCCTTAGGTTTAAGACTGGCGAACGTTCGCTCTATTCGATCTAACTACCAAGATTAACTAGCCGCCCGGGTACGGTCGCCTCTCGCAACGACTTAATTAACTGGTGCAATTACTAACGATTTTTGAGTTACTCTTGAAGCGGATTAACCCTAATCGGTTCCTACGAAAGGCACACTCCAATTATAAGGTTAACTGGTTGAATTGATGTTTTAAAGAGAGGCGAGCGTTCGCTTCTATCCTCATCTTAACAAGAATCTAAACTAGGTGATCAAGGAAGACAGGTTTAAGCGCCAAAGCAGAGAATCGTCTAGCGACTAACCCTAGCTTGCAAAAACCTAATCTAGGCGACCAACCAGAAAAGAAACATAAACAATCAAGAACAAAACAACCATGCAACGAGAAACTGATTGAACTTCGAATCTAATTACCGCCAATCCGTGACCGCTTTAAAGCCCTTGATCACTTAGGGTTCATCTAATCTAAGCTCTACAAGTTTAGCTACTCATAACGATAACAGAAGAATCAAAGGCAACAAAGGAAATCATCATACAGAGGAAGAACAGATAAGAACTGAAAAACCTAATTCTGACGACTCCGGCGAAGCTTCAATCTCCTAGATCTTCAACTTTAAGCTCCGAGCTCTCTGAGATGGAAGGATGGCGTCACGATCTCTCCACGGATCTTCGAACTCTCTAAAATCTATCTATCGACCCTAAGGTCGTGGCTAATCAGCCAAAATTCGTGTGTATTCAATATGGCTTCAAAAAGTCTATATATAACCCTAGAAACCCTTTACAAGTTGGAAAAGGCTGAATTTTCCCGTCTGGGGAGCTTACACGGCGTGTAAGCTCACAGTGCATTGAGCTTACACGGCATGTAAGCTCCAAAACGCAGCGTTTTGAGCTGTGCAGCACTCCGATTTGTTTCGATCATTCCCGCTCCGTTTGAACTCCGATTTGGTCTCCGTTTGAAGCGCTAGACTCGTGAGAGAGTCCTCTATAATGTGGTAACTTGGGGGCTCAACATAAAAGCTCACAAAAAAGGGTAAAAATAGCCAAGAAATGGACAATGTACGCACTAGGAGCCGATAATCACAAAGTTACGACAAATGCACCAAATACTCATCAAAATGGCATCAAAGGGTATGAAATGTTGCTTAAATAGGGCTGATAATCACGTCAAATTGAGTGTCATCAAAATACCCCACACTGAAGCTTTTGCTTGTCCTCAAGCAAACTGAACTAGAACGCACTCAAATTCACAAATGACACGAGATTAAACTGAGATTCAATTCTAACAATTTGGTTTAGACTGTTCCACGTAGAAAAAGTGATCTACACATGCAAGAACATCAACCAAATAAATTTTCGATCTCACTAATCTCTGCACACTTCAAGTAGTAGTTTTAACAAAGCACGTTTCTTGGGAAAACAATTAATCATGATTAACCGACTACGATAACACCAATTCTAATCAAAAAGACTTTAAGCTCTAGCCATGATGTGGGTTCGGAGGTAGGAAAAGTGACGTGGCTATCGACTCGACTTCATCCGTTTCTAGATCTGTACGTTACATGTTCTAGCTAGGAACGATTTAAACAACAATTTCTTTCAAGATTCAAACTTTCTCCATTGATTTACTGCATACTAGTGCTTGATACCGAACACTTCGCTTAGGTGTCGGACCTGCCTAGCTCACATTATTTGTGCCTACGCTAGTGCTCAACCCGAACACTTCACTTAGGTGTCGGGCTTGCCTAGCTTTATTTTCAGCACTTTAAAGAACTTTACATTGATTTGCACAACTTAATTACTTGATTTCACCATTTAGTCACATAATCCTAGCTAGTTATAACTTTTTACACAAGATTTCGAATTGGATTTCCGTCTAATCTCAAGCCACAATCACATGTGATCAAATATGGACTGAAAAACATGGAAGAAGCTAGCATTTATCATCTTAGAACGGTGTTATAGAGCTTTGTTATTAACAAGTCAATCAATTCAATTAATTCAAGTTCAACTACAAGAGTGATTTATGATCTGTTCTGACCTAGACTCATTTGATATCAGTTCCGACACGTTGGTTAAAGGTTCTAAGTGGAACAGTCTAGACGTCATTGTTCAAAATTGAAGACAATTTAACATCAAAAGTCAAGAATTGAGCAATTCTATGCTAGAGTGATTGGACAGGAATCACGAGGCGCACAAAGATATAGGCAATCAAGATCATGCATGGTTTTCTAACATCCTACCCCACACTTCGACTGTTATGTGTCCTCACAGAACTAATCTAGAGTAGAGAGAAACGAAGAACCTGGAAGGTAATGGTCGGTGTAGCGGATGAGCACGGAGAGGCCGGAGTGGAGCGGAGTAGCTAATCAAGTTCCTACAAAACAAAAACAACAAAAAGATCAAAAGGATACCGGGACAAGTGCCCCGGATCCACACAGAAGAAAAGTGGATCGAGATCCGAAAAGAAGAAAGAAAAGAAATCGAAAGGATAGAAACAACCTGATCACTGTTCCGAGGGCGGGGTGAAAAGCAGAAGTCGAAACCGGTATAAATAGTCGGCGGAGAACACAAGATTTTCGCGAAAATGATTGAAAATTTTCGGCGAAAATGTTTTGTAAAATCAAAATCCGGTTCGGCGAAAAGCTAAGTTGTTTTCGGTTTAGAAGTAGAAACAGGAGAACAGGCCGGTTTTAAACACATATTTTTGGCGAAAATATGGGTGAATTTTCGCCTAAAATAATCTTGAAAATGGTCGGCAGTTTTTTTTTTTTCAACAGGGGCTTTAAAACAGAACGACTCAAAATGAAAACAACTGACTCCAGCCGTGGGTTGCCTCCCACGAAGCGCTCTTGTTTAACGTCCGTGAGCCAGACGATACCTGTTAGGGACCCCAACTTAGGAGTTCCTTGAAGTCAATCGTCTTCTTCAAGGACGGCGGTTGAGTGCCATGTAGCACTCCAGAAGGGTGATGCAGCCGGTAGTGCTCTAGTAGATCGCGGTTCAGTTTGGATGACCAGTTCTTCTCGAATTCTCCTACTCGAGGAGGAAAGAGGTAGTATGGCGCGGCATGGTCAATGAGCTCCATCTTCTCTACAGGTCGACTCGGCGGAAGTGTAGGTGAGGGTATCTCCTCAATCTCTATGTGCTCCTCTTCGGCTTCAACTTCAGGATGGATTGGCTCTTTGTCTTCATCAACCACCACCGACAAGGATTCTTCTAGCTCATAATAGTCATGGATAGGATCATCATCTTCTTCTTCGAACAGCTCTTGAGCGTCTTCTGTCATTAACTGCTTTGGTTGCTCGAGCTTGATGTCCGTCGCGAGATGAGCTTGTAGCATTGAAGAGATATTATCCAAGGCAGATTGGGTTCACGACGAGCATTGTTGATGTTCATGAAGCATCTCTTGGTTATCTCTAGCGCCTCTTCAATGCTCTTGTTGGTGTATCTCTTGGTGACCTTGTAGCATTGAAAAGATATTATCAAAAAGGGAGTCAATTCTCGCCGTTTGTTGTTGTTGTTGATGTAACATCTCTTGGTAATCTTCGATATATGGTGCTTCATTGATGTACCGCTCTCGGTACCGGTCATCCCACCTGTTATCCTGCATAATCAAAACTAAGAAGCACTACCCAGGTAAATCATGGAAATATGGAGGAAAAATAAATGGTAAGGCGGAAAGGTAGAAGAATAATTTGCCAACTCTTCTTTCAAACAATTAGAAGAGTCCCCGGCAACGGCGCCAATTTGATGCTGCAGTTTTAGCGGTATCAAATAACTAACCTACCGAAGTAGACTAGATCGTATTCCACAGGGTTTCTACTAATCGACTACTCAGAGAAGCTGGCAAATTACTCAGGTTTAAACACTTAGTGCGTGGTGTGAGTTCTGCGACTTCTAATCTAATAAAGTAGGAAAATAAAAGACAGAAAAGTAAAAGGTTGACTAACAAGAAGATAGACGAACTTAGATTTCGAAACCCCCTTAGATCACCAGAGCATTGGCAATCAACAGATCAGCGGTTTTCAATTCTAATTCAATCGGTTTCTATACACCACCATAACTCCTTACCCTTAGGTTTAAGACTGGCGAACGTTCGCTCTATCCGATCTAACTACCAAGATTAACTAGCCGCCCGGGTACGGTCGCCTCTCGCAACGACTTAATTAACTGGTGCAATTACTAACGATTTATGAGTTACTCTTGAAGCGGATTAACCCTAATCGGTTGCTACGAAAGGCACACTCCAATTATAAGGTTAACTGGTTGAATTGATGTTTTAAAGAGAGGCGAGCGTTCGCTTCTATCCTCAGCTTAACAAGAATCTAAACTAGGTGATCAAGGAAGACAGGTTTAAGCGCCAAAGCAGGGAACCGTCTAGCGACTAACCCTAGCTTGCAAAAACCTAATCTAGGCGACCAACCAGAAAAGAAACATAAACAATCAAGAAAAAAACAACCATGCAACGAGAAACTGATTAAACTTAGAATCTAATTATCGCCAATCCGTGACCGCTTTAAAGCCCTGGATCAGTTAGGGTTCATCTAATCTAAGCTCTACAAGTTTAGCTACTCATAACGATAACAGAAGAATCAAAAGCAACAAAGGAAATCATCATACAGAGGAAGAACAGATAAGAACTGAAAAACCTAATTCTGACGACTCCGGCGAAGCTTTAATCTCCTAAATCTTCAACTTTAAGCTCCGAGCTCTCCGAGGTGGAAGGATGGCGTCACGATCTCTCCACGGATCTTCGAACTCTCTAAACTCTATCTACCGACCCTAAGGTCGTGGCTAATCAGCCAAAATTCGTGTGTATTCAATCTGGCTTCAAAAAGTCTATATATAACCCTAGAAACCCTTTACAAGTTGGAAAAGGTTTAATTTTCCCGTCTGGGGAGCTTACACGGCGTGTAAGCTCACAGTGCATTGAGCTTACAAGGCATGTAAGCTCCAAAACGCAGCGTTTTGAGCTGTGCAGCACTCATATTTGTTTCGATCATTCCCGCTCCGTTTGAACTCCGATTTGGTCTCCGTTTGAAGCATTGGACTCGTGAGAGAGTCCTCTATAATGTGGTAACTTGGGGGATCAACATAAAAGCTCACAAAAAAGGGTAAAAATAGCCAAGAAATGGACAATGTACGCACTAGGAGCCGATAATCACAAAGTTACGACAAATGCACCAAATACTCATCAAAATGGCATCAAAGGGTATGAAATGTTGCTTAAATGGGGCTGATAATCACGTCAAATCGAGTGTCATCAGCAACTGATTAGGGTTAATCCACTGCAAGAGTAACTCATAAATCGTTAGTAATTCCACCAGTTAAGTTAAGTCGTTACGAGAGGCGACCGTACCCTGGCGGCTAATTAATCTTGGTAGTTAGAACGGATAGAGCGAACGTTCGCCGGTCTTAAACCTAAGGGTCAGGAGTTATGGTGGTGTCTTAGAATTGATTGAATGAGAATTGAAATCCGTTGGTCTGTTGATTGCCTATGCTCTGGTGAACGAAGGGGGATTCGAAGTCTAAGTTCGTCTGTCATCTCTGTTTTCAACCCTAATTTCCAATCTGTTTTCAGTTTCAATTTTTAATTTCCCTGCATTTCTTAGAATTAGAAGTCGTGCAACTCACACCACGCACGAAGTGTTTAACCTGAGTAATTTGCCAGCTTATTTTAGTAATCAATCATTAGAAGACCCGTGGAATACGATCTACCCTAGCTTTCCTAGCTTAGTAGTATTTGATTGAACCAGCACAACGACGAGGTTCATCAAATTGGCGCCGTTGCTGGGGACTTCTTTTGATTGTTCGAAAGAAGAATGGCCATCGTTCATCTTTCCATCCACTTCGATTTTACACTGGTTTTGTTTGTTTCTGTTGTTTGTAGGTTGCTCACAGGTGTATGCATCGCCGCCCTTGGACTCGCTCTCAAACCGACAAGGCTAAGAGCATAGAGAGACCAGGCAGTTCTGCTCCACCTCGACAATCACAGATTCCAAGGAGAAGCAGAACCAATCCACCTCCATCCGTCACTCCGATCAAGATCGAGGAACTGAATGAGAGTTCCTCATCTCCATCTTCACCGTCATCTTCATCCGTTTCAAACACCGAGTCACTTTCACCTCCTCCATCTCCTACTATGGATGATCAGTTACCACCACCACCACCACCAGGCAGAAATCCACCACCACCACCTGCACAGAAGAGTCTAGCTGACTACAACAAGCCGAGCGCGACTAGCGTTCAATCTGCCATTGCCGTGCCGCGCGTTGAAGGAGATTCTGACTATGAGATCAAGATTCCATTCTTGACTATGATCTCTAAGGATCGACAATTTGAAGGCAGGCCACTAGACAATCCGTGCACACATCTGGCGGATTTCCTTGATCTCTGCAGCACTTTCAAGAACGGAAACCTCGACAAGAACACTCTTTGCTTGAGAGCTTTTTCGTTCTCTCTGAAAGGCGCTGCTAAAAGGTGGCTTACTGGCAAACCACCTGGATATTACACTGATTGGGACACTCTGGCTCAGGACTTCGTCGAAGAGTACTTCCCTCCTGCCAGAACAACAGCCATCAAGGACAGCATCACAAGATTCTCCCAGAAAGAAGGAGAAAGCTTATACGATACTTGGAATCGATTCCAAGAATTTCTCTACAACTGTCCTCATCACGGATTCGAGCAGAGGTAGTTAGCTGAAATCTTTGCTCGAGGTCTTCGAGAAGAATCTGCCAAGTGGGTCAATTCTCTAGCTGAAGGGGATTGCACTACACTCACACCTGAAGCTGCTCTTCTTCACTTCGCAAACTGTGCTTCCAAGTCAAGGAACTGGGAGTGACAATCAGAAGGATCAAGGAGCAAGCTCGATCTCGAAGCTACTATCAAGGCAGAAGTAGAGAAGCATTTGAAGAAGTCTTCTACACCAGTCAAACCACCGGCAGCCTTTGTCTATGTTGCCGATTGTGAATGGTGTGGAGCTTATGCGCATAATGGAGGCCGATGCCAGAATTTTGGTAAGACAGAAGTCTGGTCCGCCGAAGAAGTAAATTTCGTTCAACAAGGCTTCAACAACAATCAGAACGGTTATGTTGGCTACCGCAACTTCAGGCAGCAAGGGAACTATCAAGACAGACCTCCCTACAATAATGGCGCCAACCATAACTAGAACCAGAATAACCGCCCAGCTGGTCCAGCTCAGGATCAGAAGCCTAACCATCCGCAGGGAGGTGTCTATCAGCCGCCATACCGTAATCCGGGTAACTATGGAACTACTCCTGGCAATCGCCAGAATCAATATCTGAATAATACCTATCCATGGCAGCAACATCAGAGAGAGAACAATGTCAGTGACCTCGACAAGAAGCTTAGTCAGATCATTACCAGACTCGATGATCATGACAGTCAGTTCAAAGCTCAAGCTCTTCTCAATCAAGAACAGATCGCATCCGGTCAAAGAATTTAGCAAGCTGTCAACCACATCTCGAGCATGCTAGCATTTGGACGACCATTTGGCCAACTTCCAAGCCAGACAGAGCCGAATCTGAGAAAGGAGCAAGCCAAGATGGTAACTGTTCAAAAGTTTACGAGCTTATCTGCTGATGCTTCTTCTGTTTTACGCAGGATCACTGAATCTCCAGAGAAGAAGGAAGCACAGAAAGTGGCGCCTAAGGAGAACGATCCTCCTCTTGCACCGTACTATGTGAAGCCTCCTTTTCCAAGAGCATTGCTGCCGAACGCAAGGATCGAGACTAGCATGAAAGGGAATAAAGAAGGATACCCTGATGCTCGTAGCAAGAAACCTTCCTCGCCATATCCAGCTAAGTGCTCTGACCCTGGTTCTTTCACTCTACCTCTAGTCATTAAAGATATTGAGATAGAACGTTGTTTAGTTGATCTAGGCGCGTCTGTTAATGTTATGCCTATGAGTTTATATGAGAAGCTGAACCTAGGAGAACTTGAACCAACTAGTATGCAACTTGTCTTTGCTGATAGATCACTTAAAACCCCTAGGGGAGAGATAAAAGACGTTGTTACTAAATGTGGTCCTTTCACTTTCCTAGCTGACTTCGTGATCATAGACACTAGTAAGGATGATTCTACCATTCTCATAAAATCGACCCTTCATGGCTACTTCTGGAATGCAAATTAATGTTCCGGATGGTTCTTTAAGTTTGAGGGTTGGTAGGGAAACGATAACATTCCGCCTTAAAGACGAAATGAAATATAATCCTAAGAATGAAAAATTTCATTGCTTAGCTGTTGAAACTGTGGAGTTGACTTCGGTCAACTCCGTCATTGACGTCTCTTCTAGTGTTCCTAGCTCAATTGTTACTGCAGGTGCTGAACAGATTACCAAGCAGAAACCAAAATATGTTCCTCAGAAGCCGCCAAAGAAGAAGGAACTGAAAGCCTCTTCTTCACCGCCAAGCAAGAAACCTAGCAGGCCCCGGGGGAATAACAAGAAGACGAAGACTCAAATGGTCTGGAGACCAGTTGTGTCGCCAACTTCATCCGAGCCAGCTGCACCACCAATTCGTTCCGAGCTACCGGCGCTGGAACAAGTACTGAAGGACAAGCCGAAAGCATCTCCTAAGGAAATACCTACGATCACCGATCCTGGTGATACAAAGTCGGAGGGTAAAGAGAAGATGAAGCCAATCATTCTCATCCCTTCCACCGTCTTCCTCGTAAAGATGATCCCTTGACAGAGCTCTTTGGTCCGTTCAAGATCACTGAGCACCTTCCCGACGGACGTACCAAGCTTATACACGCTAACGGGAAGAAATTTATGCTTCACGGAGATGCCATGAAGCTCTACTTCATGAACTCCGATGCTAGCATTAAGGAGAACCTGAGTTGGGATGTCTCCTAATACCGTCCAGGTATCGTCCAGCTCAAGGACGTTAATCTAGAGCGCTTCGCGGGAGGCAACCCACGGCTGGATTCCGTTTTTCATTTGTGTCAACCTTAGTGTTCTAGAGTCGGTTCGGGGGAGCCAAAAGTGTCAGTTTGTTTGTTTTCTTATTTTTCCTGTGTAGTCTGTGTGTCGTAGTGTCAATCGCAAGTCGTTTGAGGTTGTTCCGATTTTTGTGGATTTAACTGTGATTTTCTGAAGTTTGCCGGGATTGCGAAAATATTTTCAATCGTTCAGGTCAAACATTTTCGGCGAAAATGACCCATGTTTTCGGCGAAAACTCTCTTTAAAATCTCACTGTGTTTTCCAGACGTTTTTAACTCAACTTTTCGGCGAAAACTCCTTGAGTTTTCAGCGAAAATGTATTTGAAAATCGGCAGACCCTTTTTGCCTTGGGTTTTTGGCGAAAACTTGCACATATTTTCGCCGAAAACCTGAGTGAAAATCAACAAATTATTCATTTTAAAATCTGGTCACTTCTTCTTCTCTCTCCTCACTTCTTCTTTTCGAAAATCTTCAAAACCTCCCCCTTTGTTAAAAAACTCAAACCGCCGCCGCCTTTCTTCCATCACCGCCGTCCGACAAGCCACCACCGTCGCCACCGCCACACGTCTCCCCTCCCTTTTCTGAACATTTTGAGATGTAGATCGTCCGAATCGGAGCTCTAGAGCTCGCGTTCAGCCAAAACCTAAAATTTTTGGTTTTTCTCTGATTTCTCTTTCTCCGTTCATTTTCAGCACCCATGGCTTCAAGGGAAGTTGTAGAACTTTTCATTACGAATCTTTTGACATGCTGAATGCTGAATTTCGTCGGGGTTGACTTTCAGTTGACTTTTCGGTTTACCTCGATTTGTGTGCCGACTGATTTCGTGTGAACTAGGTTAGCTGAACTCTTTGGACTGATCTAGCTTGATTAGGGAGTATTGTGCTTAATTTTAATATCGTTTGATCATGTGTTGCTATAAATAAGATTGATTCTTTGTGGTGTTGACTTTTGTGAAATGTCGGTTTGACTTTGACTTATCTATGATCCTTTGGTTGCCTTATGTGCTCATTCACGTTCATATTATTGTGTTTGCCATCTGAGATCATATTATACCGTCATTTTCCGATTTGTGCTAATCTTGCCATGATTAGGGTTCAATGTTCTATTATGTTGACTTTTTGAATGTCGGTTTGACTTCTGAACTCTGATTGTGATAATTCCATTCTGGTTGTTCCTAAGCGTGTATTTTAATTGTTTGTGATTACCGGTTAATCTGCTTTGCTTACCCCCACTCGGTTTTCCTCATTTCTTTGTGAAATTGAGTTTTTCTACTAAGTGTGGGGTAGGGTTTTAGTTTGACTAATCTGGTTTGTTTTCGTGCTTAGGAACGTAACTCATGAGCGCAGGACCAAGCAGAGACTTGACACCGCCTCCAGCTCCCGAGTTCCCGCTCCCATCACACCTGTCGTCCAGGGCCCTCCCCCAGCTTTCCCTGGCCGTGTTGGGTACCACCACACCGTTGCTCGCCTACCCCCGTACTACTTCGAGTGCTACCAGCATCTCGAGAATATCCTTGGAGCTGCTGTTCGCCCCTTTCCATGGAGTCGCTCTTCGATCACGATGAGGACTGGCACCGGAACGTGCTCGATGCACTAACGCATGCTGGCTTGCTGGAGCTGACCACGCTTGCCGCCGACTTCCTAGACGTCGCCCTTCAGGAGTTTTGGGCGACGTCCGATCTGGACGAGCACAAGAGGAGGCAGCACAAGGAGGTCGTCACCTTCTATCTGGGCGGGGTGCACAAGAAACTCACATATGATTTGTTTGCAGCTCGTCTCGGGATTCCCCACGAGCACTACGAGGGTCATCTACTCGGCTGGGAGAACGAAGATGACGACGGAGAGGAGTACCATGCACTCTGGAGCCACATGACTGGAGTGCCCGGCGATCGTCTTACGAAGCATAATTCAGTTAAGTCTCTCTCTCACCCTCTCTATAAATTCATTCACATGGTTTGGCGTCGTTCTCTTTTGTATGCTCCAGAGAAGGACCGCCACCATATCAGCCGAGAGGAGCTTCTTCTTCATCGCGCCATCCGGGAGAGCTATCCTCTTCATCCTGGATGGGTGCTTTCCCGACTACTCCGCAAGAAGATTCAGAGGTCGAAGCCACCTCGCTCACTCCTGGGAGGCAACTTTGTAGGCCGACTCATCATCTCCTTCGGTCTCAGCCAAGAATATGGCCCGAACATCCCACGTCGTAGAGTACGCACCATTGGAGGCGATTTGGCGGTCGAATAAAACCTCGAGCTGGACCTCAGCCCCCAGGTAGCAGCAGATCCTCCTCTCCACTACAAGGATGAGTCGGAGGAAGAAGATGATTCTGAGGAGCCTCAGCCTCAGTATGAGCCAGAATTTCATGATCCTACACCCTCGCCACACCATCAGGCAGGGTATGCACACCAGTTGCCGCCGCCCATTCCAGAGCCATACCAGGCGTCTCACCAGCAGCACCGACTGCACCCCGCGGATGTTGGAGAGCTGTATGAGCGTCTCCAAGAGTGGCGCATCACCGACAACGCCACTCAAGAGGCAAGGTGGACTATTATGCAGCAACATATGCACCGCTCCGACGAGCGGTATGAGACACAGCTGGCGTGGCACCGTCAGCTCGGCGACTTCCTCCACTTTCCACCTCCCGACGTGCCTGACGAGCAGTGATCGGGTTGTATCCTCTTTCTTGTCCCGTCTTTTTATTTCTTCTTTTCGGATTTTGATCCAACTTTTTTATGTGTGGATCCGGGACACTTGTCCCGGTTTCCTTTTTATCTTTCATTTGTTTTTGTTTTGTAGGCAGTTGGGAGATTCCCTTTGCTTCGCTTTGGTAGATTGCCTCTGCTCCGAGGATCCGTGCCCATCCCCTACGCCAACCATCTCGGTCCAGGTTCTTCTACTTCACTCTGAACTCTAGATTTAGTCCTGTGAGGACACAGTCCGATTTAAGTGTGGGGTAGGATGCTAGAGAACCTTGCATGAACTTGATTGCCCTTGATTGTGTTTTTGTGTGCCTCATGATTCCTTCCAGTCTCTCTAGCATTAGAATGGCTCAGTTCTTGATTTTTGATGTTAAGTTGTTGTTCAAACTTTCACAATGATGCTTAGACTACTTAACCTAGAACCTGAGAACCAACGTGTTACTTTGATGCTAAATTGCCTGGTCAGAACAGAATTTGTAAAATCACACTTGTTGCCTTGATTGCATGAAAATGACTGAATCCGACTAGCAAACCAACTGTGAGCTTTTGATCCATTGCACGTAACTTGCAATTTCAATTCTTTTTGAGCGATTTTCTGTTTGCTTGAATGAGTTAGAATTTGCATGAGACATACTCGAGACCACACGATAACACGAGTTCTAGAATGATAGGGGCACCTAGATTCAGCTAGTAAGCCAGATAGCCTACCCAACGATAAAATCCATTAGGTGTAGACCCTTGAGCTTGGCCTGTTCTTTCGGTTCGAAATACATTACAACCATTTCCCATTCTTTCATTTCCCGTTGATCCATTGTCGGTTTGTGGTAACCTGCCTATAGCCATTAAACAGGTGGTCTTAGCTGTTATGTCCAAACGTGTAAACCCCTCTAGCAACTAAAAGAAAGAATCGGCACAAAGAAAAAAGAAAAAAATGAAAGAAAAGAATAGAAATTTCGAAAAAGCAGAAAAGGAGAAAAGGTTCAAAAATTCTTAGTTTAATAAAACGTTCTTCTCCCTATACATGGAAGAACGAAGTCAAAAGAAAAGTTGAAAAGAAAAAAAAAACTGTGTAAGAAAAATAATAAAGTGCTAGGTTGCTTAAGGGTATCATAGGACGAGCGTTCACTATTCCACCTGTGTCTGGTTAGATGGTAGGAAGCCATAAGCTAGATTCGAGGGAAGTTAGTCGAAAAGCTACACCGCACCAAAGCCATCATCATACATCCCCATCATCCATTTCATTATAAACCCTTGTAGTGTAGAATTCGTTACAGTCCTAGCAGTAAAGTCCTTCTTGACTGGTTACTCGTGCTGTCACAGTGGTGAATAATCTGAATTCTGAAGCATTATGTATATGTTGTTTGGTTCAGGACATTATATTACGTACTAAAGCATTATATATCCATGTGATTGGATCTTTTATTATATAATATAATAATATAAGCATCACTTTTCACCCGGGAAATAAATTACGTGGAAATTTAATTATTTAGCCCCAAAAACCTCCAGAATCCAGTTGCCTTCCATATGAACCCTTATATATATTACGTACGTACTAGTCTTGCTGTACTTCTATCCTAAATCCTTTTTCTGTTGACCTAGTTTGTATTTAGGTTTACTGTTTACCCAGTTTTCAGAACCGGATCGGGGTCGAGCCGGCAAGGTCAATGGTTCAAAGGTTTAATGGAAAAATCAGGGTTCAACCGGAATCGAACCAGAATTAAACTAGAATTTATCGGTACCGAAAAACTAACTGGTTCACGGTCAGACCGGTCCAACCGAGAGCAGGATACGGCTTTGAAAACATTGCCCTTTACCATCTTCCATCTTAACCTCAAATCGTATACGTTTTGCTTTCATTAATGAATGAGGTGAATCAAACAAGCTTATTGCACAAATCTTGTAGCTATTAATACAAACTCAAACATATAAAATTATCCACAATTAATCTTTAAAAAATGACATACAGCTAGTTATTGCATATTCACCGTCAAACCATAACCATGAATACGCGCGATATCATTTGACTTTTATCACCCAAATATTGCAATATTGAGTGATAATATGTCACACCCAATACCGTCATTTAGAAGTTCACCTCTTAAACCTCCACAAATTTAATTTGTTAGGACAATATTTATTTTTCAACCAATAACATGCCTTAATGACCCACCAATTTTACATGTATAGTTTATAATATTATTAAATTTGCAAGGATTTTTAAGGTTAAATTAGTTAAATTTTTTCATAAATGGTTAAATCAGTCAAAACATGACAAATTATTTTGGTTAAAAAAGGTAGGTTAAATCATGTGTTAAAAAGATACGGTTAATTTTTTATTGAACAAATTTTAATCAATTTTTTATCTTGATTGTTTATTGACCGACTCCAACCGAGAATCAGACAATAAAAGTAACTTGATATTTGGTAATAGCACTCCACAGAAATAAGTTGTTTAGTTTTTTACAGTGTTGTTAGAACCGGACCGGTCTAAATAGTTGGACCGATAAAACCGGGAACCGGTGCCAAAACCGGTCTTGTCCTACTTTATATTGCCACCGGCTCAATAAGCAGTTTTTCAGGGTTGAACCGGTAAAACCGGCCAACCCGTTAGAACTGGGACCGTTTGGCCGGCTCAAGGAACCAATCAGCCACTCCACTTCACACCTCCCTCAACCACTGCCTCACTTACTCCGCCGGCTTCACCCCTCCATCAAATCTCCACCGACTTCCAAACTCCGCCAGCGCCATTTTCATTTATCAACGGCCCAACGTCGCGTAATATTCAACAAGCAACCTTCGTGACGACACGTCCCTTCACCCCGCCATCAACCTTCGCCGTGCCGCCTCCCTTCATCCCGATATCACAGCCTCGAACCTCCGTCGCGTCATCGCCTCTCATCTTATTATTTTTTTTTTTTATAAATGATGATATATATATATATACAGACAAAAGAAGGCCAAGGAATACACAAAGGTTGACAGTAGTTTTCTTACCCCATCCCACAAGACAAAAACCAGAACCCTCCCCAATCTCACCTCTATGCATACTAACCCCAAATAGAAAATGAAACCACCCCAAACCATCCCTTAAGAAACAGGCGAGATTTCCCTCAATAAATCTTAGACGCAATGATAAACTTTTTGTTTATTAATAATGACAGAAGGAGGCAAGAACATAGTGAATAGGGTTTGATAACGGGAAATGAGAAAGGGAATAAGAAAGCGGCGGAATAGGATTTAGGGTTCCTTTCTCCCTTTTTTACTTACGTATATCAAATTAATATTGCGTTTTAGTACCTATAGTTTAGGTAATGACTAATATTACTATATATTTATTAAGTTATTTAATGAACGGTTTTTTGCACTGGTTTTTTTGGTCAAACCCCGGTCAAACCTTAAACCTTTGAACCTCTCGCTTTACCAGTTCGACGACCGGTCCGGTCTTGACAATATTGGTTTTTTATATATTTATTATACATCCCGTAATCCTACTACAGTACTAACACTAATTAATTAATAAAGAAGTTTGAAAGGTGCAGTCTCCAGATCTAAAAACCCAAATGAATGGATATCTAACTGGAAGCATCATTACATTTTTCATAATGAATCGTAAGTCACACTTAAATCCATAATCATCACCTTCTTCCCATAGAGAGGAGGACCCAGCTAGCCCTATGCTTTTCCTTGTTTACGTTAAACACAAAATAAATAGGATTAACAAGTAAAAAACACAAACCTTAAATTAATCCAGAAAACCCTGTAATTATAAATCATAATTTCTAATAGAGACTAATCCGAAAAACCCTATAGCTGGCTGGATGCAACGGGGCCAAAGGATGGTGACATAATTTAAATTATGTCACCTCAACAATATCCATTCACAGCCTTAGGATTCACCCATCCTAGATTTGGATATCCCTTGGGCTAATTAATTATGAAATTAGTGAATTAATTGCATTAATTATATTTGAGTCAATTTGGGAAGGCATTTATATAATGATATTATTCTTATTCTCTGTAATCAATCTTTTATTTTGTTACCAAATTATTACTAATATTATTCCTGCTCAAATCCGAGATTAAGCCTTTATCTTACCTGCTATTTTTTCATTATTCAGTCATTATTCTCATTTCCCTAGCTTGCGGCTGTTTGCTTGTCTCATGGAGTCTCATGTTGTAATCGATGAAGCCAACCAGCAACCTAGGAGCGAAGGTTTTGATCTCAATCTCATACCCGATGATCCAATCGACGAAAATCATTCAGAAACGACTGAGAATATTGTACCATCGGCAGACAATCTCGAAATTTTGCAAGGACACAGTATGTAGATAATAATATTATCCAGCTAATACTATTATTTCTAAACTTTCATTTTTTACTTACTCAGTATCAACTCGATTTTCAATACGATAATAAATGATTTATTTTTTATGTTTTGTGGTCATAATCATCTTCAGTTGATATTTCGTCCATTGTTCCTTTTTAGTTTCAAATAACCGATAATGTTATATATCTAATAATAGTATTTTATCAATTCTGATGTTCATCAGGCTTACGAAATCAATAATAGTAACGCTACAATACTATTATTACTTCATCTAGCACCACTTCAACCCTTTCATAGAACACAAAAACATAGTCAATCAACTAAATACAAGAATTCTCGTACAAAAGGAATCAAACAAACCACAATAACACAAATCATTCATCTGAAACAACAACTTATGCTGATAATAGTATTAGATCTCCAAACCATTCCCAAACATTTGCAGCAAAACGGGAAATCGAAACATAGACATTTCAAACAAGATTCATATGCGATACTAGTATTAACCTAATAATAGTACCCAAACCATTCCCAAATAATTGCAGCAGAACGGAAAATCGCGATGAATGCTGGTTAAGAAACCTAATTCCCAACACAATCGAAACCCCAAAAACGTCTGATTGCACGAAACCACAGCGGCTGCACCAAACAACTACACCAAATCAGGAATCGAAATTAGTTGGGATGAATCGGCAGAGGGAATGTCGCTCGGTAGTGCTTACCTAAACGAGAAGACTGAGTCGGCTCTTCCAGTGACGGCGGTTGCAATCGACGACTAAGAGCAGACTCGTTTTTGACTGCAGAGAAGATTTGGGAGAGAATGGGGGTGCAGGGTTTTTTGTGGCAACGGTTAAAAGAGGAATGAAAATGGAAAAGGTAAGTAGTATAATGGAATTTGGGGTAATAAAAATATTTAATATGACACAATAAATAGGGGAATCCCATTATTTTATTACTATAATCCCTCCACCATTAGATCTATTCTATGGAGATCTAATGGCTCTTATGAATTATGTCTATAAGACATAATCCATAATTTTGTCACCACTCCTAATCCGGATGCAACGTGTCACACTAGATCTTACATCTCTATCACATGGTTTATGTCGGGGGACCCACCCACCTTACAAATCGGACGCTCGCCAATCAGTTCGGTAGCCAGCTGGTCCCATCATCTGATCGCCACTTCCATATTACCAAATATAAAAAATTTACGGAACCCCCTTTGGCTTTGCCTTTTCTTTTAAGTTTTAATTATTCACAAAAGAAACTTAGACGAAGACGAAGAAGAAGAAGAAGAAGATCTCGTTTCCCAATCTCCGCTATTTATTCAGTTGATTCACTCTCTCTTTTTCCTCACTCCTCTCTCATACACACTCTTTCTCTCTTAATATACATAACAACAAGAGAGACAGAGAGAGAAAGGAAATACATAGTCAAAAGATGAAGAGCCGTTCAACTGTAGTTGTCCTCTCCCTCATCTACATTGTCCTCGCCGGAGTCGGCGCCCAATCTCCGGCTACTTCCCCTACGGCCACCCCTGCTCCTCCCACCACCCCCGCTACACCAACACCCACCACCCCTACCGCCTCTCCTCCAGTGAGCACCACTCCTCCCCGACTTCCTCCCCTCCTCCAGTCGCCACCCCACCTCCGTCAACTCCTCCTCCAGTCAGCGCACCTCCGCCAGCCACACCACCACCGGTTGCCACTCCCCCACCTGCTACCCCACCCCCAGCAACCCCTCCTCCCGTCGCCACTCCACCACCTGCATCTCCCCCTCCGGCAACCCCACCACCTGCCACTCCTCCTCCGGCCGTTCCCCCACCAGCTCCCCTTGCATCTCCACCTGCTTCAGTTCCAGCTCCTGCTCCCTCCAAGAAGGTTAAGTCTCCGGCTTCAGCTCCTTCACCTCTGGGTTCAAGCCCGCCTGCTCCTCCCACTGGAGCTCCTTCACCTAGCTTGGGGGCCTCTGCTCCTGGACCGGTCGGTACTGGTTCTGATGTGGTACGTTGTCAATCACTTTAACCTTACTAATTTAGAGTAAATGTGTGGGGTGTCAGTTTGGACCTAATTACTAATTAGGGGTGAAGAGAACAAACAGATCTTGTTGAGTTGTTTCCATCCATACTGTGTAGTAGAAAAGTCAAAATTAGTTTGACCTGATCTGAGATCTCCTCCAAACGGGCGCGTGTTGTCGTAAAGATGAACTGAGCGCGTGGAATTCAAAGGATTGGGGACTAAGCAAAACGAAAGTGGCTTTTCATTCTGTAAAGTTGCACGTGACACTAGATTAGATGATGGAGCTGTCACATGTTTATATTATATTAAATCATCATAAAATATCACAGAATCCCAAGGAGAGCTTAGTATAAAGGCGCTTTGGCTATGATGCATGTAAATGTAACTAGTATTTTTTAAAACTATCACAGGTTTAGGAACTTAAGCATAAGACATTTAATTAAGTTAGATCTTAAGATAGTTTGAAAACAATATTTATTAGTTTAGGCCTAATATTCAGTAGTGTTGAGTAAAACTAGAATCAAATCGTTGGTCAACTCAAAAGATTCGATGAGTAGCACTGAGTGGTCCAACGGTAGCAGTAATGGAATGCCACCAGTGGGCTTTCAACTGTGGTATCATTGGGCCTAAACCCTTTTCATGTATGCTTGCTTAAGACACAATCCATAACATAGATGCTGAGGAAAGGATGACTAATTTAAAAGGGAACTTGGGCAAATGAATGAATGGTGAAGGTGAGAAACTGAGAATGAGAATGAATGGTACTGACTTGTGGGATTTGGTTGCAGAGTGGAGTGGAGAAGATGATGGTTGGGATGATGGGATTGGGAAGTGCATCTACTTTGTTATGGTTGTTACTTTAGAGAGACAGACAGAAGAGGGAGGGAGAGACAGACAGACTTTTTTCACAGACTACTACTTTGAATCAGTTTCTTTATTTCCATTCTTTTGTCTCGATGGATATGGTTGTATTTTACTTCTTTTTTGTTGCCCTTTGTCATGAGGAGGGTATGGATTGTTGATTGTTGATACACTCATATTTGTTGGCATTATTCTACTTGTGAGTTATGAGATTATGGATGCTTACTATATTTTCATTATTATATATCACTTGAATACTTGATGGACGTTTGCCATTTTTCTACACAATCGGTATTTCATTCATTCATGTGATAAACAAGGATATTTTCTCATTAGAAATGGCCAAAAGCCACGGGTACACATAGAGAAAGCTAATGCAACAAGAAAATCCAATTTGGCACAAGAGTCCCAAGTTGAGCTTTGCAAGCTGTGTCATCTCCCTAGAGGTTGTGAGCCCTTGGTGTGAAAATGCATTCAATGTCGGGACGAGCACTCAAAAGGTGGGATGTAATGCCACCAAATAGGCCGAAACACTCCGAAGGCTAGCGATGTTTTACAACTTTTAATGCATTAATTAATGAGTGTCAGGTAATTTGATTTAATTATAGCTGTACCTATAACAGGTTGCAAGAAAAGTAGCTTCATAGAATATGCCCTTGCTTAGGAGACCAATGCTAACGAGCAGAAAAAGGATGTCTTCCCTTCCTTGACATGCATGCCTTTCAGTGTTGGATACAATAATGTCGTATCCCGCCTTCTAGAATTCATTTAAAAATGAACCATCACATTGTATTACCAAGGGTGACATAATTGGCAGTGGACCCTGACCTGGAAGAGTATGTGTAAACAAGGAGGAATATGGGATGAGGTGGTTTGAGGAGGATAAGTCTGTGTACACTCGAGGATATCTCTGGTAATGAGATGAGAGGTGATGGCAATAACCTGGTTCACTCCTCTGAAGATGATGAGTTCATTATTACGAGCTTTCCAAGCATTCCAACAGATGGTGTTACCTTAGTGGTAAAGGGAGGGTTGGTCCAAATCTTTAATATAGGACAATCAATCATGGAATGTAATGAATTGTAGATGAGGGATCTGGGGGGGGGGGGGGGGGGGAATAGATGGAAATCCAGGCACGATGAACATGGGGACGGTAAAAGAGGCAGTGCATGATAGTTTCAGAGTGGAAATTACAAAGCTGGCAAGAAGGACAAGGGTAGCAACGTCTTCTGAACATATTTGATGTCGTGGCAATTGTATTAGAACCAAATCTCCAAAGGAAGAAAATGAGTTTTGGGGGGGGGGGGGGGGGGCTCCACAACCATTTCCACAAATTGTCATTGTTGTGGTAAAGAGACTCCGTTCTAGGGTTTTGGATGTGAGGTTCTATAAGCATGATAAGCCGTCAGATAGAGAAGTCTCATTTCCTTCTTAAATTTCCATTTCCACTCTTCTTTCATTCCCGCCGAGCCAATTGGTATTTGTCTAATCATCTACCACTACAAGAAAACAACTTATTTGTCACATTTTTTTTTCCTATTAGTCACGGTTTTAATCGTGACTAGTCACCATTTTAAAATCCGTGACTATTTTGATCAAAATTTGTCACGGTTTTCCTATAAACCATGACAAAGGATTAGTCACGGTTCTGGAATGAACCGTGACTAATCTTTGTCACGGTTTAGAGTGAAACCGTCACAAAGTTTAGTGACCAAATTGTAAGCTATAAACTTTCCACAGAATAAATTTGTAATTTCCACGAATTCTAGAACCAGGCCCTCAAATTCTTCCGTTATGCAAATTGATTCATAAACTTAGAAAGTTTTTTTGTTATGAATTAAACTTAGAAAGTTCACAAAAGGTCCCAATTAAAATATTTCCGTTATACAAATCAGTCACTCTATTTTTAAGTGACCAATTATAAAATTTAATGACCAAATCAGTACTAAACCAAATTTCCAATTGTACATTTGGTCCTATTCGTTTTCTATCCGTTGGCATAAGGAAGCGAACGGAATCGACTCCGGAGGTAAGAGGTAAGAACGAACGTCCAAGGAAGTGTGGTCTCAGTCGCTCAGAGGTAAGAACGAATGCCGGTGAAGGAATCTATTTCTAACCGCTAATTTTTGTTTTCCGATTTCATGCTCCGATGAGGGAGTTTGGTCGATTCACTCCTCCTTTCGAATCGTCTGGTCAGCGGCAGCAAAGAGGTGGGCACGCCGGAGCCGAGAGTGACTGATTGGTAGCAGTGGAGATTTGGGCACGCTGGAGCCGAGAGTGACTGGAAGGCGGCAACGGAGAGTGATTGCGAGGATGAGAGGTGGATTAATGGAGAGGATAGAAGAGGAGGAAGAAGAAGAGGTTTGAGGAAGAAGAGGGGGTTCTAGAGAGGGAAGAGGGAAGAGGAAGAAGGGAACGGAGGTGGTGGGGGAACGAAGGAATGAATTGCCAGCGTGGAAGGGTAATTAGTTACGGTTCTTAAGAAACCATGACTAATTTGGTCACGGTTCCATAAAAATTGTGACAAATTAGTCACGTTTTATAGAAACTGTGAATAAAAACGTGACTAATTTGTCACGGTTTCCTAATCCGCGACCAATGCCTGATTTTCTTGTAGTGTACGTTTGAAATTGGTTGCAATATTGGGCAATAGTATAAGTGTCACACTCCCGATTGTGATCGGAAATCCAATATGCCGCTTTTTCAAAAGGACCTGAATCAATTGGCAGCTTCATGGAGGGATAGAAAGGGAGCAAAGGGTCTTAAGTGATTGAAATAGATTCGCCATCACCCATCGCCTTAAAACAACCTAGTTGAAGAACATCCCTTTATTTACAGATGTTGGCTCGAATCCAAGAAGGGCGGGCTCCCTTCTTTGCATAAAAAAAAAGTGAAGATCGGGGGAAGTAGAAACTTTTTAGAAGTGTGACCCATAAGGCATTGAGTTGAAAGCTGAGAATTCCCTCAATCCTAGGAGCCAGAAGAATGAAGAGACTCATAATATAGCTCGAGATGGCCTGGATAACTACCTTCAATAGGATGTCTTTACACTACAAAAAAATACAACATTTGTCACGGATTTTTAGTCACGGTTTCGGAAACCGTAAACCGTGACTAAGTTAGTCACGGTTCATAAGAAACCATGACTAATTTTTTTGGCTCCATCTCTCTCTTCCACCCTGGGAATCCGTGCCAATACCAATCAATTCTCCCTCTCTCTCTTTCCTTCTTTCTAGCTTGGCAATCCCTTCTCTCTTTCCTTCTTTCCTTCTTCTTCTTCTTTCCAGCGGAGCAGCCCCTTCTTCTTTCTTTCCTTCTTCTTCTTCTTTCCAGCGAAGCAACCCCTTCTTCTTTCCTTCTTCTTCTTCTTCTTCTTTCCTTCTTCTTCTTCTCTTCGTCTACTCTCCTCTCTGTTCTTCCTCCATCTCCCCGTCAGCTTCTTCTTCTTCCTCTTCCTTCCATGTGTTAGAGATCGGGATCTGGAGATAGTCTCCCTGCTCCATCGTCAACCTAATCCACCGTCTGATGCTTTGTGCCGTGGACGCTCTCTCTATTCTCAATGAACCCTAATCCGCCGCCACCTCCGAGCCTTTCACGCCGGCGTTGATTCCGTTTTGCACGCCGACGGATTTCGTTTTGCACACTGTCGATTTAGGAGTAGATGACCTAAATTGAAAATATAGTTTAGTACTAATTTGGTCATTAGATTTGATAATTGGACACTTAAAAATAGAGTGACTAATTTGTGTGACGGAAATAGTTTAATTGGGACCTTTTGTTAACTTTCTAAGTTTATGGATCAGTTTACGTAACAAAAAAATTTGAGGGTCTGTATCTAGAATTCGTGGAAATTACAAATTTACAAATTAAAAATTTAATTGGAAAATTTATAACTTACAATTTGGTCACTAGACTTTATCACGGTTTCACTCTAAACCGTGACAAAGATTAGTCACGGTTTTCCTATAAACCGTGACAAAGGTTAGTCACGGCTCATTCCAGAAACCGTGACTAATTTTGTTTGTCAGGGTTAAAATCGTGACCAATGGCCCAAAAAAACCGTGACTAATGTGCAGTTTTCTTGTAGTGTGACCTGCGATGGATAACAGAAGGCTCTTCCACGATTGGGCTTGATCGATCATTCTATTGATGATGTAGCCGAAGGTTTTTTTTTTTTTACCAACCCCTATCAATAGGAACCCCCATGTATCTGATGTGGTTGATTGTCTCGGAGAAACCAATCTGGCTAGTTATTTGGTCTCTTGCGAGACATTAACTGATATGAACCAAAGCCAAGGTTGGCTCAATCCACACAACTCGGTTTGAACAATTTGCAAACGAAAACACAATCAGGATAGAAGATGGAAATCGGACCAGAACCCTTAGCTATAGAGCTAAGAACTCGAGGTATCAAGTGTGTGCGGTACCACGAACTAAGGGGTGAATACCCTTATCTCGATAAACCAAACTTCCAAAGCCAAGCAACAACGAGCAAAAGCTTAAAGGAACAAATACTATAAACCGAAGTCTGAATTTCTTTAATTGTGAGCAAACAAGCTGATTTGAAACAAACTACAAAGAACCCTTTAAATAGGGTAGGAGAAAATGTGTCCTACACTAGATTCGCTGAATCTAGTCATCTAGAAAAACTACACCATTAATTGTTCACACTTAATGCAAGTGCATGGTTCTAATGTGGAAGTGAATGAACATTAATGCAAGTGCATGGTTCCAATGTGGAAGTGAATGAACATGAAAACAAATGCATGAATGGGATTGAAATTCGTTCATGAAGGCCCCTCAACTATCCGATATGGCAGAATGGTCACTGAAGATCACAAAACGTTTGAATCTTGCCGTTGGATCATCATTCAGTCTCGCCAACCATCCTAAGTAATGTCCAGCATCTTTGCTCCAATTCTTCATGCTTTGGCATACTCCAAGCCTCCATGAATGTTCCCACCTTGTTCCTCAAGGCCTTGGTTTGACTCCTAGTGATTGGACCAGTTGATGACCCACGGATGTCCCCATCATTCCCCCCTTCTTGAAAAGGATTCGTCCTCGAATCTGAATCTGCAAAATCATCATAAAAAGGGGTTAAGTCGGCAACATTAAAAGTAGCACTAACGCCATAGTCTCCTGGTAAGTCTATGCGATATGTATTGTTATTTATGCGTTGCAAAACTTTAAAAGGACCCTCCCCTCTAGGTAGCAGCTTTGACTTTCTCTGTCCTGGAAACCGCTCCTTTCTGAAATGTATCCAAACGAGATCTCCTGGTTGATACACCTTTTCCTTGCGTCCTTTGTTGGCATTTTGAACGTACTGCTTTGTCCTACGCTCAATGTTTAGACTAGCTTTCTCGTGCATCTCTTTAACATACTTTGCTTTTGCTTCCCCATCTGTATTAGATAACTCATGCAAAGGCAAAGGTGATAGATCCAAGGGAGTCAATGGATTAAATCCATACACAAGTTCGAATGGTGTATACTTAGTAGCTGAATGCACAGCCCTATTATATGCAAACTCAACATGTGGCAAACACTCTTCCCAAGTTTTAATGTTGGACTTGATTATGGCTCTAAGCAATTGTGATAACGACCTATTGACTACTTCAGTTTGACCATCAGTTTGTGGATGACAAGTAGTAGAGAATAGTAGGTTCGTTCCTAGTTTACCCCAAAGAGTTTTCCAGAAATAGCTAAGAAACTTAGAGTCACGATCCGACACAATAGTACGAGGCATTCCATGCAATCTAACAACTTCCTTAAAAAACAAATTAGCAATGTGAGATGCATCATCAGTTTTATGACATGGAATGAAGTGTGCCATTTTTGAGAATCTATCGACCACCACAAAAATTGAATCTCTACCACCCCTAGTCCTAGGCAAGCCTAACACAAAGTCCATAGATATATCAATCCAAGGTGCAGTAGGAATAGGGAGAGGAGTGTATAACCCGTGTGGTTGTGATTTAGACTTGGCTTGGTGACAAGCCACACATCTAGCTAGGTGTTTCTCCACATCATGCCTCATTCTAGGCCAGTAGAAGTGCTCTTGAAGACATGCCATCGTTTTGGCAATTCCAAAGTGCCCCATTAACCAGCCTCCATGTGCTTCCCTGACTAAAACATCTCGACACGAAGAGTTAGGCAAACATAACTTGTTCTCTCGAAACAAGTATCCATCTAACCTATAACATTTATCATGAGCCGAATGTTCACATGCCTTGTACACATCTCCAAAGTCAGTATCGGTGTCATATAAGTCTTTAATGTATTCAAAACCAATGAACTTAACACCAAGAGTAGAGATAAGAGTGTACCTTCGAGATAGGGCATCAGCCACGACGTTCTCCTTACCTTGCTTGTAACGGATAACATAGGGAAAAGACTCGATGAACTCAACCCATCGTGCATGCCTCTTGTTCAGCTTGTGTTGAGCTTTGAGATATTTCAATGACTCGTGATCAGAATGGATGACAAACTCCTTTGGCCATAGGTAGTGTTGCCAAGTCTCTAATGCTCGAACAAGTGCATATAATTCCTTATCGTAAGTTGGGTAATTCAGAGTAGCTCCATGCAACTTTTCACTGAAGTATGCAATCGGTTTTTTTTCTTGCATGAGCACAGCTCCTATTCCCCTAATCGGTGGTAGTCCTTTAGGAGTCTCCTCCGGAAAGACATCTTCAAATTCCTGTAATAATGAAGAGATAACACTAGGAAGAGAATCGGTTACATTAGCATAATCAAAATTCAAACACTCCTTGTATACGATAACCACGAGTGGCATCCTAGAAGTTAAGGTTTCTTTGATCTCACCACGTGTAGCTAAAAGGTTTTCTCTCCTCTCGGCCTCACCTTTTCGAGCTCTATTACATACCATTTCTGTTTTTTCACTCGAAGGGGTGTCACTCTGTTTCTTTTCACTCTTCTCTCTTGTTTTGAGCTCCATCTCTTTCTTCTCTCCAGCCTCACGAAATTGTTGCTTCTCCAATTGATCTTGGTACAATTCGGTTGGTGACAAAGGCTTGAGCTTGTAGGTTTGCCCCTTATGAGTTAAGGAATATCGATTAGCCCTCCCATCATGAAGAGAAAATCGATCAAATTGCCATGGCCTCCCAAGCAGAATATGAGCAGCCTCCATAGGTACTACGTCACAAAGAATTTCGTCAGTATATCGACCAATACTGAAAGGGACGTATACCTGCCTTGTCACTTTTAGCTCTCCTGCTTTGCTAAGCCATTGAAGTCTGTATGGCTTAGGATGTCGAATGGTGGTGAGCTTCATGCCTTCTACCAGATCTTGACTTGCTACATTCGTGCAACTTCCTCCATCGATAACCAGATTACAAAGTTTGTTGTGGATGACACAACGAACATGGAATAGGTTCTCCCGCTGATCCAACTCGTCTTTAACTAAAGTGCTCAATGCTCGAATGACCACTCTATTGAACTTCACCAACCCTTCTGGAACATTTTCTTCCTCTTCCTCCGATTCCTCCTTTTGGATTTCACCTTCTGGGAACTCCTCCTGGTCGTCCTCATCATCCATGAACATCTCTCCATTTCGGATCACCATAGTGGCTTTATTAGGGCAGTCCCTAGCCATATGTCCACGCCCTTGACATTTGAAACAAACAATTCCACTCGGCCGATTAGTAGTATTTGAAGAACCAGATTTAGGATTTGGGGTACCTTGAGTGGTTTTAGGTTTGTTAAGGTTTCCAGAGGTGCCTTCCTCTTTCTTCATGGTATTCGTCTTCCATGATGGTGTGGTAGTGGTTGGCGTATTGAATCTCCGTCCAGTGCCAAGTTTGAGTTGCTTCTCCACTCGTATTGCTAGTCGCACCAATTCATCATAGTCGATGAAATTCTGCAAGTTGACTTGATAGGCGATTTCCCTTTGTAAGCCTCCTAGGAAACGTGCAATCTTGGCATCCTCATCTTCAATTAGATCCAATCGAGACACTATCATCTCGATCTCCTTATGGTAGTCTTCAACAGTCATACCACCTTGCTTTAAAGCTTGTAACTTAGTGTGTAAATCTCGGCAATAGGAAGCTGGAACATACTTCCTTCTCATGACACGTTTCACATCCTCCCATGTTCCAATAGGCCTCTTCCCTTCGCGCTCCCTTTGTCTAACTTGCTGACTCCACCAAACAGAAGTGTAGTCAGTAAATTCTACAACAGCAAGGGTTACCTTCTTGCGATCAGAAAATTGATGGCATTGGAAGAAGAATTCCATCGCCCTCTCCCAATCGAGATATGCATCCGGGTCTGATTTCCCTTGGAATTTGGGAACCGAAATTTTTACTCCTCGGATATCATCGTCCAGCATCACTCCTCTTAAAACTTCTCTATGTGGCCTTGCTCCACCTCATGGAGGTGCATTATCCTCCACATCAGAATCATCTATCCTTGGCTGATTATTCTGGATGGCCGCGGTGAGGGTTTGAGCCATTGTGTTGAGTGCTTCATGGAACTCTGTCCTCATCGCATTCATTGCTGCTTCGAACCCTGCTGGATCTGTCATCTTGAACAATGATTAGTGACAATGGCCTCACCAACTCTCTCTAATGAACCTCACACACTCTTTCTTTTGCCTCTCGTGTTTCACACAAGTTTTTGGTGAGAATAAGATGAAACAGAAATCGGCAATAAGCAAGTTCGTTATGAGCAGTTGCAAGTTTCTTCAAAGCTTTAGAAGTAAAGTAATTCGAAATTCAAGTAAACACAACCCTAGCTGAGTTCACTCTAAGCCCTAGTCAGATTTCTTTGCTGGGTTTTCGAAAACAAACTATTCAAAACGAATTTGACTTTGAAAGAACAGAAATTGTTTACCCGCCCTTCTTAGATTTCCGCTATAACTTCTAGACACAACCTTGGTGAGGTGGCTTTGCTTTGATTGGGTCGAAATTTATTCTTTTGGACCTCTTGATTTTTAACTTTGTTTCTTCTTATCCTGCACACCAGCTTTTACCACCAATAAATTGTTAGTACAAAACTATAAATCTGAAATCACACAAATCAAGATTCAGCCAAAAATGTTACTATATTTTTTTTGGGGGGTTTTTTTTATAATCGAAAGAAAAACAACATAAGCTTTGATCCAAGAGTTGAACCAAGCTCTGATACCAAACTGATATGAACCAAAGCCAAGGTTGGCTCAATCCACACAACTTGGTTTGAACAATTTGCAAACGAAAACACAATCAGGATAGAAGATGGAAATCGTACCAGAACCCTTAGCTATAGAGCTAAGAACTCGAGGTATCAAGTGTGTGCGGTACCACGAACTAAGGGGTGAATACCCTTATCTCGATAAACCAAACTTCCTAAGCCAAGCAACAACGAGCAAAAGCTTAAAGGAACAAATACTATAAACCGAAGTCTGAATTCTTTAATTGTGAGCAAACAAGCTGATTTGAAACAAACTACAAAGAACCCTTTAAATAAGGTAGGAGAAAATGTGTCCTACACCAGATTCGCTGAATCTAGTCATCTAGAAAAACTATACCATTAATTGTTCACACTTAATGCAAGTGCATGGTTCTAATGTGGAAGTGAATGAACATTAATGCAAGTGCATGGTTCCAATGTGGAAGTGAATGAACATGAAAACAAATGCATGAATGGGATTGAAATTCGTTCATGAAGGCCCCTCAACTATCCGATATGGCAGAATGGTCACTGAAGATCACAAAACGTTTGAATCTTGCCGTTGGATCTTCATTCAGTCTCGCCAACCATCCTAAGTAATGTCCAGCATCCTTGCTCCAATTCTTCATGCTTTGGCATACTCCAAGCCTCCATGAATGTTGCCACCTTGTTCCTCAAGGCCTTGGTTTGACTCCTAGTGATTGGACCAGTTGATGACCCACGGATGTCCCCATCATTAACACGAAAGAAGATTGAGGATTTATCTGCGTTTACCTCTTGGCCCGTAAGACTGCTGTAGTGAGCAAGGGTGTAACACCCATCCCGAATCGACCCAGGTAAACCTATGGTCGAACCGGTTATGAGAATCACTAGCGATAAATCGAACCGAAAAACCCAGAAACTCAATCAGTGGAAAATGAGATTGATAAAATAAAACCAGTAAACAAAAGAAGGGGATCCCCACTTAAATACATTTTAAGCAATAAAAAGCCAAAAACCTCTTACACAACATTAACAACTAGAGCTGGCAAAATGCTGACCCGGCCCGATAAACCCGCCCAGCCCGCCCGGCCCAGCCCGCCCCGTGGCCCGATTGACCAAAAAGTCAACAATTCAACCCGCAGCCCGATGAACCCGCAACCCGATGAACCCGCAACCCGACTAACCCGCGACCCGATTAACCCGCAACCCGACTAACCTGCAACCCGACTAACCCGCAACCCGGCTAACCCGTAACCCGACGAACCCGTAACCCGACTAACCCGCAACCCGCCCGCCCGACCCGAATAACCCGATTGTCACACAATTCATAATATTCAGTGCTTCAAATATCAACATTATGTCATTATTGAAGATATAAAAAATTTAATCTACTTCTGACTTCACCAAGTTTATTTCCAAAATAATTAAAATCAATTATATACAACATTGACAATCATAGTTGTAAATACTTCAATCTACCTGAACGAGCACGACTGCTCTGCACCATATGTCTATATCCATGTTTTTAAGTTCTTTCACCAATTAGCAATACAAGCAACTAATATAGTATGCAACACTACATAATTCGACACCAAACATTCATAATTTATAGAATAATCCAAAAGTCAAGTTTCAAACCTGTTGATATATAGAAACACAATACTGATGAACATTAAAGTTTAAACCACTCATCCATACTTCAACCTTCAAACCAAAATTATAAAGAAAAAAGTGTTATAACAAAATATTCATTCTGCATTGTCAACACTCAACAACAATGAATCCTGCAGCAACCAGAAACTAGAATGCATTTATGCAAGACTCACGTCTTCTCCATCAGTAACACTTAGCACCATCAGTAACAGTGTTAAAAATCTTAAGAACGTTGACTATATTTGTCATCTAACATAAAATCAAAACGTTTGATCTAAAAATGTCATAAAGAGAAAGTCGCTACATTTGATACTTTTTTGAAAGAATTGACTAAATTTATAAATGAGTCCAATGTTAAACCCTCTAGACCTTAAAAGCTAAAGTATATTCAATTTCATTTCATTTATTATAAGTATATTTAATTTATAAAAATTAATTATTATTTTTAATATATGAACAACTGCTACAATCCTTAAGAGTTAAGCCTCACATAAAAAAATTTACATAAAATTTTGCAAATTGTAGTTGAGAGTTGAGACTAGTAAGTAATAACCCGTGGGCAACCCGAGACCCGCCCGACCCGCGACCGATGAACCCGCGACCCGACGAACCCGCGACCCGACGAACCCGCGACCCGACGAACCCGCGACCCGGCGAACCCGCGACCCGGCGAACCCGACCCGGCGAACCCGCAACCCGGCGAACCCGCAACCCGACGAACCCGCAACCCGACGAACCCGCAACCCGACTAACCCGCAACCCGACTAACCCGACCCGTGGCCCGCCCAGCCCGCCCGTTTGACAGCTCTATTAACAACAAATCTCAATTGAAAATTCCCCAAGCTGTCAACTGAAATGAAAATACACGAAACAACATCCTTGTCCTCGGTCACCATCCTTTAGTATTTAAGCTCGACTCCATTGCCAACAACTGCTACTCCGAACTTAGCTCAGCTCACCAACTACTTCTAACTGAAAAGAGAGACTAAGGGGGATCAGTTTTCTAATGAAACTAAGTGAACCCACTAGGCTTAACTATGCGCCGAACCACCTAAGGAGCATCTCATACTCCCACATTGGAATACAACAATGGGACTCTTCCTTTCCGTTAGTTCATTTTAACAACCTAGTAAGATAGTTCTAAGCGATCAATCATTTTCCTCTACCCCTATTCCCATCATGCACTACCCAAGTTACATCCATAATCATAAACAATCAAATTCACAACATCTACATCATCATAAATGAAACCAATATCAACATCGTCGTCACATATCATGACATAGTATACAAGAAGCAACATCACAAGGCAATTCACATATCAATCACCACACAAATCACAACAAGTCACATCACAAGTACTTCTATGTGTGTTATTAGGCGCCAATGAGTTTATCCTGCACCACCCCTGTCGGCCTGACGTACCTCTTTCCCTTGAAGAGGCCCAAAGACGCTACCTTTCCCTTGAAGGACACAACGAGATCTTTCCCTTGAAGGAATCGTAAACAAGACTCACAAAACAAAATCACGTCTTTTTCTTGAAGTCGTTACCACACCTCTCTCCCTTGGAAAGGCACTTAGCACCCATAGTGCAGTTAAGGGGGCATTGTAGGCTCCTACCGGATCTATCGTTTCAATTTCATGACACACAACCACAAGCAATCACCACACATCAACCAGACAATTCCATACAACCAATTCCATTTCACAATTCCACTTCTCAATTCCATGTCCCAATTCCACTTCCCAATTCCATGTACAAATTCTATTTTCCAATTCCATTTCCCAAATCCACACTTATTACGAGCGGACTGCTAGCCATACCGACCACCCCATAATAATAAAAACAAGGGGTGATCATGTCACAAGGTCTAGGGCCACCCTCCTGCTCGTCATTCATAGGACAACCTCACATTGCCAGGGCTATCCTCCTGCAACCAACATTCCACAATTTAATAATATATATTGCGCATTTAGGTATTAAACCCTCATTCTAGCCACCTACTCAACCATACAGTCAAACAAGTCAACCAAATATTCAAACAGTCAACTCAAGCATCGTTTATAGCAATGATCAAAACATCATAAATTAACCATTTGAACTCTCCAATTCATGCATCCCTATTAAGTACTAAGTCGAATTTCAATTCCTCACGTCTCTACCTATCGACGCTAAGCCCTCACCTTAGCCTTCACGATTCTGACAGTGCATCGTTTGGACTTCAAACGAGCGAGGTACGACCAAAATACCGACTTGCGACTTCTTAAAACTCCTAGTGACCAACACTTACATTTCCCCTCAAATTCCAGTTGCAGTCCCAAACTTCTTCAGTTAAGCATTTTGGTCCAAGAACTTAGAAAGTTGCCAGAAAGCTCACAAGTACTCATCTGTCACAGTTACCACAGTTAGTGACCGAACAGAAATTACAGCCAAATCCCCAAACGATTTAGGAAGTTTCAGAAGGCACAAGCCCATCACTTAACTTTCCCCAAGCGCAATAAGACCACTAAACTTCTAGAAAGGACCACCAAGTCCCCCCTTCTCCGATCAACTCGTGGCCGCCGACGAGCCTACACCTCCGCCGCCACCATATGTCGCTGTCGCCTCCTCCACACTTCTTGGAAGGATATCTCCAGCCTCCGCCACTTGAAATCAACTCCTCCAGCGTCTCTGTCTCCACCCGACTCTGAGTCTGGAGGTCTCTCACCTCATCTCGTCGAAGTCCGCCGCCGCTATACCACTCTACGTTCACATCTCTAATCCGTTTCCACCAATCCTAGACCTTTCTCCGAACGATATAAACCCAATCGAAACCCGTCACCGACCTCCAATCTTTCATCCGATTTCATCACTTGAAACCCCTCGTATTAGAGCCGCCGTCCCTCTCTTGATCCTTGTATAGAACTCCCCAGCCGCCAATTTATTTCTTGAAAAGACTGTAACCTTCCCCGAAACCCTTATTTCTTCCTCGTTCTTTGCTGCTAACGGAAGTGGGCCTTAGGGCCTTCTTCTTTCAAACCAAACCCAGCTGAAGCCCAATCTTATTTTCCACTTAGTCCGAACGGGCTTAAATGCCCTCCCCAAACTTCATTAGGCCGAACGGCCGGCTAGCCAGTAATTAGCATGCTGGGCTTGAAGCCCATCCGGCTCCTTCCCTTTCTTTACTTAATTGTTAAACGGCTTAAGGCCCAATCCCATTCCCATGCCCAGCTGCACGCCTTTCTTTAAATCTTGGGCAGCATGGTTGGCTTGAGGCTTGAGCCTCGAGCTTGAGTCTCGGGTCAACCCACTTGGTCCGGCCGAAAGATTTAAAATCTCTACCTAATGATTAACTCGAATTTAATTAGTCCAAGAAGTCCAACCTTCAAAACTTGGGTTAAATTGAATCGGTGAAAATATAATCCAATCAAATTAAATTCGACCAAGTTCAAACCAACAAGGTACGATTCAAACAAATTAAATTTCAACCAATTAACCAGGTTTGGGATGTTACAATCACTCCTTGTTTTTACTATTACAGGTGGGGTGGCCGGTAAAGCTAGCAGTCCGCCCGTGATAAGTGTGGATTTGTGATGTGAATTTGTGATGTGGATTTGGGAAATGGAATTGGGAAATAGAATTTGTACATGGAATTGGGAAGTGGAATCGGGAAATGAAATTGGTTGTATGGAATTATCTGGTTGATGTGTGGTGATTGCTTGTGGTTGTGTGTCATGAAATTGAAACGATCGAACCGGTAGGAGCCTACACTGCCCCCTTAACTGCACTATGGGTGCTAAGTGCCTCTCCAAGGGAGAGAGGTGCGGTCACGATTTCAACGGAAATGCGTGATTTTATTTTGTGAGTCTTGTTTACGATTCCTTCAAGGAAAAGGTCTCATTGTGTCCTTCAAGTGAGAGGAAGCGTCTTTGGGCCTCTTCAAGGGAGAGAGGTGTGTCAGGCCGGTAGGGGTGATGCAGGATAAACTCCTTGGCGCCTAATAACACACATAGAACTACTTGTGATGTGACTTGTTGTGATTTGTGTGGTGATTGATATGTGAATTGCCTTATGATGTTGCTTCTTGTATACTATGTCATGATATGTGATGACGATGTTGATATTGGTTTCATTTATGTGATGTAAATGTTGTGAATTTGATTGTTTATGATTATTGGATGTAATTGTTGGGGTAATGCATGATGGGAATAGGGGTAGGGGAAATGATTGATCACTTAGAACTATCTTACTAGGTTCTTAAAATGAACTAACGGAAAGGAAGTGTCCCATTGTTGTATTCCAATGTGGGAGTCTGGGATGCTCCCTAGGTAGTTCGACGCATAGTTAAGCCCAGTGGGTTCACTCAGTTTCATTAGGAAACTGATCCCCCCTTAGTCTCTCTTTTCAGTTAGAAGTAGTTGGTGAGTTGAGCTAAGTTCAGAGCAGCAGTTGTTGGCAATGGAGTCGAGCTTCAAGACTAGAGGATGGTGACCGAGGACGAGGATGTCGTTTCATGTATTTTCATTTCAGTTGACAGTTTGGCAAATTTTCAATTGAGATTTGTTGTTAATGTTGTTTAAGAGGTTTTTGGCTGTTTATTGCTTAAATGTATTTAAGTGGGGATCCCCGTCTTTTGTTTACTGTTTTATTTTATCGATCTCATTTTCCACTAATTGAGTTTTGGGGTTTTCAGTTCCATTTATCGCTAGTGATGCTCATAATCGGTTCGACCACGGGTTTATCTGGGTTGATTCGGGATGGGTGTTACAAGGGTATCAGAGTCTGACCCTGTCCCTCTTGAATGATGGTGGGGGAAACCTCAACGAGGACGTTGAGTCCCTGATGGGGTTGTATGTGACATCCTAGGAAAATCCCACATTGACAAAGCACAGGGGAGATCCATGGGCTATGTGGAATTGTTCAACCTTAACTGACATGACACGTTTTGGGGCATAGTGGTGGGGGTTTGATCTTGAGAGGAGGAGGTCATAGGTTCGAATCCCACTAATGCCCAAAAACAAATCCGTGAGGGTTGGGCCCAAAGCGACCAATATTTTGTCAGAAAAGGTTAGGATGTTACAAAGGGTTTGTATAAGCTTAGTAGCTTCCTTGGTAGACGTTCTCCCAGAGATAATTGTGTCTTCCGCAAAGAGGAAGTGGGTAAGTAACGGTCTCGGGTGGCGAGTGTGAATACCATGAGTGATATTGTTGGAGATGTTCTTCTCGATTAAATTGGACAAGGAACTCGTGATGAGGATGAAGAGGAAGGGAGATAAGGGATCACCCTGTCTGATACCCCTCACAGGAGAGAAAAATCCCATGGATCTGCCATTAAATAACACATCAAACGGGCAGTCTAAATGCACGCTCCTATCCACTCACACCAGTACTGAACCAGTAAGATAGGAGATTGTTATGGAGGCACTCCCAATCCACCAGATCATATGCCTTTTTAATATCCAGTTTAAGGCACATATCCTGACGCTCTCCTCGGGTTCGAAATTTAAACTTGTGGAGAACTTCATGCACATTGATAATACTATCTTGGATTAGGCGTCTGTTGGTGAAGGCATACTGCATCTAGAGATGAGGGATGACATCCAGGGTTTCAGATGGCTAGCTAGAAATTTTTTGATCACCTTATACTTGCAACAGCTAATAGGGTAGAAATGTCCCATATTAGTGGGGCAATGAATTTTTGGGATGAGGACGAGGTGCATGTTATTCCAATTAGGGTCACAAAAATAGAGGCAATGAAACCTCGAATCTCTTCACAAATTTGTGGTCCAATGAGTGGCCAGAACTTTCTTTTGAATTGGCTCGCGAACCCGTCTGGTGTAGGTGACTGGTTGGTTTCGAGATCATATCCTAGCTCTTTTGATTTCCTCATCTGAAAAGGGACCACATAAATATTTATTTAATTCCTCATTGACAATAGTAGGAAGGAAAGAGAAATCTAGAAGAACGGAGGAGGAAGATCAAGCAATGAACAAGTCCCTGAAGTGGTCAATCGTAATTTGTTAGAGCCTTCCTGTACGTGTTACCCATTCATTGTTTGTATCCATGAGACAGGTGATTGTATCGCCACTACAAGAAAAAGTTAATTTAACAGCAGACGTTTAACAGCGGCCCTGAAATGGCCGCTGTTAAATTATAAAAACTGGGATATTTAACATCGGCCACTTGGCCGCTGTTAAATTATTACATTTTAATAGCGGCTGGCGGCCGCTGTTAAATTATTTCACGCGGATCACTATTCTCGTCTGTCGGATCTAACTAAAGAAACACAATTTCACAATTCTGAACCGTCCAATTTCCACTCTTCTCCGATTTTGAAGCCGCTATCAACCTTCGTCGGAAACCTCTTTCTCCTTTTCTTCTTCGATTTCGAAGCCACCATCAACCGTCGGTCCACTTCTTCCTTGCCGATCCTTTCTTCTTCTTCTTCTTCTTGGCTGATCATCCTCTTCCTCTTCTTCTTCTTTTTCTTTTCTTCTTCTTCTTCTTTTTCTTCTTTGCAAAACCTAACTGTGGATCCAACCGAGTCTTCGGGTTCCCTTCCTCCTCAACCTCCCCGGAGCCTCCGGATCCAACCGAGTCTCCGGTGAGCTATACGCCGTCTCCGCCCGTGGCATTGCGCGCCTAGACAAGAGGCTTCCGATCAAGGTGGAGCCGCCTGCGGACGGTGGCGTCGAGGAGGAAACAATCAATTTCGGCGACCGCGTGGAGGAAGAGGAAGATGAAGAGGAGGAGGAAGAGGAGGAGGAAGAAGAGGAAGAGGAAAAGGAGGAGGAAGAGGAAGAAGAAGAGGACGGTCGGTGAGGAAGAGGGATCTGGACTATTGCCGGAGTTCCGGCTCAATCGCCGGAGCTCCGGCTATTACTTTAATCGACGACATAATTTAACAGCGGCCTATGGCCGCTGTTAAAATATTTCATTTAACCGCGGCCACATTTTGCCGCTGTTAAATGCCTTTCCCATTGGCCAATTTAACAGTGGCACGTGACCGCTGTTAAATTATTTTAACAGCGACCCTGGGCGCTGTTAAACTCAAAATCTGCCGCTGTTAAATTCAACGTTTCTTGTAGTGCGCGTTGCCACCGGTGTACGGTGGAAGCATGGAAAAATTTCATGTAACGGTCCCCATTACAGTACCAGTTGGTCTTGGCTGTCTTATGCCAGAATTTTGCCTCATTGTGCCAAATGTCTCCCAATTCGGCTTTAAACGTTATTTCCTCGGTAAGGTTTAGGTCTGAATGGGTGGCGACTTGGATGGTTGAAATTTGGTTTTGAATTTCTATCTTCCAACGTATCTCGACTTTTCTCCTTCTTGATGCCCTTATCTCAATTTCATGTCCACATCGCTTGATTTTATCATTGACGATGATATTGAGATCCCATATGGAGGAGATGATGTCATAGCTTTATTCGGTAGTGAACCAACGGGAATCAAAACAAAAAGGTAGACGTTGGATTGTGACATAATGGTGGAGATCAATGCGAATCAGTGTGTAGTGAGATCCAATCATATTCTCATGTACTATGATCGCTTTATCGAAGGTGGTACAACATAGGTGGTTGGCTAGGCCACGATCAAGACGTTCACGGATAAGGGAGGATTCGTCATGACCGTTCGACCAAGTAAATGGGCTTTCTTGATACCCTAGGTCGAAAAGGGCATTGTCCTTGATAGAGGTGCAGAAAGGGGTATTACCTCCTTCTTTCTCGTACCCAAATATGATAGCGTTTATATCACTACAACAAGCCATGGTCTGTCACTAGAATAAATACATTCCATTCAGACGATTTGGTAGCCGAGTTACTCGACTCCTCGGCTCACTTCGGCTGCAAAGGCGATGGGGATTGTTAATTTCTTCCCAAAAGGCACGTCTTGTAGAATGGTCGGTTGGCGTGTAGATGAATGTACAATAGAAGCTTTGATCGGTGTTGATGAAAAATGGATATAATGCATAGAACTACTAATGATACTAATATTACATCTGTTGACCCACCACAAAGCGAGACCTCCGGATAATCCGTCGGGTTCCACATAATGAAAATTGGCTAAGTTTAGTTGGGTTCTTTTTTTCTCCATAAAGGAGGATTGATTTTTTGTTTCTGACAAGAAAATAAAACTAGGGCGATGGGTATGAACCAACTCGTGTAAATTTATCATTGTAAGGGGTCGTCCCAACCCCTACAGTTCCAGGAGAGGGCGATCATTCGAGGTGAGGTGGCATATGGGTGGCCATCGACTCCTCTGAGTTTGACTCAAAATAAATGTTCTGGTTCTTTCTCTGTTCCGAGATTTGGATGATTGTAGTTCCGTTTTGGGTATGGACCTTAGTGCGAAGCCTAGGACGTGAGTTCCTCTTCGGGGTTAGGGACAAATTGCTGAGCGAAAGAATGAGCTCCAGGGACTCTTCTTCGCGGGATACTTTTCTTTTATTAGATAGATGGAATGCGGCGAGGAAGAGGTGATGAATTAATTCTCCCTTTTTAATTTAGAGGTGTTGTCAATCCAGTGAGAGGCCTAGGATCAACTTTCCTTATTCGTGCGATGGTATTGGATGGGTCGGTAGCAGCTTGGGTTGGTCAATAGCTTTCCGAATCATAGTTGACGCTAGTGTGGGGTTGGGTAGCACTTGGATTACTCTTGTGAACATGTTCAAGAGATGGAGGCTGCATCATCAGGCTTCTTTTCCAATCCGCAAAGCTACATATGGGCCTCAGGATTGGATCTGAGTGGATAGGGCCAGTAGCGTACTCACCAATATTCTTCTTGTCGTGGGCAACAATCACCTCCTGAACCTGGACCACTGATTGAGCTAAGTCATATTTGTATGGGTTCCAAATCGGGTAAGAAGGGCTAGAAAAGGCATGGGAGGGTTGTGTAACGTTGAAAGGGCTGATAATCCTGGTGGGGTCGAGTAAGACAACCCCATTTGGGTTGTAGTAAGAGGCCGGGGCATCGGGATGTTTTCTGATGGTCTTTGAATCCTAGTGGGAAGGTAGAATACATAGAAGATAAGGTTTGAGTTGTTGCCTATATCATCATGGGTTGTTGTGGGCTATGTAGAATGCTTGCATCATTGAAGGCGGAGAGGAGGTTCGCTGAGGTCAAGATCAGTCAGAAATGGGGCCTCCCTTCTAACTCTGGGAAAAAAAGTGTTGGAGGTTTATGGTGGATAGAGTGGTGGCCCTACCCGGCTCCACCCATTAGAATCCGAGTTCTGGGCCAGAGAGAGACGTAAAGAGGGAGTAGAGGATTAGGGAGTCAGCCACAGAGCCGTTGGGATACCGTGGGACCCACCACGAGAGTTCACAGAGGAGGACCATTGGGGATGGATCAGGGGAAGACCACTACTACCCGAGTTCTCAAATTCATCGTTAGAGTATTCCTTCGATACCATCCCTACTTTTAGCCAAGGTCAATACTGACATCAGGTTCAGCGGAGAGTCCAACCTCCATAGAATAGAATCTCCATTCACAAGCATCAAGAAGGTGGCCCAGTCTTCCACATAAGCAGCACAACTCTTGGATTCTCTCGTAGCGGAAACAACCATTGAGGAGTTGGTCATCCGACCTTTCTAGCTCGAAGCAGGTGACAAGAGGATCATTAACGATGATCTCTGCATACACTTTCACTTCATGTTTCCATTTATTTTGATCGAGACTAGTGGGGTCAATTGTGATCAGCTTGGGGAAGTAGTCAGAGACGACCTGTCTGACGATAGTGGGAGTTCGTAGAGTCATGGGAAGATCATAATGTGGATCCAGATAGGGATATTATTGAAGCAAGCGCTGTCTAGACTTGAATCTCTGTCCCAGTATCAGAGGGTAAGTAGAGAGCCAAAATTCATGTAATAGCCAAAGATCCACTGAACCTCAGAATTGAAAGAAAAGAAGAATCTATTGTGATTCAGCTTCACCTCTATGGTATCGGATTCTCCCAGGTGTTTCCACGCCTTCTTGTGACACCTATCACAGATCCCAAGGAAACCAACTTGGATCCAATAATTGGGCCCAAAAGGTAGAGCGAATCAGTGTTAGCTTGTTTGTCTTTTTCGTTGGAGATGACAAATTTCTGTTTACCCTTTTGACTTGGGGAAGCGGAGTGAGGGTTTGAATAGGAATGGCTCATATTTTATAGTAGAAGATTGTGGAAGGAATCATTAGAATAGTAGGGAGATAAGCTCTTGTACTTTGGAGGATGATAATTGTCTATTTGCAGATTATTTTATTAAGTCTGGGTATATAAGGGGAAAGGTGACGCCCCCCATTTTGATGGATAAACATGCTTATAATATGAATGGGAAACGTTAACGGGGTAAACTGTACTCCTACTTTTAGTGGGGGCACATGAGCGTTCACAATAAGTGGAAACATAAGGTTTACCATAAATGTTGGGGGATTTTATATTTGGGATTTTGATATTGCCATAAATGAGGGTTGTAGGTATGGATTTAATATCAGGTGGGATAGAAACTGTGTTGATATAGGGATTACAGGGTTCTGCCGCTCTATTACCCTGCAAGGGAGAGTATATTACATGGATATAAATGGGGAGGATATAGCCTAATTGCAATATCAGGAGGAGGTTTAATTCCTATTGCCTTGTTGCATTTGGCTGGGTATAAAATAGGTAGGAGCCCCTTGGGAAGGACTAACTCAGAGTAATAAATGCTATATATGAGATCGACTTTTGTGGAGGTTGATACAGAATGGGTCAGAGTCTTAGTAATGGTGGTTAGTTGGAGTTTCTTAGTAGGGTAGGAGTGGGAATCTCTAGTTCTGATAATCAATTCCATTAAGGATGATTTCTCCTCTTTGTAGGATCTAGTAGGGAAGGAGACGGATATGTAAGAAAGGAGGGTAAAGGGGATTTCTCACTCGTCGAGGGGGCTTCTTGTGGTTGGCATAAGTTCTTTGAGCATCAGCTAAAGAGGGGAGGGAAGTGCTACTAATGGCGCTCAAGGAGAAGGGTATCTGTACTAGGGGATTTCTATAGGTAGATTGTTAGAAGGTGTAGTTTCCTCTAGTTGATGGGGGAATTTATAGAATCCCTGTTGGAGAAGAAGACTTCCTTCCCTGGCTCATAAATGAGGATTGCATAGTGTTGTAACTGAGAGTAGAAGTAAGATATTCCTATTGTCTCTCCTTTTCTGTATCCATCAGCAATTTTTGCTAGGGGTTCATTTAAGGGGGAGTTTTTCAAGGAGATGGAAGGGGATATAACATAGTAATAAATGATGTGGGGATGTATTCTTCTTCTTAGGGAACTTGAAATTTTCCCAGGGGTCGTTTGGTTGAGGGTAAGTTTGGGGGTGTTTTCAAGAATCTCTGTATTTCCCAATTCCTTTGTTTGTTAAGCCCAGGGAAATGTTGGGTTTGTATTCTTAATTCCCCGAGGGCCCACTTTTCCCTCTGCAGCGTGTATTGTACAAATTTCTTCTCCCCCCCAAAAATTCTGAAAAACGCTAGAACTTCTTGAGTCAGCCTTCCCAAGTTCCCTAATTACCCTCGTCCTCAACTCCAACAACAGCTCCACATCGTCACTCCCTCCTCCCCTTTCACCGACAAAAACAGCAGCTCCCACTCGTGCTCTAGGGGTATTCTTTACGGCAAGGTTTCCGACGATTAGGTTTCTCAAGGTCTCACCATCGGTCTCTTCCCCTCACCCTCAGTTACGCCTGTCGCCGCCATCCCTCGTCATTAATGGGAGCAAAGGTCAGCACCTAGATTCGAATCTCTGTCGAGCACCGAAGATTTTCCCAATCCCCAATTTCAGAGTTGGCAGCAAGGTATTGTTCTTCCCTCCCCTCAGTATCGTTAATAACACAATCGTAGAATGCTGAATCTGTGCTCCATATTAGTGGTGGCTGCTGCAATTTTGGTTGTAGTATGGTCCCTTTCATACTTGATCCTTCCATTCAAACTAGTCAGTGCTGGTGCATGAAGCTATTTTTTACCAGCTCATTCGAATTTCAGATTGCATTACAGACATGTATTGTCTTCAATTATAGCTGCATTGAGTACCTCTTCATTGCATATCCATTACCAATCTTTGTTGGTGTTATTCCCGACTCGGTTGCATGTTCTGCCTACATATATATTTTGATTTGAGAATGAGATGTAACCCTCTTTTGTGTTAGTGTCAGTTGGTCGACAAAAAGTGTCATGTAATATTTGCAATAATGAAAGAAACTAGTTTGCTGGGTTAGAACTTATCACAATATGTTGTTGGCATGTACAATGTCATATAGGTGAAGCTGAGGCAATTGAGTGTAGATGAAGTGCATCTGAGCACAAGAAGTCAAGTCTCAATTGAGTGTAGATGAATTGTGCTTATATGATTTTAATATTTATGATACAGATGGAAGAGATAAGTGGTCTTAAGCATGTTGATGTGAATTCCGATAACGAATTCGATCTCGGAGATATTGCTGCTAAATATGAAGAGAGTTGGATGCTGAGAAAAGTGGAAGTGAAGAGGATAAGAGGTACAGAGTATGAGATTAGTTTAGTCATTGATGCTTTTCTTTTGAGAAGGAATGTTCTGAAACTCTTCCTTGATAGATATAGTCCTGAATGTGATCTAGTTGACCCTTTGTTCTTAACATTGCGACTATTTCATCTTCTTGTTCAACTTGATATATGAGATTGGAAAATATTAGCTCTAGTTCAGCCATTGCTGGTCTTTGTGGATTCTATTGAGTGAGCATCTTGAGTGGTCTTTGTGGATTCAAGTAATGAGGGTATTGTAGTAATTGTATGACTCCTTCTTATTTTAATCCTTTTCCAAATAAAGTAGTACAATACATTTTTTGCATCAACCAAACACTGGATTGTGATAATAGCTAGATTGATGAAAACACTACTTCCTCTAATCCACCAATCCACCAATCCTCTAATCCTCATTCCTCCGAACCAAACGACCCCCCAGTCATAAATGGAAGAGAGGTTTCAAGACTTTGGGTGATAATTTATTGGGGCTTCTACGGCAAACAATGGTCACTACAGTGAAGAGTGGAGACTGTGGGTTTTTTATTTAGGACAAAAATCGTAGAAGGCGTAGATTCATTAATGCTAAGATCTCCAAAGATATTTGTCAACACCTAGAGGGTCTTTTCAAACTCTTTAGAGGAGTGGAACAAAGATGAATAATGATCACAAGGCAAGGAGTTGAGAGGAAATTCTCTCTCATCTCTCTATCCCTGCATCTTTTGCGGGACCAACTTGACTAATCTGATGTGAAGAGTTCAAACAACATAAAATGACAACATGTAGCCCATGTCATGAATCCATGCTAGCCATTGTACCATCGCATTAAGCTCATCTTCATGGACTTATCCACATCCTCTCCATTGTTGCATGGTATATTGCTCAGTGTAACACCCTATCCTAGAAGACCCGTAAGAACCATTTGTTCAACCCATGCATTACTCGACTCAGGTGTTACTGACTCAACATTTAATACAATTCAATGTGAACCGACATGAGAATGATAAAACGATAAATTGAATCCAATAAATAAACCACAATCATATTGTACTAGAGCCAAACCAGAAACATTCAATATCATTCATTACAATGTTCATTCAAATGCCAATACATTATGCTTTTCTCAAAGTTGAAACGAAATACAATGAAAACCAATACATAATCCCAATTAACCTCTACTAGATCACTCTCCAGCTTAAGCTCCAACTCTGTATACCAGTACACCTGTCCAGAACCACGAAAAAGAAAATAAAAAGAAGAGGGTCACTATTAATCACTAAGTGTCTAACATGTGAACTCAAAACCTGTTACCCGTGTAATGATCCGGTTATGAGTTCTAGGTTAGAATTTAAAAATTATTGGCTAAACCTCATTGGTTAAAACTTGGAGGATTTTAATTCAAATTTAGATAATTAATTTGTGTGTAAATTTATTCTGGTCGGCGGAAATAAATAATTTTCGAAGTAATTGTGGGGTCCAAGTTTTAAATCGGTTTGGTTTGGAGATGGAAGTAAGGGGGAGGTTGGGCTTTGGGCCCAATTGTATGGTGTGTGTATGCGGAATTAAGCAGCAGATCACTGGGCTTAAAGCCCAACTGGCGTGGCCATCAAACAATAGTAGCTGGAAGGGGGCATAAGGCACGAGAATGTTAAGAGAGTGGGCTAAGCGCGAAAGAGAGATGGAAGGAGAGGAGGCGAGATTGGGCTTCAACTTGTTAGCTATTAGTAAGTTAGAGTGGACTCCGACCAATGGTGTACATATTCAAAAGCGGAAGGGTTTTGGGGGATCATTTGGCACGCAAACCAAAGAGTCACGACTGCTCCAACTTATTGGGAAAGCACAAAAATCGAGGATGAAGGGCGACAACGTCAAATCATCAAGAGAGAGAAGAAATTGGTGGCAGCGTGATTGAGGGAGACGATCGACCTAGGAAGAAGGATAGTGACCGATCCTCGAGCATCAATTATCCAGCCTCAACGATCGGCGAATGAAGGCTTGCGGCATTTTACAGAGGCGGAGAAGGCTCTAGATGATGTCGGATAGCGACGGTGAGGGCTGGAGTGGCTCACTGGCAGCGGAGAGGCTGTCGGGGAAGAAGGACCCGTGTGGAAAACAAAAGAAGTTGGGTGACCTTTTTATCGTCAATACAAGTTAAGTGACTGAACTAGAATTTATTATAATATGTGGTTCTTTTGGAAGTTTGAGACTAAGGGGCAATTTGGCAGCTCTGTTGTTGGCAAATCAGAATTTGGGCATAACTCCTTCGTTAGAGCTCCGATTAGCGAACCGTTCTGAATTGAATCAGGACGATGAGTGATGAATGCAGTTTTAGCGATATCAAATAACCACTTAGCTAGAAAGCTAAGCAGATCGTATTCTAAGGGTCTTCTATTAATCGTCTACTCAAATGTAAAGGCAGATTACTCAGGTTTAAACAAGTTGTGCGTGGTGTGAGTTCCACGACTTATATTCTAGAAAATGCAAGCAAATTTACAGCATAAATTGAAAGACAGATTGAAAGATTGGTTGACTTAACAAAGACGACAGACAAGCTTAGACTTCAATCCCCCTTAGTTCACCAGAGCATTGGCAATCAACAGATCATCGGATTTCAATTCTCGTTCAATCAATTCTAAGACACCACCAGAACTCCTGACCCTTAGGTTTAAGACTGGCGAACGTTCGCTCTATCCGATCTAGCTACCAAGATTAATTAGTCGCCCGGGTACGGTCGCCTCTCGCAACGACTAAACTAACTGGTGGAATTACTAACGATTTATGAGTTACTCTTGCAGTGGATTAACCCTAACTGGTTCCTACGAAAGGCACACTCCAATGAATAGGTTAATTGTTGATTTGGTGTTTTAAAGTAAGGCGAGCGTTCGCTTCTATCTTTAGCTTAACAAGAATCTAACCTAGGTGATCAATTCAGACAAGAAAGAGAAACTGATTGAACTTTGAATTTAATCATCGCCAATCCATGACCGCTTTAAAGCCCTGAGTCACTTAGGGTTCATCTAGTCTAAGCTCTACGAGTTTAGCAACTCATGTTCATAATGAGAGAATCAAAGACAGAAACAAAGTTCATCATGAAAAGGAAGAACAGATAGAAATTGTAAAACCTAATTAAGACAACTCTGGCAAAGCTTCGTTCTCCGGTAATCTTCAATCCTAGCTCCGAGTCTCCGAGGTGAAGGGATGGCGTCACGATCTCTCAGTTTTAGCGGTATCAAATAACTAAGATAGATGAACTTAGATTTCGAATCCCCCTTAGATCACCAGAGCATTGGCAATCAACAGATCAGCGGTTTTCAATTCTAATTCAATCGGTTTCTATACACCACCATAACTCCTTACCCTTAGGTTTAAGACTGGCGACGTTAGCTCTATCCGATCTAACTACCAAGATTAACTAGCCGCCCGGGTACGGTCGCCTCTTGCAACGACTTAATTAACTGGTGCAATTACTAACGATTTATGAGTTACTCTTGCAGTGGATTAACCCTAATCGGTTCCTACGAAAGGCACACTCCAATTATAAGGTTAACTGGTTGAATTGATGTTTTAAAGAGAGGCGAGCGTTCGCTTCTATCCTTAGATTAACAAGAATCTAAACTAGGTGATCAAGGAAGACAAGTTTAAGCGCCAAAGCAGGGAACCGTCTAGCGACAACCCTAGCTTGCAAAAACCTAATCTAGGCGACCAACCAGAAAAGAAACATAAACAATGAAGAACAAATCAACCATGCAAAGAGAAACTGATTGAACTTCGAATCTAATTACCGCCAATCCGTGACCGCTTTAAAGCCCTGGGTCACTTAGGGTTCATCTAATCTAAGTTCTACAAGTTCAGTTACTCATATCAGAAACAACAGAATCAAAGGCAACAATGAAGATCATCATACAGAGGAAGAACAGATAAGAACTGAAAAACCTAATTCTGACGACTCCCGCGAAGCTTCAATCTCCTGGATTTTCAACTTTAAGCTCCGAGTTCTCCGAGGTGGAAGGATGGCGTCACGATCTCTCCACGGATCTTCGAACTCTCTAAACTCTATCTATCGACCCTAGAGTCGGCTGACTCTCAAAAGTCTGATTTGTGAAAATATGAATGATGAATTGTCTCTCTGATGCTGGCTGCTTCTCTTTAAATAGGTACGCTTAGGGTTTCCAATACAGCGCCGGATTTGGAAGATTATTTTCGGCGAAAATATCAAATAATTTTCGCCAAAAACTTTAGTTAAAATCCCTGTTTGATTTCTTCTATGATTTTCGGCGAAAACTTAAGGAAGTTTTCGCCGAAAACTTCATTGTAAATCAGCTGACGTTGCTTGTGAGTTTCTGAAGGTATTTTCGCCGAAATCCTCATAGTCTTTTCGGCGAAAACATTGTGCTGGGCAGTTGGATCTTCGGTTCTGACTCTGGTTCGATTCCGGTTCACTCCTTGAGGTCTTGAACACGTCCGTGGCTACATAAATGATGGCAAAAACCTGTGCTTTCACAAAAACACTAGAAAACCATCAAATAGACCCCAAAAGGGCCAAAGTAACCAAATCGGTAGGAAATAGGGTAGTTGAGTGAATATTCATTATTTTACCCCTAAAACCACATTTCAAGCAAGGAAATGTCGCTTAAATGAGGCTGATAATCACGTTAAATCGAGTGTCATCAATACCCCACACTTAAGCTTTTGCTTGTCCTCAAGCAAACTGAACTAGAACACACTCAAATTCAAAATGACACGAGATTGAACCGAGATTCAATTCTAACAATTTAGTTTAGACTGTTCCACGTAGAAAAAGTGACCTACACATGCAAGAACATCAACCAAACAAGTTTTCGATCTCACTAATTTCTGCACACTTCAAGTAGTTGTTTAACAAAGCTCGTTTCTTGGAAAAACAATTAATTATGATTAACCGACTACGATAACACCAATTCTAATAATAAAAAAAACTTTAAGCTCTAGCCATGATGTGGACGCGGAGGTAGGAAAAGTGACGTGGCTATCGACTCGACTTCATCCGTTTCTAGATCTGTACGTTACATGTTCTAGCTAGGACCGATATTTCAAGTTTCAAACTTCTTCCTTCAATTTATTTACTGCATACTAGTGCTCAATACCAAACACTTCACTTAGGTGTTGGACCTGCCTAGCTCACAGTATTTGTGCCTTTGCTAGTGCTCAACCCGAACACTTCACTTAGGTGTCGGGCTTGCCTAGCTTTATTTTTAGCACTTAAAAGAACTTAACATTGATTTGCACAACTTGATTACTTGATTTAACAATTTAACCACTTAATCCTAGCTAGTTATAACTTTTTACACAAGATTTCGAATTGGATTTCCGTCTAATCTCAAGCCACAATCACAGGTGATCAAATATGGAGTGAAAAATATGGAAGAAGCTAGCATTTATCATCTTAGAACGGTGTTATCGAGCTTTGTTATTAACAAGTCAATCAATTCAATTAATTCAAGTTCAATACCGAAGTGATTTGTGATCTGTTCTGACCTAGACTCGTTTAATATCAGTTCCGACACGTTGGTTACAGGTTCTAAGTGGAACAGTCTAGACGTCATTGATCAAAATTGAAGTCAAATTTAACATCAAAAGTCAAGAATTGAGCAATTCTATGCTAGAGAATTTTCAAATTTGAACCACAGAATCATAGATAGCAAGCAAGATCATGCATAATCCTAGAATCCTATCCCACACTTAAACGGTTTGTGTCTACTGACTAAAA